>CM056169.1:38478584-39078584 GCA_029691765.1 Entomobrya proxima | reverse complement strand
TAACACAATTTTGTCCACCCCGCACACCTAGAAAGTGAGCTAGCTCTGACACAAATTCAATGTAGTAAGGTACCCTATTCCAAGCACTCCCGTTCATACTGACTACGTGGCAATGAAATCCTTTACGACTAAAAACATTTTCAAAATCTTTTTTAAATTTCCATTCTTCTTTAGTTCCCATTTTATTTGGGAAATTATGGCCAAATAGTAAAGGCGAATATATAATGTAAGAGCCTTGAACTAATTGTTCAATTGAAGTATAGGGAATTGGGGGAATTGGGCCAATAAGTTTTGTCAAGTTTTCTCCCTTGTACCCGTTGCTCCACACTAAGGTCATTAAAAGTGTTGGCATTACAATTAACTTAAGAAACAAGTGCTTCTTTACTAGCTTTCTATCAGAGTCTGCAAGTAGACCATGCTCTACCAAGTTATCAAATGCCGATAGGAAATATTGAAACAGAAGATTACGTAATTCAGTGTTTGACTGGTGTAGATTTTGGTGAATGTGTTTGGTTGCATATAAAAGCCCTGCCCTAGCCAAACTAACAACAAATATTACTACTATTACAATACAAATCCACGAATAGGGATCATACGAAGTAATCAGTTCCACAAAAGGGCTTTTTCCTTTTTGCATGCCGCATGATACAAATACTATTTCCTTAGTGTAATGTCGAAAGTGCCCTTCCCCATGTTTAGAAACCATATAGATCACACGAGGCAACGTTATTCTCTCGGATTTGCACGAGGAACCTTTCAAACATTTTGTCCAAGCTTCATAGTGCTCGTACGATGCATTACCAAATACATGGTACAAGAGCTGCTGCGTTCTTAGTTTAGTTTCGTTAGAGGCAGTGTCGTCTACTAAATAAATTCGCCGACTTGGTGATTGCAAGTTTTGAAGTGGCTGGGAATTTACAAAACGACCATGGTGTCCACGCGGGACCATGGAAACTAATTGCCATATAACGTAGTTAGTGTCTTGTTGTGCATAGTAAATAGATTGAGTTAGCCATTTGTACTCTAACTCGAATTTCCACTGTAACGATGTATTTTGAAGAATGTCTCCCGGTTTACAAAAGAAACAATACATTTTCACAATTTTAATCTTTGCACGTTCAACGCTCCAATAGAACCAGGCATGTGAAGCCGTAGACAAGCGTTGGTTAGGAGTGCTAAGGTGAAAGATGCGGCTTCCCAATACCCATTCCTTTTCGTTTTCGTAGTTTGTTCTGGCAACTAAAATGTCAAATTGCCATCGAGTACGAATTAAATCAACAATTCCAATTTTCTTTACTAATTCTGGAGACTTTGGAATATACTTCCAAAACTGCACGCTCTCGCTTCCAAACGAGAAAATGGTTTGTTCAAGAATCTTCCAGTAGAAGTGCGACTTAATCTTGATGTTGTAACCTTTATAAACAATACTCATTGATATTCGGTGTAATAAGGTTTCTTTCATTAAATACGTTGTCTGTGGTAAGCTGACTTCATCTTTTTCAGCAGGAGGATACAAATAAATGTGTGCTTCACAGAGCCATGGCTTAATCCGCATCAATCTTGTATATTCCATTATGTCAACTATATAATTGTCTTTTATTGCGGAGAAGTTATCAACCCGGACTTTTTCGTATGGAAATATGAACTCCTCTACCAATTTATCTCCTGAGAAAGCAAAGACAATATCCAACCTTCGCAGTAGTAGAGGAATGCTGGGAGGAGAGAAGAAGTCGGCGCCATTGAAGTTGACTATGTTCAGTAGACATTGTGAAAATGTCAGCAAATATTCATTAAAATTCATTGGTGTGATTTTATCTATGTTGCGTCTATATGAGGTAGACGCAGTTGTACGATACTGTGAGAAAAGATACCAATTTTGTGAGTTTGTGTCACATTTTGCAAACTTGAAAAGAAACAAGGAAACCAAAAACACAAGAGCACAACCATGAGACATTTTGACTAGTTTATGTCGTGAAGAACGCATTTGTTCATAACGATCTTGAAGGGAAACTTGCAACTTAATATTAGATAAATAGGTTTTAAAGAAACGACTTTAAAAGCAGTTATAATTCCGCAAGAAATAATAAATTGGAACATTTCTACATTTAGCAAGTCGTATACTTTAGCGAACTGTCCTTGAGTGTTTCCTGTATGATGTATAATTCTAGCAACTGTGTTCATATGGCTGATGTACACTTTCAGCTTAAGTATAAACCAAAGAATTTCGCCAATCGGTTTTAGCACGCGTGCAAAAGGTATTCATCGATTTTCAAGTACCGCAACATACTTCATATATAAACGTTCCACCATGCAGTTTGTGTTAAAATGTGACACGAACCATGCTTGGATGTAAGACGAACCAAACGTAGGGTTACCGCAGAATTTTATTAAACCAATTATTTTTCCAGTGTGCCGTCAAACTATCTCTAAACGTTACAACGAATTCGCCTAGTTCAAGTTGGCGCTATTCTGCAATACAAGTTCTAGATAAAAATTTAAACTTGCAAACGTAGCTGTAGCTAAAACGTAAAAAATGTAGCTACATATATCAATATATAAACCAAAAAGTACATGAGCTTAATATTTTATACCGAAATAACTAAAAACTTCAAATTCCGGGGATTAAGTTACGTTTATTGGCTATCAATACGTAACTCCGCTGATTGCGTCAGTATGGTAACCAAATTAAAATTCCTAATAATTACTCGAGCTGACCTAATTTAAAAACAAGTATTAGCTTGGAAAGAACATGACCGCGTATGCTTTTCTTCACACCATTTCGTAATAATAAGCTTTTTCGATATTTCAATATTGTTGCCAATAGGCTCTAGCTTTAAGCTCGAAAGTATTATTATATACCCACGTCTTAATGGTTTTTGTGCTTTGGCTGACACATGAAGCTACAACAGGAATGTGTTCACGAAAAACAACAGAGTGACTAGAGAAGCTCAAGCAAATCAGGAGTCTAAGTGTGTAAATGCATACATGTTATGATCAATTATATTTGCTACGATATCCTCATTTATCGAATATTTATTTTCTAATGTATAGTCTTAGTTTCAACAGGTGCATATTTGTAAGTAAAATTAGCACTGGACTTTTTAGATTCCTTAAGCTCGCAGCTATTACGTTGTGATTTGACAAATCGTCGAGCGCAACGCGAGCCGCGTATCCATGGATGCAAATACTTCTCATCTACTCTTCGTTTGGCACATAAACCTAAAGACGATTGTAAATTAGATTACATAAGAATAATTATTCACTCATATATTTCAGGGTTGTTTGTAGTTACCTCCAGTAGCAATGGATACTACACAACCTACGATTACCGTAATGCATGCCCCAACAAACGGAAAAAGTATATACGACAATGTGTACAATTTCTCCGGATATTCACTAAAATATATTAGTTAGGATATCATTCTCAATTAAAAAAATGACTTCAATTTTTTTTGACTGGCTTACAGATCTGGTGCTAATGGTAATAATGTCGTGTTAAAATTTACAGATGAGGTATTAACATTCTCTGGACAGTCATTAATGTCAGTCGGTAGTCTAGGGTTCAAGTTGTAGGTTTTTCCAAGTATAAAGCTATTAACGGCAATATACATCATTGTAACCAGTCCAGTTAGTATTCCACCAATGGCGCCCTGTGGGAAATAAATTATATCTTGTCAGTGAAAATTTGCAATGGTTTGTATTTTACAGATTATTTCATAAATGTTTTACAAATTTATTCATGAAGGGTATAAAGAGTCCACATAGAAATATCCCACCCAGTGGACCAGTTGTTGCACCCGCAGCGGTCATAGTAACTTGAAAAATGGTTCCCAAATTTTGAGCACCAAATGCAAGACAAATGCTGAGTATTCCATATATTAATGCTATTTGGACAATATAGTTTTTGTATTTACACCATTTCCAAAATAAAATCATAAGCTCATGAAAATATTTCAATCCACATACCTATAACCTTGGTACACTGAGCCTGCGCTGATCCACTCATAGTTTTAAAGAAATTTATCTTCGACAAAAAGTCCTCCCATGTTACTGCTGACAAGGAATTGAGCGTGGAAGATACAGTACTGTATATTTTTAAAGGTTTCAGTCTTTAAACTATGCTCTCATTATTTTCAAATTGAAAAGTATTTTTATTAACTTTACCTAAGAACCGCACTAAATATACAAGAAACAAAAATTCCCATCATTCCTGGCATAAATGCCAATTCCTCGATGACAAAATATGGAATTATAGCATCAGGTTTCTTAATTTCTCCCAGCAGAATGGGACAGCATCCAGCATATGTAGCTACAACTGAAAAACAAAGAATGAAAGTTATACTGGTTAGAAAATATGGATTTGAACAAATTCCAGTATTTTGGTAATTACTGCTTATTCCAGTGAAAAGCACAATGGTCATTGTAAACACTTTGAGTGGAATAGTGAGTAGTAGTGCCCTAAAAACAAATCAGAAAATTAGGTGCATTTTGTAATATTTTGCCGAAATTTCATTAACATAAATGAATTTTTGAAAACCTTACATTACTGCTGCTTTGTAAGTTGGCAGACTACAATATCGTTGAACCTGGGGTTGATGCGTGCCATAAAGCGACATTGCCGAAAAGCCATTGCCTAAAAAGAAGTTAAAGGTATTGTGCCTCATGAATGGGTCAAAAGTGAAACTGCAAATCAGAGAAAACCAATTTTTTTGAAAACCAAGAGAAAAATTTACATAATTTAGTGAAAGTTTTGAATAGAACGCTGATATACGTACTCCAGTAGCACCATGCGACCTTTCTCCGATGCTATTGTGAAAGCCCTCTGAACACCACCAGCTTTGATGAATCCTTTGGTTACTATTGAGAACATGCCTACAATTATCATCACAAACTGAAAACAGTCCGTCCACACCACTCCCTTTAGTCCTCCCACGGAAGTGTATATTGTTCCAATTAAGCCGATTCCGGTTACTGATAGCCAAATGGGAAAACCCTATTTTTAAATCATATATTTAGTACGATTTTAATAACTTGAAGCTTTATTTGTATTACTATTTTTCTTATATTCTTACCACTATTGTTTCTAAAGCAATTGCTGGCGCGTACAAAATAATGGCATTGATAAGCAAAGTTTGAAGAATAAATGTGAATGATGTAAGCCAGCGTACTAAAATAGAATCAAATCTGCGCTCCAGGTACTAAAAGAAAATAAATTTGTTAGCGTTCTCATGATTTGGTGCCCGCAGGAATGGAAACTGTACTCAAGAATATGTATTCCATACCTCGTATACACTCGTTAATTTCATTTCATAAAACACTTTGACATATATCAGCGTAGACAAAGGTATGAAGATCATTCCTAGTATGGTCATTATGTAGATTTGTATGCCGTAGGAATATATTTCAGCCGGGTAACCTATAAACAGACGTAAAGTATTTGAAAGAATAATTACATCCCATAACACCAATCACTTTAGATTTACTAATTTGCTGGTACGTACCTATAATTGTAATGGCGGAGAAATATGTCACCATCATGCTTGCTCTATAAACATAAATTTTACAGGTGTGTGTTAGAATCCGAATTTTTTTATTTTGTAATGGGAAATACGAAACGAAAGCTGATACTTACGCAATTGGCAATGCTTTCATATTCCTTCCTCCCACAAGCATGTCGTCTTTCGTTTGCCCACCCCGGCAACTATAGTAGACGCCAATGCATATTGAAAACAAGAGAGTTCCCGCAACAGCTACAACACAAATATCAAAAGTTATTTAAAGCTCCAAAACCATCAGTCATACAGGCATAGCAATATAGTTACAAAATTATACTGTTGACAGTCTTTTGCCTAACCAGCCCTTACCAACGTAGTCAACAATTCCAAAATGATTAAATCCGAACATTTTGAAAACCGTTGTTTGTGATCAATAAAAGTTTCCAAAAAATATTTCAAACACGACATAAAATAAGGAAAAACTAAACCAAATATAGAGCTTACAATTTTATACATGCAGATTGTATGCACGCACTAATTTCATACTTAAAATGTTGAAAAAATAAAGTGATGAATCTTTTCTAATGTATCAAATAAATGTTATCAATTTCAAGTTTACATTTAAGGACGGATGTTATCTTGTCTGTTAACTAGAGCTTAGCAGGATCAAAGTTTCGACAATAGAGATTTCAGTAACTCCACCAATTTATCACAATCAAACTGCCGGTTTACTTTGAAATTATCGTGTGGCACAAGGCTCTTGCCTTATTGCTGTACAACTGTTGAGCCTGACAACTGTATGAATAATCCCAAAACTGCCTTACCCTCTTTTATAATAAATAATTAGATAAATTATATGTCAAAATGATTAATCCTGATGTGCGTCATCAGGAAGCAACTCATGTTCTAAACGGAAAGATTGCTTACCCCAACCTTCCAGATATTATGTTTATCAGCTCTGATTATCACGTTGTCGTACTTGAAGTGTTTAGGATATTCATAAAACGCATGTGGTGCAGTGCAAACTAGGTATGTACATTATATTAGTAGTGTATTTCTTGTAAAGAAAATGCGATGATGAATTACTAATACCAATCCTTTGGCAAATTGCGACTTAAAATTACATATTATTTTGAAATAGAAGACAAATACACTATCAAATACATGTTGTTAATTAGTAAATTTCAAAGTTGAGCGTATCAAACTAAAAGAATTTTGCTGTAAATGTAGCGCCAGCTGAATTCAAAGTGTTTATCCTGCTACATTAAATATTTACATATATCATAAATTGGTATTCTTCTGTCGAAATCCACAAAAGCGGCTAATCACTAAAGTTCATAATGAAACGATGTATTTAACATACAAGCAGGAAGTTGAAAATTTGATCAATACAAAACAACAAGCCTGTTTGTGATCCAGCCATAGAGACAACTATAGTCAGAACTATATTTACTAAGCAAACTTACATAGTAAATTGTCCAATTTTAGAACCATAGAATAATGATTACCGCGACATTAACAAAGCTTTAACTGTTCCACGACAGACACCCTTGTGAAACTTTAAAATGGTAACTCTTCCAACTGTAAGCATAGTTCCATACGAAAACGCAATCGGCTTGCAAGAGCGACAAAACTTTTTCATTGCTTTCGTATTATGTGCGTATCCCCAATCCTTTAGTTTCCACGACGCTAATGTTTTATTACTTCCCATTTGTAGGCGACGGCCAACCTCTAAAATAAAGCTCCAAGCACCCAAAATCAATAAAATTCCAATTAACAGTGGGCCCTTGCTAACCCACTGAAGAGTTCCTGCATACTTAAATAATACAAAATTAAAATAAATTGCTGTGAACTCAAAATAGCAGTTACACAATACAAGCAATATTCCAAATGGGCAGTCAACAAATGCCCATTTGTTTAAATAATAGAAACCTCTGTAAATACTTGGAAGATTGTTAAAATCACGTAAGCTTGGGTTGCTATAGTGCTTGACCTGCTTTAAAGAAAGTTCACGGCAAACAAAAAAACATATGTAGAAACAGTAAATAACCTGAATCGCTAACATTGCTGCTACACCAAAACATACACCTGCGTATACGTACATATGAAAAGCGATTACTAACAGGTACATTGGAAATGTAAAGAACCTGTCCGGTACAAGACTTCCAAGCACTATAACACCTTGTGGGTAAACAATAACAACCATCATTGAAGTCAAGTAAATTCCATAACAACTAAACACCACCCACAACACGACAAAGTCCAATATAGTAAACAGTTTTGGTATGTGTCGTTTGTCTGCTTTCTCAAAGTTACTTGGGAAGTGCAATTCTAAAAACAAGAAAATCGGGTAGTTTAAAATTTTCTTTTTTGACCAACGCAAAACTGTAAACTTGATTAAGGTTTATACATACTTACCCTCTATTCGGTGAGTAAATTTCATAAAACTGCTAAAAAAGCTGCAAAGGTTCACATAGGAAAATCTTGACAATGAATATAGTATCAGCATGCTGAGGTAGCCCAAAAAGTAAGCTATAGTTACATGTAGATGATCTATATCACCATCCAGCCAACGTTTTAGAATTATGAATGGAGACAAAACTGCCCAAACCAAAGCCAAGTTGTAAACACGATTAAGTTTGCTGACGGCTTTAGTTACGATAGCAAATTGGTGTGAGTTTTTGTCAAAACTTATTGTGGTACCACCAGCCACTCTTGCAATTGCAAACAAAGTTTTAACAATTTGCGATAATCGATCAGATATCATGATTGTGCAATATTGTATGACACGTAGCCAATTGTGTTATTTGTTTTGCAGCAAAACTTTTGCTGTTGTTTGGATGTACACCAAGCACTCAAATTTGTAATCACAACACGATTTGTAATATATTTTGTTTAAATGTAGTAATTGCTAAATAAATTGACCTGTTAGTGGAAACCCTAAATAGCCTGACAATACATAAAATCATGCGTTCTTAAGGTAAACGCTGGTAAATGTATTTTAAACTACAAAGTGTCTTCCAAACAGTTTTATAGTATTTGAAATTGTCCGATGACATATACACACCGGCTAACATAACAAGTCAAACTATATGTAAAAAAAGTTATGTTCTTTTTTTTCTATGGAACAATGTATTAATGTTAAAGACCACTTTTTTGATGACAAACTGTATCTGAAAAATGTCTGCGAAATAAACAGTTCAATTCTAGCTTGTAAATAATAAAGATTTATTGTCAATTATTTGTGCAATCTTTTAGAGCTGCAACTAATACCAAACTATCAATTAATGATTGCTGAAATATAATACGATTATCGAGTGGATTTAAACTCCTTAGGGTCTCTCTAAAGTGTCTCGGATCAGCAATTTTTAAACTATGCGTATTGAGGTAATGTATTCTGTAAAGTAAATATTCCGGACTAAAAAAGCGATATTTGTTGTAACTGTATAAAAATATTTATTATTATATTATTAGTTTATATTTTTAAACTGGCAGCCCGGGCAAGAATATATTTTTAGAAAGTCAGTTTAAAATGCTAGACATGAATTTGGGCTGAATTAAATATTTCAAAGCTACAGCCGAATAAAAACAATATGTGATAAATTAATTTCATATTTCAATTCTATCGTGCGCTCTAAATGTAAAAAAGTGTGTAAACCACAAATTGTTTTCCCCAATAGGAATAGAGTACTTAGAATAGTCCAATTGTAGAAACAATAGTGGGTCAGCGAATTAAATAAGCACCGCTTTCAAACTTCACATGCAAGCTAAAAATAGCAGTTTTAATTAGTTTAAAAAATAATAAATTGTGGAGATTGATGAGTTCTAATAACAATCAGAGCTGCAATTGTTAACAAATTACTAATTATTGATGACCTGTAAACTAATGACAAAATTGTCAACCGGATTTCGATTTTTTGAGGGGCTATTAAAACAGTCTATAATCTACAATATTGAGCTAAATGCGTGCTGCGCTTTGTATGCTAATTTTTCAGTCCGAAAGTTTTATTTGTGCTGTAACTCTGAAAAACTATTTGGCAATTGTTCGAAGGTACACTATTGCATGGTATATTATATTAACTTCCCGGGCAGGAAATCATTTTTAGAATTTAGAAAGCTTAAAATAGTATATAGCTAAGCTTGCCAGCACTAAACTTCTATGTAAAGCCAGAGAAAAAATGCAAAAACTTATTTCTGATACCACTTGTAAATAATAAGGTACGTCCATCTGTCTGCCGTCGTTTTTTATAACTAGCAAACTGCAAACATTTTGCAACTGAAAATGCAAAAGTGAAGCTTATAGAACTATATTCTATTGCATCATAAATCGGCAAGTGCTTATTAGATAAGTCTTGTTAAAAACGATTTACCGCTAGCTTTACAAGTAAACATTATACAATTTAAATAATCATTGACAACCGTTTCTTCATTACAATGCATTTAAACATGATAAAAGCAAATTATAAATAAAAAATATGTGCCGTGTAAGAATATGTACTAACGAAAACATGTTAGCATACATGAGTTGTAAAACCAAACACGCTAAATTTACTTTTAGTAGATAATTTAACAAAGACATCAAAAACAAGATAAACGTTATAAATATATTGACATTTGTGTAATGGGTTTTCAAAAACAGGCGTATTAGGCAAACACGCGTCATCTTCAAATATTTGTATTTATAGCAGCATTATAATTCTGTAATTTTATCGGCAAAACCAGAAAATGAACTACTGTTTAGCAAAAAACAAATCATCATTAGTATCAATATGCTCATTTAGTATAATCTTAGAAACATTAGAGGTCAAAGTGTCCAGATTTTACTAAATGTTTTAATTGAACACAAACAACTAGCAGTTTCGTAATTTACTGGTCAACGTTATTTTAACTAAAGCACTTAGAATTGAAACTAATAGACGTACAAAATAGCCAATTTTATTTTCTGTGCTACGAAGAAACCTTTTGTTTGACAAACTATCCATTAGTAAATAAAGTGTAAACGTAATATTTCGTGTCAGGTTTAAAAATGGCATTACACTAATGCATTTAAATAGACTCCATACTTGGCATGGATTTCTTGCTACGTTTCAATAGAATAGGTATCGTCATTGCAAATAGAGCTTCTGCAGTTTCTGTTTATGTAGTCTTTCTGGATAGTTATAAAGGTTTCAAGGCGACCATTTAATCTATTATATATAGGATCAATTATAAGAATAACTGGATTTTTGAAACTCGGAAACTAATAAAACCAGACTTTCAAAAGGATCATGAACGTATTTCCATGTATGACAGCAAAATGTTTGCTGCAATTTTAGCTTCTGACAAAACCGTGTTTATTTGTTACTTATAATAAACATAGCGTAGCGGCAGCTTTTGTGCTGTATTTATTCATATTGACTTTCAAATTACAAACAATTAGTATTTATACCGTGCAATTTGTCTAGCAGCCATATATGCACTGAAACACATATTCAGGCAGGAAACCCGCAGTTTTCTGACAAACGTTTAGATCATCCCAATATCACTCTCCATATTGTACATATTTTTAAACGATCTGATGGATGGTCAATTTGACATTCAGCGTCACCATTTACGAGATTGCACAGTGTTTTTTAAATATATATTTATGTAATAAATATATCAAGCAAGGTACAACTTACAAATATTGCATGGCAATATGGCATGTTCAAAATATATGAGAGGTGTGCATTTATTTTGTAAGTTTGATTTTTGTTTTGTTAAGTTTTGTAAGACCAAAACATATTTGAGTTTATAGTGAATAATGCAATTAATTTCTATACGTTGATAGGGTAAAGCACTTTTTGAAGCCTACCCACTACATTTAACCAGAATGCTAAAATACATTTTACTGTCGTGCGATCACGGCAGTGAAACTTGAGGATGAAACTAATGGCACTGCTGGTGAGCTGCCAAAGAAGTTTTTCGATCATAAGGCAACGAAATACCCCCTCAAAAGCATCATGGTGGAGTCGCTGAGTGATTTAGCCAAGGAGAACCTGGAAGAGTTCTTATCGGATCAATGGAACGCTGATGATTTCGCGAAGGGTGGACTGCTGATTCGAGCCAAGGATGGATTCACTGATGAATGAAAACTTAATGATTTAAAGGATGTCGACATACCCGGGCGAATTAAGTGGTAGCGTTCCATTTAAGAAGTATACAAACGAGCGGCTTTATGTTCTGAACGAGAATAACACCAAGACTTTGTCAACTGTCAGCGAGTACATAACCAGGGCATCAAAAGGGTATCAGAGAACAGCAAGCAGTGAACTACCAAGGGTTAATAATGAGTTTTGGAGAAACCTGATAAAGCCTGGAAGACACTGAATGCGTTGTTCTACGCCCTTGTAGCTCCAAAGATAGATCGTCAAACGTACAACTTTTTGATGCACCAATTTAAGATGCTCTCCATATTAACACCCATCGACTTGCATTCATATGCGAGGGGAAGGGGAACCATTGTAGACTTCTTGGCTGGCTAAGTGGAGGCTGTGTCCTCCACTTAGGCTTACTAAAACATCCCTGGGTTTATTTTTTATGTTAATACCTTTATGCTTTTATGCAAGAATGGATTAGCGCTTGCATTGCTCTAAAATATATACAAGTACACCAACATGCTATTGTTGCAAGCTCTATGTACCTCAAAACCCAAAGCCTACGTGACTATATTCAAAACCTGCATAAAAACAAATACCGTTAATTCCTCTCTTAGTATTGTAGCCTAAACACTTGCCCCAAAAACATATTTGCCTTTTTAAGTTCTTACAACATAAACTGATTGCGTTTAGGTACCTGTTTTTTTGTATACGCACGTATACGTGAAATACCCGTACGTACCCGGTACAGAATCAGTTCCTACAGTTGATGCTTTTCTTGGTATTGTGTGTCATATAAAGGCTGTCAACTAATGTTGGAGTTGGATTGTCCTGGTCACGTTGAGAAGGCCGCATTTGATCTGGCTAACGCCTCAGCAGTCAGAGACGGTCGTACTGTGCAACGAACGCAAACATTCATGCTAAGATATCGCCACATTGAAGGGAGACTGAAGGGTGCTGTCGATGCAGCAATGGAACCTTAAAAGCCGGAAACGCCAATTGATGGATTACACTGTCAACAACCATCTCTCATTTTAAACCCATTACATTTAAATACCACGCAATTTGGATAAACTTACCAAGAGAAACATCTTGTTGTATTGACTCTATACAATATTTTTAAAAATCCATTATAACCTATGAATTAAAACTACAATGTGATAAATTAATTGATAATGATGATAAAACCAACGACGATGAGTATACTGATTGTAATAATTTTATAATTAATCAGTATTGCTCTGTTCCTTAACAAATATTTTATTTAACTAGAGGGCAAGCGTCTCTACGTTGACGCGAGGGCCTGATTCAGTTGCATCTAATTGCTGGATGCTGTAAGGATAATAGTTAGATGTTGGGATAAATTTTTTGCTATAAAAAGGTCAGCAGAAACGTTTTGTTTCTAAAAGAAAGCAAGCCAAGCTTAGCTTGTCGGTTTGGAACTGTTTTGGCACCTCAATTTCGGGCCTTAGACGGTATTTGTTAAACTGAATTAAACGGAGTTGCCTGATGTATGTGTTTGCAAAACTTGACATAAGTCCTTCAAGCTAATCAGCAAGTAAATAGTTTTAGCGTTATTCGCCAGTTGCGTAGCTAACTGATAGTCGTGTGTGTCACTATCAAGATACTGATCAGGCCTATTTTTCGCAAGGGTTGGATTCGAAGTCGTGACTCTTGTGTTAGTTTACCGAAGCTACACCAGATGCCGTATCAAAGTGCGGCGGACTCCATCACCCCGTATTATATAGATTCTTTGAACGATTTAAAATGATTTTTAAAAATTTTATGGTGACTGTATTACTGTAAAAATAATTAATTGTTATCGATTGTATATGTCCACCTGAAGAAAGATCCTGTTATGTAAAGGGTTTCAGTATATGACAATAAACTCACTACTTACTTACTTACATATTTTTAAACGATGTGCTGGATGGTCAGTTTGACATTGCACAGTGCTTTTTAATACATATTTATTACATAAATATATCAGGCAAGGCACAACTTACAAATATTGTTTGGGTTTGGAACCAAAACATATTTGAGTTTATAGTCAATTATACAATTAATTTCTATACGTTGATAGGGTAAAGCACTTTTTGAAGCCTACCCACTACATTTGGCCAGAATGCTAAAATACATTGTACTGAAATGCCTAAAACTAAGACTATTCTTAAAATAACTCTGCGCAGACATTTTCTAGTTTGAGCAAAAAACACATTAACGAGGCCAGCAAACCTGACAGAAGGACCACAAAAACAAGAAAAGTGTTTCCTTTCATTGATGCTGGCTCCGGTGCTACATTTTGTTTAATAAAATTAATGTGACTGACTATAACATTTGGCAGCCAGTTTACAATACCAGACTCTTAAAAATATCTTCTACGACGATATTATACCGATGGTACGTTCCCTCCAAAACTACCGACTACACAGTTTTTGAATATGTTTCGGAACTCACAGAAACAAATTGCTTGTCTAGCAGCCATCTCTTGACATTCGTTATCAGACAAAAAAACCGCAGTTTTCTGGCAAGCGTTAAGATCATCCTTTAACCAATTTATCTGTCGTTTGTAAAACAGTTTTTTGATGTAATCCATTACCACAATTTCATCGGGAAGCTCTTCTGAGTCGGGAAAGTAATTAGCTTACACAAGTGGGAGAAATGTTTCAGATATGTTGTAAAGCAAAGAAACAACATTATGGTGCATTTTAGATTATTTTGTAAGGTTGTATGGTTTATCTTCCAGAAATGTTTTGCGGGACACTGGCAAGTAAAAGATTTCTGACCTGGCACCTGCAGCTAGAATCTCAATTGAGTGTTGGCTGTCATTGGCCACATAATCTATCAGCTCATTGAACAATGGCACGGGATGGAACCATCTGTGTCGCCGAAATCACCTAAATTTAAGGTTTAACGCCCTCGTTAATATTGTAAAGTTATTCTTTACCAGTTGGTCCATTGTTTTATAAAGCAACGGTGTTCTTGGCGTTATCATATTATAAACGTTGGTATTTTTGTATGCGTTGCTTATCACAAGGCCGCTTAACATAGTCCCCATTTGAATCCATTGCATTGAGGGCAATTTGGAAATCATATCTGCAAACGGGTTTCCAAGCTCTAGTACAGACCGACAGACAGACACAGACGAACTTTGAAAACAGACAAAATAAAGTGGATAGGGTGAAAACAAGATTGCTTTTTAGAGTATTTTCCGTACAAATGCGTAAAAACTATGCATAATAGTCCAACTGTTAATCCTATGCAGCTCCAAACAGAATTATCATAAGCTTTGAAAAGCTCTTCAAAGAGAATATGTGGATTGCCTTTTTGGCCACAGGCAATAAATCGAAGAACTGAAAACTTGTTGTCTACGATAATGAAACTCCTGGCGTGTGGATAGGACAACGACACATCTTCTATGGACACTGTTGTCAGAAATAAGGAACCGAAGGTTTGATTTGGATAGTCTGGGTACTTTATCCCATTATTGCAAGTTCCCATAAAAATACCAGTTTTTTCACGAATCAGGTACGTATAGTTTACCACGTAATCCTGCAATAAAACTGAAACTGCAGCGGCATACTGTTCAAGTTTGGCAGGATATTTACTAATGGTTCGTATTTTTTGTTGCTTGTTTGCATAAAGCATGCACTGATATAGCCTGGTTTCAACGTCCTATATCTTTTGGTTTCTAAATGTTAAAACGCTATCAAAACTTAGGAGCAAACATTTATGTGTGTTAAATCGGTTGTAGTATTGTAGCGAAATGTTCCGGGGTAAAACTTAATATCTTGATACTTTTCAACATAAAAGAGGTGTCATTAGTTAATAAAAGTTATTATAGATATGAAGCTTTTATTTATTTATGTGGACCGCATCTCCGGAGACTCATAAGAATTTTTAAGTTTTTATTTGATATATTGATACATATTTACATTAATTATATATAGGTGTTTTACCTTACTACACCTTTAGTATCGTGCAATCACCTAACTCCAGGTCGGACTACTCACGGGATTTTGAGTGATTTTGAAAGGAGTCAACAGATTTTTCGAGTTGCGTCATCGACAAGTGGCCGGGTTCTCGAGGGTTAAACATAATATAAAATGGTTCCGGTTCATCAATTATTCGGTTATGTGGCTCTGTATTTTGTAATTGTTCAAGATTGCTGTGGAGGGCAGGCTTTATGTCAAATAGCTGCAAAATGGTCGCAAATAACATAAACATGGAATCATGTGTTAAGGGTACTCCCGGGCACTACAAAACATTTAAAGCAATATTAATTACTAGATTTTTGGTAAAACTTTTACAAAAAATATTTACTATTTTTACATCATTACCAAACGTTTTCCATGTGAAGAGGGTATCCAGCTCTCATGACGCACTAACGTCTTTTCGTCTTTGGACAAAAACCTTTCAGGTCGAAAGGTGTCAGGGTCACCCCAAGTTTTCGGATCGTGATGTACTTGGTAAATGTTGGCAATTACGGTACAATTTTTGGGAAAAAAGAAACCACTTATTAAATCATCTTTCACCATCTTGTGCGGGAATCCATGTGGAACTATTGAACATATTCGCAATGCTTCCCATAATGTGGCCTCGGTATACGGTAAACTTTGAAATTAAAATCAAATAAATTCTTTATGCCTTCACACTTTACATTTCATAATATAGTAATAACTAAACATTTGTAATGCCTACCGACTTCTATCACTTAAAGATGGTTTTCGATTTTCGCCAACAACTCTATCTAACTCAGCTTGTAATTTTTCTTGAACGTGGGGATTACAAGCCAAATGAGCTATTGCCCATGCCATGGTGTGAGAACTAAATCCGTGAAGACATGTAAATTTAGTTTTGGAAGATAGTCTATAAAATGTTATAACTTACATTGTTTCAAGCCCTCCTAAAAAGAATTCAACAAGCAGCGCCTCCAAATGTTTTTCTGAAAAATTTAGATGCAAACAAATATGTAGTGACTAGTGACAAATTATTACAATACCACAATATTCTTCCCACTTACCTCCAGTGCCTTTATAAAAGCTTGAATTGGGATCGGCTGTGTTGTGAATTTCGACAAGATAATGATCGATGAAGTCCCTACGCAACATTAATATTTTTTGTAATGTACAATACAACGTGTTTCACAAAACATATTATACTTACACGGGATTATTCAAGTCAAGATTTTCTGCATGTCTAGCAATAACCCGTTTCATGTAGTTTTTAGCTCTGACCATGCTTTCCACCCAATCTGTCCATCCAAAATGTCCCGGAGCAAAGTATCTTAAAAATGGTGCAAACATCAGCCCGCTTTGGACAGTGCGATTAAGACATCTAGAATTTAGCATGGCGAATGAGGAATGAATTTGCAATATACATATGCATTTTTCATTTAAAATTTGTCAACGTTCAAAAGATATGATACCCAGTAAAATTCATTGCAAGTTTAAACATTTCAGGTGGTTCTGGTGTATCCCAATCGTTTCTCTCACCGGAAAAAACACTCCAAATTAAATTACTGACAACGCCGTTAAACAGTCGATTTCCGTTTATAGGTTGATTTACGCGCCTATTTAAGTAATCAAGTATGTAATTTGTTTCCTCTAAAATTTTGTCTTCCATTCTCCAGTTCAGGGTTCTAGAAATTAGCAATATAACTTGTGTTTAAGTTTTGTTATTGCTACTCTAGTTAAAAATTGTAATAAACCTGAGGGTTTTCATTGTGAATTTTCTTTGCTCAATAACCACGGGTCCTTCGTTCATAACCAGCCCTAAAACAATTGTATTTTGCTTTGGTCACATCTTAAACATTTCCATTTGTATTAAAATTAACTTTAAAGGTGCTAAAGTACTACCAGCGCTTATTGCTATCTGTTCAAACACGGGATTAGTTGTTCGACCTGCAGAGCTGGCCTTCTCAAATACTTCTTTTATGACCTTGGCATCATTCAGCATAATGGTACTACAAATAAATTCATAAATAATTTTACATAAGGACTATGCAACCTAAGGGCAAAAATTTTTACCTCCCAGTTTATTGTTGATTCCGATAGAGCTTTAAAAGCTCTACAATTTTGCAATTTAAAGTATGTCCTTATCTCTTAACGTTGTTGAGATATGAAGGAGTTTGTAATTTTCTCTCCCATAAGGCCCCATAGTAAACCCACTTTTTTCAAACTCGTAGCTACCCATCGCGCCCACTTTTGATTTTCAATTTTGATAGCATTTTGAAAAGAGCGTTAAATAAGGATGCTTTTCAGAAGTTACTGGAGTGGTCTTCTTGCAGTCGTCAAAGTTGTGGTAGGTCAAAGTTGGAGGTGTTTTTTCGGAACAACTTTCTTTTAAATCGTTATAGCTTCCACTACACACCTCCGATTTTCAATGTTAATACCAATTTAAAAAGAGGAATTTCCTTAGATTTTATTGCGGAAAAAATTAGGACAAAATGTCTGTATTTGCGAAAGTTATGAAGCTTTAACCTTGGAGGGGCTGCTCGAGAACCCTCAAAACAGCCCTATTTCAAGCCAACGTTTGACCCCCCGGCCGACCTTTGATTTTCGATGTTGATAGCAATTTTTAAAGCGCTTGTTCAGGAGATAAAACTGAGAAAAAACTGGAGTGGTATCTTTCCAAAATTGCAAACTTTGACGACTCAATGTAAAAATACATGTTTATTTCTGTGAATAGATGATACTTTAACATCTTCTGTCCGATAAGTCTTGGTTTTGGAAAGATACCACTCCAGTTTTTTCTCAGTTTTATCTCCTAAACAAGCGCTTTCAAAATTGCTATCAACATCGAAAATCAAAGGTGGGCCGGGGGGTCAAACGTTGGCTTGAAATAGGGCTGTTTTTGAGGGTTCTCGAGCAGCCCCTCCAAGGTTAAAGCTTCATAACTTTCGCAAATACAGACATTTTGTCCTAATTTTTTCCGCAATAAAATCTAAGGAAATTCCTCTTTTTAAATTGGTATTAACATTGAAAATCGGAGGTGTGTAGTGGAAGCTTTAACGATTTAGAAGAAAGTTGTTCCGAAAAAACACCTCCAACTTTGACCTACCACAACTTCGACGACTGCAAGAAGACCACTCCAGTAACTTCTGAAAAACATCCTTATTTAACGCTCTTTTCAAAATGCTATCAAAATTGAAAATCAAAAGTGGGCGCGATGGGTAGCTACGAGTTTGAAAAAAGCGGGTTTACTATGGGGCCTTATGGGAGAGAAAATTACAAACTCCTTCATATCTCAACAACGTTAAGAGATAAGGACATACTTTAAATTGCAAAATTGTAGAGCTTTTAAAGCTCTATCGGAATCAACAATAAACTGGGAGGTCAAAATTTTTGCCCTTAGGTTGCATAGTCCTTTGTATGTAAAATTGTTACATTTCTTTATATGTCAGAATTACTCGATGGAGCCCATTTTGAAACTAAACACGTTTCCGTACTCTTCACACCATTTTAGAAATACTTGATGGGGTTTCCTTCCCAGTTGAAACGCATTGCCAATGAAGGGAAGTGATGGCGGACCTGCGTTTAAGAGAATGCTTGTATTTTACAAAGTCTTAATCGTATTTTCTAATCTGGCGTTACTGTTTTTACTTTTTGACGACGTACCTGGAGGATATTGGGGATGCCGCTTTTTACGTGATTGAAAGAAAACTGCGCAAACTAAAACCGAAAAAGCGCAAAGTGATACGAGCAACGTTTCCATTTTAAGAAACAGAAACGGATCTGCCATCTGTGTGTATAGATATTTGAGATGTATGAGTTAATAACAGCAAGTTCTGACAATGTTCCTGCGTGTTAGAATTGTTGAAGCTTGACGTGACTTATATAATTCGGAGAGTTATTACGAGGGTGCCGTATTAGCAGGCTCGCACACGTTTGCAAAGTATCTCTGTAAGTACAGTTTTATTCGACATTTTTGTGAATCCATTTCACTGAACTGATTGATTGCAAATTTTATTGACGTAATTCAAATAGCATGTTTGCACACTTTTTTCATGAACCAGTGTTTGTAAACGTGAGATAAAAAACAAGTGAAATTTACCATCTTTGGTAAATTCGCAGAATCCATAATCCAGATCTTTCTACAGAAAATAAGATAGTGCTTAGCTTAGCACACTTGACGTCTGCATTAAACTATGATCACATGGAGCTAATTAAACTATTTCATAAACACAGATAACGGGCTTGGGTAATCACGGATTAGAATCACCAATGCTTAATCCGGGATTGGTGATTAAGTTAATCACTTAATCACCAATCCCACTTCAAATTTTTCGTATCTAATCACAATCTCTAATCCCGAAACCAGCAACCTTTAATCACTACTTATCCACTGAGGTCCTACTTCCATGTACCTGTTTTCTTCTTACGATTAGTTTTTAACGAATATCTATATAAAGCATTAAAATACTAAGCTGCGATAAGTTGTTAATAAATTGTTTGTTTGTTCCTATATTGCATTGCCCAAGTAAGAAATTTGCAAGTGAGCTTAATCACTAATCCCAATACAGTTTATATTTTCGTTTAGCATTCAATCACCTAATCACCAGTGATTGGGATTGGTATTAATCTACAATCACCAATCAATACTTTAAAAAGTCTTCATTTATTCTCAATCATTAATCATTTGACAAAAATTGGGTGATTAGACAAGCCTGACAGATAACTGGAGATGTTTACTTGCTACATTGACGTTGATGATGCTGCCACCATCATGGTGGTAAAAAGTACTAAAAACAGGAAAAAACAAACCAATTCTGAACAGTATGCCAAATATGGGAAAGCATTGTGTTTCCTTATATGGTAAGTTTTCTTGATTCTGAGCTGAAGATAATAAAATACCTTAAACCATCGTAAAAACTTAAGCAATTCACACGCGTCTTCAATTAGTATATACACGCGATACGCGCGTAAATAGTCAAGCAATTCTATGCATTGCAATAAAAATAAAACATAAAGAATTACAGCAAATTTTTATTTAAAATTTTGGAACATACCAAATAAGGAGAAATTTCTTGGCTAAGCTTGTATACAATGGAACGATTGGTAAAGTTGTTCATTTGTAATGTTGTTATATACTATATAATATGTTGATAACATGCAAATTGGTTGGGTCGGAACAATTTAACAAGGCAATATTGACCATCCAGTTGACTTTTGGTTAAATACTGGACCATATAGAGACTACAGCTCTTATGCTTTACCGTTAATTTAACAGTCAAAATATTTAATTCGTATCTAAACCGTGCAGATTTGTAGAAAACTGTTAATTTTGTTACTTTAACTGTTACTGTTAGGAAAGCCGATCGGCTCTCGCCTGCAGGCTATTTTGGGCTTTAGCGTAGGTGTAGCAAGCTGTAGCAGGTTTTCCTGAGCTGAAACTTAGCGATAAGATGTATGCATGCGTCTTTTATCTTTATTTACGATCGTGAATTTTGAATGACTCTTCCTTATCAAATATGCAAATTGGCTTTGGTCTTATCTCTAGCCCGCACGGGATCCCATTTACTTATGTACTAGATTGCGGCGGATTTCTAGCATCGGCGGGCTAATGTAAAGTAAATGGGGCTGCAAGCTAATTTGTGCTATTCAGTGGGCGGACTCCCATGTGTCGGTAAGGAGTCCTATCCTTGATTATCATACCAACAAAATTCTGAAATGCGAAGCCTAACGGGCTCAAACTAGGTAAAACATGTAAGCGAAGTCAAGTTCACATGCTTGTGGCGTTTAATATTAATCATTAAAACTTTGTATAATTACAGGTTGCAACTTGATTAGCTACAACCTACATGTAATTATCTGAAGCTAGACACACGTCCGACCAGAAATGAAGGAAAGTAAAATGTCACATAAACTGTCGATTTAAATTATATTGTCCAGAGCAAACAATATATTACAAAACAAATATCAAATAAAGAGATGGATAGTAATGCACGGACAGCGATAATTATCAAATAACAAGCAAGTGAATTTCAAAACATATAATGTTCTGAAATAAAACTTGCTTTAATTGCTACTAGGCAGGCTTGTCTAATCACCGTTTAACGACTTCTGAATCACTGATGTCTTTCCTCTAAGTAGCTGTTTTTCTATTACCAATAGATAAAGTAATAAACTGATAAGAATAGTAGATATACAGTTAAATCAATTAGTTAAAATACCTGGCTCTGATGTGTTGTTTAAAACATTTATTTTTTCTTCCATTATATTGCATTGCCAAAGTTAGTATTCTATAAAAAATAATCACTATAATTCTAACCCAACATACATTTCCATTTATTATTTAACCACCTAATCACCAGTGACTGGGATTTATGTAAATCACCAATCACTGTTCCAAAACGAGTCTTCATTTCATCCCAATCACTAATCATAAGACAAAACTGCGGTGATTAGACAAGCCTGGTAAATATTGATCAGTACGTAAAACTGAGAGTGCTAACAAGCATTTTACAAATAGTTAATAATATTACGTAGTAGCACAACGGATTACAGGTTTGTATATATATGCCGGTAGATTCACTTCAAGGGTATTTATTAGTTGTTCATAACTTGCACTTGTCAGAAGTACACACCAAAATGAACCGTTCCATGGCAACCACCACATCAGTGGTGACACTAATTCTAGTCGTCTTTCATGGAGTCAACGCCTTAAATCTGGAATCAACGTACGAGGGTACCTGTTCTGACTTTAAAACGGTTTCCGTTGATATTGACTGGGTACACATATATATTTAATGCAAGATAACTGCATATTTTGGTTTGAAAATTAATACCTTTTTTGTTTGAATTATTTTGGTTTTTAGGCCATGAGTCAAAACCTTTGGTACTACCCTTTGATGAGCCGGTACGATTTGTTCCATTGTACTGCTGACTTTTTGAAAGATAAAGATCCAAAGGACATACGCGAGGATGAAGCCTATTACAATACCTGCATGACTTTGCGATTTGGCGGAGACAAGTACTCTCCCTTACTTTTCTTTAAAGCCCATGAGAAATATCTCACTTACAGTTTGAAACCGATTAGAGGATTTCAGGGTTTCTATTGGGAAGTTGAAGATGAAGGTAATATAAGATAGCTGTAGTACAACCAGCACTTTTATTTCAATATAGGTAATATATTTAGGTGTTGACAATACCTTGAATAATTTTGCAGGACAATATGAAGGAGATTACATGAAAGGAACTTCATACCTTACCTTAACGGATAACAGCACGTTTATCGTTATATCCTCTTGCTTGAATTCCGGTGAAATGACTTGGTGTGTTATCAGTAACGTTAAACAGCTACCGGAGACAACCACAAATCTAATATATGACCACGCCGAGTCGCTAGGTTTCAAACGGGAACATTTCACTGGATTTCGATATGACTCTTGTAAAGAAGGTTTTGAATTGCAGCCGTCTAAAGACGAGCTTTGAGATTATAGCTGATTGGGAGAAGGTAAGAGTTTTTCGGAAAAATGATAAATTGATAATATAAATCTTAAAAATCTTTAGTTTTCAAAGGTATTATAGTATTTAGTCTCCCATATAAAAATTTCTATACATATTTTATTTGGATGTAGCTCTGATGACTGTTATAATATGTAAATCATAGTTTCATAATATGAGTACATAGTAAATGGTATGCATGTGTTTCAAATACACCTACACACTTTAAACATTTGCAGCATATTTTACTTCATGTTTAATTGTTTCTGGCTTTTATATGAGCTGCGACTTCATGTAAATAAACCTTCTTTCTCCATCTTTGCTATCAAGCATCACAGAGCCTAAACTTGTTTGTTTTTTGCATTTTTGCGTCATCCCCATAAAACGCAGCAAGATAATTATAGTTTACATGGGTCACTTTTTTATTCTGGAGTTTTCAAACCTTCCATTTAAATGTTGATTGAAACAATTTTTGATGAAACAACATTTTACTGTCGAGATTTCGACCACGTATTTGGTTTTCTTTAGGACAACTAATTGCCAAACATAAAAATTCGTAGCATATAGACAATCGCTATTAAATTATGATGTGAATAACCCGTCCATGATTTTCATCTCCATGTTAGAAGAAGAAGTTGGAAGCAATTCCATTACTATCCCAGAAACACATCCGTTGCCTCCAGTTCGCTGCATCCCAAGTTCCATTCGACGCTGTGTGTTGAGGTAACATATTTGGGGGGTTCTTTATCGTCCTTTGTTGCGGCATCTACCGCTTTTGTGTAATCGTTCGAAATTTCATCCACTATAACGCCCCAGGTGGTGACCCCCCTCCGGCAAACAAAATCCCCCCTTCAGCAAACAATTTTAGCAAACCCCCTTCAGCAAACAAATTCCAGCAAACAAATTAACCCCTTCAGCAAACCAATTCCAGCAAACAATTTAACCCCTTCAGCAAACAATTTCAGCAAACCCCCTTCAGCAAACCAATTCCAGCAAACAAATTAACCCCTTCAGCAAACCAATTCCAGCAAACAAATTTCAGCCTACAATTTAGAACGAATCTTCGAATCTTCTGTCTGTGCATACTGTAGAGGCCAGACACCGTCAGAATAAGTGTGGATTTATGCTAGAGGTGAAATATGAATTTATTTAAACTTCAACGGTTTCATGTTTTAAACTTCAATTTTTGAAGTTTACAAAATTATAAACGCAAAAATTCAAAAACAGTAAACTGTGCTCAAAATCATATTTCACTCTCCGTTGTACTTAATGTTGTTCAATTCTTACAATCCTCATGATGAAATGGGTTTAGGACCTTTCACATTTCCGCCGTTGCCACTAGGACTTTCTTCCCATTCCGACATTCCCATCGGACAAATCCCACGCGTTTTCAAGTTTCCCATTTGCACATTTTTTCCCATTTTCTCCCACGGACATATTTCCCACTTCATTTTTTCCCATTTCATTTCCAGCAAAGACAAAGCTTGATTTCTTTCATGCGCGACACCTATAAAACTTGCAATGAAATAAATACAAGTTCGTCCTTCAATTTCCAGCTGTAGCTAAGCACTTACTACGCTAAAATTATAAACTTGATCACTCCTTATCACTTCTGAATATTAAATATTATTACGATGCCTCAAAATAAGCTTAAAAACGGGAACACGGTTTTAAATAACAAGCTTTATTGTAACAATGTTGACGTTTATTATGTAAACCATTAATTGGTATACATGGTATTATTTTTAAAGATGTGAAATTCACGACGCTCATAATAAGGTGAAAGACGCTGCACTTAACACTAAGGAACCTCCAGTCAAGGTTATGCTACGAATGTATCGCCAATTCTCACCCTCTGTCCTTCAGGCTCTTCCAAGGCGCTGAAGGCAACCGGGTGGGATTCCTGAACCCCGTCGTTAATCCAACTTTGAAAGCCTGGGATATTCAGAATCCACCCAAAAAATTAGGACATTGTATAGGTACATCTGCAAATAAATCTGACGAAATGCCGACACAAGTTGTCAGTGAAAATGCTTTTGCGGAGCATTACAGTACGGCTCCAACCAAAAGGTCTAGATAGCGTAAAATATATGACACTACTAACATCAGAAGAAGTTCAAAGAAAAATTTAAATTCAGTGTAAATAATTATTGTTTGATGAATAAATGAATACACGACTGTGTCAACTCACTCTAAGTATTGCCCAATAATAAATACTCTTTGCTTTGATTTGTACACAAATGCGATGTTTGTTTTTGATTAATACTTGAAAATTTGTTGTGGGAAACTTGTCCGTGTGGCTTCGAAATATTTGCAAATGGGAAACTTGTCCTCGTGTGAAAATTGTCATCTGGGAAAGTCGAAATGGGAAAAAAGTCCTAGTGGCAACTGGCGGAAATGTGAAAGGTCCGTCACCCGATGAAATTCTATAGACGGGTATGGACACAAGACACAAACAAAACATGATTATGAAAAATCCTCATGAGGAAGTATAGACCCAAAGTGGGAATATGAATTGAAAAACAATCATAAATAGGACAACAGGAGTCGAAACACAAATATGACTATGAAGTCTGAACCCATAAGTGGAAGTTGAAATGCAAAATTTTCGTGTTCATATTGCATTCAACTGCAGCATAAACCCAGCTTAACACGAAATTTGGTACTGTGATTTATTGGGTTACAACAATGAATTTTTCTAGCTTTATACCCGATTTGTCATGCCCCTAGGGTAGTATGGAAGTTAACTCCTGAACCGTATACCCGATCACAACCAAATTTGACCTAGGTACTCATTAAATGATAAGAAATATACTACTGATTTTGAGCTTGATTTGTCATCCACTTGTATCAGTACGGGGATATAATTCCCCTGTATATAAGAAGCAGTGAATCAGACATATATTCAATTGGCCCAGCTACATGAAATAATCTTAAATAATAAATTTGAGTGTAACGTGAGGGAAAAAAACCGACTCAAGTACACCGTGCACACCGTAACTGTCATTCGGACAGATTCGTCGCTCATGCTTGTGTTAAGCAAGCTAATGCGTATGTTGAGAACGATATTCAATGTCATGCTAAAAGTCAACTCAGTAGCCTGCTTTTGGTGCCATTAATTCAAAACAAAACTGGCATATAAACTGAGGCAACATCCGGCTGAACAGTTGGATAGAAGCCAGCATTTATTTATAGCAACTGCGATCAAATCTGCATGCAGTTGTATTCCAACATGTATGCACTATTATTGCACAAGTTTGATCCTTTTTGCGTTTTTTAAAATCATTTTTACTGTAAAAGTTCAAGGCGGACAACACTATCAGAATGAATTTAAACGCTTATTGTTGTAAATTGGCTGTAGTAATGTGGGTTTTGTTAATAGTTTTGGCGTCATGCATGCTGTTTGCAGACAGTCAAGGTAACACAAATGTACTTGCAAAAATCATAAAATTTTAATAAAATCTTTTTTTCAGTACAAATTGCTTGGAAGACAGATACATTGCAAAAAGACACGGGAGATAATGAATGGGAACTGTACAAAAACGCTTTTCCGGTAATGCTGACGCATAATCTTGCCTACATGTTTTGCGAGGGCCACAGAGAAAGTCATGTTGTAAGCACTAATACAAAAATGATCAAACATAAGTGTTTTTCACATGAATAATTAACAATCACCGTTTCTATCTCTAAGGCTCATACGTTTTGCAACGGGTTAGCCTATATTAGTTTTTTGACCAATATTCTTGGAGGAATGTACACGGCCATTGTTCTTGTAATTAGTATATTATTTATAATCGTTGGACGAACGAACTCAGTTATACTAGTGTATAGTTTGGGACTGAGCTCAATCTTATTATTTGAAACACTTGAAGGCGTAAGCAAATTAATAATTAGGATTTTATCAACGCAACATTGTATTATAAACCAAATATCTTTAACAGTTCATTGGTGTTAGTGAGAAAAAGCGCTACTACTTCCACATAACGGCATTTTTGACTATACTTCGCTGCATAAGTTTCAACTTCGACATAATCAATGGACACGCTTTGTTTGATTTCAAAACTGTTTTGAACTACGTCCTATATCCTCCAGTTCTGGTGTTTGGTCCATTCATTCCATTCTATGAGTACTCTCGGTACGAAAATATAATAAAACAGAAGAATCGTTAGTTCCAACCTAATTTGTTTTGTACATATTATAGAAGGAAAGTGAAACGGGACTACGTCGTATTTGGCTACTTTTTTATTAAAAATGTCGCCATTGGTTCTATAATTGAGATAGTTTCATTCGTTCTCCCCTTTCGAACAATCTCAAATAACATTGAGATACATTATCACCTATCATCTTTTAGTATTGGAAGTTGCATTTTTTGGAACGGTGAGTATAAAATGTTTACAACTACAAATGAGATGGTTCACAGTTACACCTAAATGCCATTTGATTATCTAGGGGTCAGTTTTTTTTTAAATACCGAGTAATTTATGGAATGGCTACCGCCTTTGCTGAGTTTGATGGCATTAATATGCAAAAACTACCTATCTGCACTGCATACGTGTACAGGTATATTACAAATGTTTCTGTGATAATCAAGAATATTTGCATGTTGATCAATCTAATTAAAACTATAATTGCGGTTGCAGTTACAATAATTTATGGAGAAAGTTTGATGCAGGAATGTTTTTGTTCATAAAAAAGTAAGATTATGAATGTATTTCGTTGATGTACCACTTCAAATAATATCCTTTTCCCACCAATTAAGCTTTGTTTCTCAATAATCTCGTTTTACAGATAGCCTAATAATTATTATGTATTTGCAGTTATGTGTACAGCCCTACGCTTTTGCTTATGAAAAGATACAAATTCAAATCAAGTCAATGCGTTGTTTGTGCTCGAGTCATAAGCTATGTCTTTGTAACATTATGGCATGGAGGTAGATGGCACATAATATGCTGGTCATCAATAAATTTATTGGTATCAATAGTTGAATCATGGTTGAAAACATACGTAAATGTAAATATTAACATAATATAAAGTATGTTGTATAGCATGCAAGTTTTGGAATATCTAAACAAAACACAATTATTTTTAATCCTAACATAGTGTAGTTTGCTAGTAAAAGCACTGATTTATGTACCCGTGACCGCAGCATCGATATTATTAATATTGTGTTCATCTCTACAGACGGCCAAGTCCTTTCTGAATTTCTTGTGTGGTAAGCAAAATAGTGTAACCTATTAAAAAGTAGTTTGATTAGAATGACAGTTAATTTTTGTGTAGAAAACAATCCGGTTGTCGCATTAGGCTGCCTATACATTGGAGTGATTGCTGGGATGCATTTAGAGGAATAATTGAATATGAGAGAAAATAAAAGGATAAAGTTGTGTGATTGTCTAAACTACTTTCAAAGGAAAAGGGAAAATTATTTTGTCTTCATTGCACAATTTTTAAACAGGATCTTCCATGGAATTTCTTCGCCTTTTGACTACTTTCATTCCGGAAGCACTTTCAACCTGTAGTTTCTTCGCTTCAAGGGTTACAGTGTCCCAAAAGCATTTTTTAACAAGGCTGAAGCAGAAGTATATCATTTGTGGTATTATGCTAATCGTGCACACTACCAAAATGGATATCATCAAGTAGTATGCATCTTCAGGGAGCTTGCAAGTATGGCCTGAAGACGCCCTTACGAGCGGAATTGTGTTTGATAATTGCAATAAAAGTGTACCCATTGCATGAATTCTTAAATAGCTGTACGCCAGAAGAATAGACTGGATTAAATTCCAGACAACTGTAATCAAATTAAGTTTAGCAGTAACAAACCCATCCTCAGTTTCAGGTTCAAGTTCCCTTAAAAACTCCTCGTTGAAAATTTCAGTTTTGTCCTTAAACCGTGGGCCATCCATCTCTGACTGATCTGAAAAATGAACGACATCTTTGGTAGTAGTGAAATGGGCCGGCAAGATTGACTCAACGGTCAGGATGTCGGAACTACTGCAAATGGCGGTTGAACGTGTAACATAGCGCCCCTCCAAGTAGAGTTTGCATCCACATGGGCATTTCAGTTTAATTGCTCCGTAAAGCACTTCCTGGTCAATTGTCTTGTTTTCACTAGGACATTGAATGGTTAGCGTATTAGGTTTAATATGCGTGGCAATAAACAATGAGTCAGATAGCTTTGCCAACTCAGGGGTACTATGCTCCGTGCAATGTATCGGGCAACCCGCTTTGATTTCATCTGTAGTGCCCCCTAGAAAATAAGCAGTTGAGCAAACTTGTATCATGTAAATCAGTTACTAAGTCTGACATATAGCACACGTAAAACTTTAAAAACTATATTCCTATCGAATATTTTTATTTGATGACAAATACCTGATAAAATTATTGACACGCAGCTACTCGTCCAGTCATCCAAATTGGAAGGAGGAACAAAGCATTTCTGATTATTAATGGGGTCACACATAGGCTCGTCTACAGCTGAGACGGGAAACACAGAGTTTGACCGTTTTTCGCGAACAACAAAGGTCGCGTCGAGATTCAAAATGCAAGTTTGCGATTCCCATCCAAACTGAATTGGCCGTATCTAATTTTAAAATTTATATTTGACAAGTAGTTAGTTTTTTTCCCCAGATTCATTTTGCATGTACAATGCAATGAAATGTTCAATATAATACCTCATAAATTTGATGGATGGATTCCTTTGGCCGAAGAGGAACTGATACACGTATTGTGCCACCATTATCGTCATAAAGACATGACGACATATCGTTTAAAGTGTAGTAAAGGTGAGTATGCGACAGTGGTATTGCCAGCTCTGTATCATCAGGCAGACTTTTCGCCAGCTCAGACAGGGTAGAATACAGCAATGAAGGTGGCACGTAAGCCAAAGGGAGTTCTTTATTTCTGCAAGTCTATAAAATTCCATAATAATATGAGCTAATTTATGAGAAATCCGATATGCTTTTTATGCTTGTTTACTCTCGAAAACTAGCTGTAATGCTTATGAGGGTCTTACATGGAAAGCAGAAATCTGGGTCATGTACAAAATAGATGTGAAAAGTAATGTTGTGGTGTCGGCTAATATTCGTTGTCCTTGAGAATATCCTTCTTGCACTGTCTCAATATCCAAAGCATGATTTCGGAATATTCTTCGTCAAGCCTAACTGTCATGTTACGCAGGTCTTTGTTATCTGCTAAAATCTCAGCAAATCGCTCTTTAACAAAATTTTCTAGCTCTGATGCCTTCTTGGTCACCTGAGCAAATGTCTGCCTGTCGACTGGTAGATAAGCCTTAAGTGATGTTAATATATTGGCAATTTTCTCGTCACTCACAAAGAGATTAGCAAACTTTCCGACTAAGTCATCAATTCCAAACGCAGCAGAGATCATAGTGGCTCCTTTAACAGCTCCGTTGATGGCTGCCTGAACCCACCTCTCAATCCTTCCACCCCTTTGTGCATCATCATCTAGTTTGGTCACTTTTCGGTTTTCAAGCCGTTGCTTCAAGATTTCATACCACTCAAAGCCAGCTTCTGTTATCAAACGTTCGGAAGGGGGTTCGGAGTTTGACCGAGAATTTCCCACGTGGGTAAACCTGGCATCGGACACTATAGGATCCTTCACTACGTCTTCCTTCAGACCAGTCTTTGTGAGCATTTTGTTTAACATAGTTAAGAGCATGACGCTGTCACCATTAATGTCATTTAGTTTTGCTGTTATGCTGCAAGCTTCCGTGTATGGCTGCTGAGCACAGTTAAAAGATGAAAGCGTGGGCACATCTGGCAGATCTTTCCAAAAAGAAAGTAAAAATTGATTGGAGATTTAGGTATGCAATTAATAAAGAATCATTTTAAAAATCAGCAACGCGTCTGAATGTTACACAACCCTTACTCAAGCTTGGCCTCGAGGCAAAACCAAACAACTTCCTTATCAGTTTCTAGTTATTTTTTCGGAGGTGACGTGTAGCATGTAATCAGTTGGTATGAAATTTAATGCTATACATTTGAAAGTTTTATATTTTTCTTTCTTTTTTCTTCAATTATTATTATAATATGTCAACAACAGGTTAGTGAACAAGTCAATGCAAAACTAACGTTATTTATTAACTGAAAAAAGAATATTCTACCTGTTTCGACAAAAGAAAATCTGAAGACAAAGTCTAAACTATAAAATTACTTTTAGGTTTGTTCATTAGTGCAATCACAATCGTGCGCGCGATGTAAGGAAATTGCAAGAGACATTCCATTTGTCATTTTTAACTTTTGGTTCGCAAAGTAAAAGAAAATTAGCCATGAACCAAACTTGCTTTGCTTCATGAAAAATATGATAAAAATGGTTGAAGTAAGCTTTTTATTATGAGGAGTCATTGTGCATTGCGCAATTTTTCGAACTTTTACTTTGTATACTTTAACTTTACTTTTAACCACATGGAAGAAGATGAAAGGGTGCAACATTTTGTTGAAAATTGCAAAATGCCCATCTCCTTTGTATATTTAAGATAATCAAGATGCTGGGACTCAAATACTACCTAATGAAGCGCCTACCTAATCTAAGCTACCTAATAAATAGCTCTGCGCACTCAAAAACAAAATTCCCAAAAAACCAAAAGTAAGAAAAATAATATCGCATTTTCTCATATACAAATTCATAGTTAAAGTTTAACTGACAAACCAATACCGTCCTAACGAAACCCTTTCTAATTATACCACTACACATTTTGCAATCTTTGCACTTTATGGAATACAAGTATATGGATTTTGAATCTCAACTCAGCTTAGTCTCAAGTGAATTTCAAGGTAAATGAGTTCTGACTAATGCAAATAATGGAACCGCATATTACAAACCTGGTATAAAAAAGTGGATAGGCTGGACCTCGGTGAACATTATGACGTTGTGCAGTTCCGAAATTACGACCCCTTTGCTGATGGACACATCCAGATTTTCCACATCGTTGTGTGGGTTGTGGTCACAGAAACCTTCACGCCTAAAAATTTAAAAATGTTTGCAAATGTTGTCGGATATAATTTTATCCTGGTGTATAAACTTTACGTACCACACAATGCACAACACGATCAGTAAAACGATTTTCATATTGAATCCAGATGAACAAGAGTGGTGTACTAAAATATGTGACACTCATTGCGAGCTATTTTATATAAAAGCTTGCCATTTTTTGCACCATGTTTAGGAGTATCCAGTAAAAAATAAAATGACCTATAATCATTAGGTTGTTGACTTTTCATAAACTTCCGCACTTAAAAATTAAACTTTGTCACATTATTACTTTATTCATTGAGTTCTCAGATAACACAAACAATATTCACCTATTCAAGAGGGTATACATTACGTCACGCAGTATTAATTATTAGTTTTACAGAGACGTCTGATATCATAAATTGTATAATCAAGACAAAGTTTATTTAATTGGTAGTATATAATATGATATGATAAAAGTAGTGATGATTTGTTTTTAGGATAAAAATCATGTGTCCCCAAGATGCATAAAAGGGAAAATTTATTTATTAGTCAAACTCAAATGTTGCTCTTACCAACCACACAGACGTGACATGATAATCGCCGAGTGTATGCACTCTCTTTGGTGACTTAGTTAAACCGTCAAAATAATATCGAGCGTTTTCATAAACAATAACCGCTTTGAGATGTGGAACGCCATGAGCGGGGTCTACATCATCAATTAGTGTGTAAGCAAACACTTTATACTCAACGCCTTTTATCTTTTGTCTCATTGGCAGATTGTATTCCGAAGTTCGTTTACCTCCTCTATCAAGTGCATACATAAAAAATGGATGGCTGAATTGCAATTTGTAACCAATGTTGAGCACTTCTCTACAGTCACGGCACTTCAAGGCTTCTGGGGAAATATCATTAATTTTCTTCAAAAATTCTTGAACAGTGCCCTGATAGATATGCAAGGTCGTAAATTGAAAATCTTTATCTTTATCGTCGCCTGTATATCGAGTATTTTTGGTGTCTCCAAACCTCACACATGCCTGATTGCTACAAGAGTATGTTTTTTCTACTGGAAACCAATGGCCGATTCCATCAAAACCATGGTTACGTTCAGAACCTTCCATATCGTTTTTAATAGCTTCTAGCTCTATGACATTAAAGAGCCAGCATTTTTTCGCCTCACTAAAATCCTCTTTTTCGAGCATCTGTAACACTTCATTAACGTATCTTGTTTTATCATCTCGGGAGTTTTGCACAAAGCCTCTGAACTCCACGCTTTTTCGATACAAAAATAGCAGTATTTGTAATGTTGTATCAATGTTGCATGTATGCTTTAGCTTGATAGGATAACCCTTGCTTTTGAAGTTGGCACCATATGGAATCAGAGGGACTCCAATTGTGAATGTGGAAGGAATCCTGGAAGTGACACGGGGAACACGTTTTTTGAATGTGTCTTGACTCGCCTCCGGACTTTCCGGTTCCTTCTTTATTTTGCGTGTTCCAATTGCTTTTTCGGAATCTATTATAATGAACATTTGATTTAAATGTGATGAATATTGAAATTTTATAAAAATCAGAATTTCTAAAGTTTGTACCTGAGTTTTCAGGTTCACCAATTGGCGACAATGAAGAAGTTGTTTGTGAAGCAGGTTTAATATTAGATTTGCTGGTATGATTTCCTTCTGTTTTGCATGGCTCTGCTTTAGACTCTTTCTGTGTGCTCTGAACTTTTCCCTGTCTGCTTTTGCTATCAGTAGACGCATCTGGTTTCTTTGGATCTTGGGTGCTTTTTTGTGATTGAGTTTTCCGATTGACATTGCTCCTTTGGTTTTCGGCGGTTGCATCATTATCATCATCGTCATCATTTGGAGTAGAGGTGAACAATGGCTTCCCTTTCGGTTTTGCCCTTCTTGTAAGATTCACGTCATATTCTATGCATGCACCTAAATATTCAATAAAATTGGGGAAGTGAGGGACACGAAATTGACGTTTGAGATTGGTACAAACTTTCGTTTTTACAACCTTCAACGTAAACTAGTTGATTCCGGAGATATCTTGAAACTCGATGACGGTCTTTCCCTTCATGATATTTATTTTTTAGCATGCTGTGATATCCTTCTATAAAGTTGTTTGTGTCGTCTTGAATTGTAAGCCCAAGGCAATCGAACACTGCATGGCTAACAATAGGATAGTACGGTAAAATGGACATTTTTACATAATTAAGAAAGGAGGGGCTGTAAAACTCATTTTTTGTCTGTCCTTTTTTTATATTGGCAACGGCAGCTTCGTTGTCAGCAAGTGTATCATCAATAATAATTGAGCAGTATTCACCAAATGGGGAAAGTTTGTAGAAGGCATCTTTGGAAGATTCCATATAGCTCGATCTAAAGTGCTGCCATGGTGGGGTACCTAGGTATTACAAAACATCACGCTGACATCACTATTATGAGTTCACGAGTTTGGTAAGCAAGTTGAAGGCTTCATACCATCTCGTACGGTTCGCTTTTCCAAATTTTCTATAGCTCGTGTAACCCTTGCATTCTGATATTTGAAAGCGCACATATCAGCAATAATTCTAGTAAGATTGTCAAGTGTCCAGAGGTCCCGAGCAAACGCCACGCGTCTAGCCCATTGAATAATTACGTCTTCTTGTTCTTTTCCAACTTTTTTTTTGCCTTGGTCTGCAACTGTCCGGACGAAGTGGAATCTGCATACGTGAATGGCCATTGGTTTTTCAGTTGTCTTGTCAGTCATTTGGTCCCACATACACCTCATTAAATCAGCAACTGAGCCCATGTTGAATACCATATTAATTGCGGAAATCACCGCTACACTAAAATCACACTGGTTTAAAGAAAAAAACATGTTAATGCTTGTTTTTAAAGGTAACAAATGAACAAATATTCTTAAGCTACCTCAATTTTGTCTATTCCATAATGGGGCAACTTGACATTCTCATTTTGACGAAGACTGCAATTGAGTTTAGAATTATTACAAACTTCATTTATTTCATTTTCTACATTGATACGCATTGATTTGTGTACCTGTGAAAAAGTCCAAACTGTAAGTTTGGAACAGAACCCTCGGATGAGATGAACTCCATTAGAGGAAGTGCGCTACCACCTCCAACGGGTCTCTTAACTAGAGTATACAGTGTTCCGTCCTTGGTGTCGTAAGGCTCACTCAATTTCTTCAAAATGCAGCCGGTTCCATCAAAATGCAAGAATATTTCCTTTTCTTTGTGAATTGCTTTCCGCAAAACCCTGCACTGTTCTCTACAAAATGCTATCACGAGTAATGGCCGGACAGAGACAAATCGAATATAACCTGGGATCGTCTCTTCAGGAAGGTCAGGCTTGTCCTGCATCATCTTCTCCATAGTTTTAAGTAAATCTCGCACTGGCTCCTTATCCAGGTCAGATTTTGCAGCAAGCTATAATAAATGAGATTCTTTCTTTGTCCTGCTACCATCAGTACAGTTTGATTGGATTGGACTCACCTTTTGACGAACTCGTCCAAATGCGCGAAGTGATGGTACTCCAGTAAAGTTACCCAACTTCAAAGATTTCGGATCTGCTTTTGTGAATCGAATCTTTCTTTCGGCTGCGGGGAACCTCTTTTCCATTGCTTCCTGTGCTTCTTCCGTTTTCTGATAAGTCATTCGTCTGGCTGTAATCCTCTCACCTGTGTGCTTCACATTACCGCTTGCTAATCTGTGAGAAAGATACAAAACCATTTGCATCTGCAAAAAGATAAAACGACACAAATTGTTTGACACTTACGTAACCTTTACAAGCACCGGCTCGTCCTTTTTCGGTTCGTCCTCAATCAAAAATTTCCAGGAAGCAGTACAGCTTTCCTGCTTACAAAACGCCCGAGCCGTAAAAAACGTGCCCCACTTTCTATTGGTATTTAGTTTTTTATTTTTAAAATTAAGAACGCATCCCTTTTTTTCCTGAGTAAAATAATCATAAAAGGAATTGGCGTATTTAGAGTGGCTTTGCCACAACTCCATTCTTGGTAGGCCCACTTGTTTTCCCACTTGAACTTTCTCTTTATAAAAGTAGGTGCTCCATTCCGAGGCTGGCACCTCAAAATTGAATGGTGATTCGTCATCGTCTAGTATGTTGGACAGATAAGATTATTTAGTTACACAATTCTATAATAAAACAGAAGAAGAAAAACTTCCAAAACAGTGAAAACTATGCCCGATCAAAAGTTTAAAATAAAATTTAGTTGAACCACACGCCCATTCTCGTGTACGCGCATTTGTATTATTATATTTTTCGTTACATGCTAATTGCTGTCAATACGAAGGGTAGCTCGCGATATTTAAATCGACTCTACAAACTTGGCGCAAAAACATGTCATAGTCAAACATTTTTGGAATGAAACCTTAATATTATGATTTTTTGGACTCTTTTCTTTATTTATGCATCTTTTTACACCACATAACGAAAACGGTTTTCCGTTAATTAACAATTTAAGTTGGCAAGTCGAAAATTTTTAGCAACGCAACTTTTTTTCAAATTATTTGCCATAAAAATGAAAGTAACAGTAGTAGCGTAATATAAGCTACCACAGAACATTTCTAGATTCCTGAGGAATGTTACACATAATTTTCTTGGAATTTGAACACCTAAAACCATGTTTTTTTGAAAAATTTCCGAAAATGAAAAGTGCGTTTTGGAAACTGTGTCACTACTAGTGCGACATTTGACCTCACACAACTTCGCGAACTATGAACAAAATGCAATCAAAGTGGTACAGGATTAAAGATTAAGAATCGGGCTATCACACTATATGATCAAATGATCCAGGAAGTTTTTGGTTAAAAATATACGCGTTTCGAAAAATCGATTTAAATATCGCGAGCCACCCTTAGTAGTAAATGACGACATTTCTTTGTCCCTAAACTCCCTAGGTTAGTGAGAACTCATAGATTAATCTAATATATTTGTAATTTAAATATGCGATATAGGGACGTTTCTTTTGAGTTGAGCGGAATGCCTTCAACGAATCGATTTGATTGTAATATAAATATCCGGCACACTTAAGCCATTGAACATGTTTAGAATGTATTTTTGGTGCCTGTAAATAGTCTCGAGTCGACTAAACTTCAAAATTGCATAATTGAATTTCTGTTCTATGTGAATATGACAAACCACAAACTAATTAATTCCTTGACTAACTTAAAACACATCTTTGGAACAGTAAATATTCATACAAACACCATGCTCCAATAATGCGCGTACACGAGAGTGTGCGTGTGGTTCAACTAAATTTTATTTTAAACTTTTGATCGGGCATAGTTTTCACTGTTTTGGAAGTTTTTCTTCTTCTGTTTTATTTTACTCTTTTAATCGGTAAAAACATAAAAATTTTAAGCTGTAATAAGTTCAATTTCAAGATTTGCATTCAACGCATGCTATCCTTAGTGCACTTTACAGTATATATATTTTTTAAACTAAACATTAGTTCCAGTGTTCAGAAATCAGAAAAGGCTCGGGAATTCAAACTTGTGTTCTTATCATCTTTCATGTACTTAGTTTTGCCACTCGATAGCTAATCAAATCTTATAAGTTAAGAAAATGTGAATAATATAGCAAAACTTGGTTGGAGGGTGCATCAGTTGAGAAATTGCTAGCCTAAGATAAACATAGGTTATCGTTAGATGATTGTACTACGGAAAAATGACTAAATATGCATGTATAGGTAGACATACATGCGAAAAACTGGTTTTCAGTCAATTTTTAACGAGAAAAGTATGTTAAAAAGGCAATTTTTATGTAATGTTGAACCGATGCCGGATGCGTCACTTGAAAAAACGCCGATTTGTCTTTGGAACCAAATCAAAATTCCTTAACGCTGAAGCACCATTGCTCCAGGAAGTTTCCGGAGGTGTAACTGATTGCATAACAGTGTTTTTTAAAGCGTCTACGTAAATGCACATGCTTTTACTCGTTGCTATAACCAAATAGGGGGCAGATCTTCATGCACCCATCTCGTTTTCACTGTAAAAAAAATATCATGTTGATATGCTGGGTTGTGCGTGTGCGTAACTCACCACTATAAAAAAAACAAGTTTCACAACATATTATCTCACAAAAGTCATTTTTACAAGCTTATACTAGTATTGAAGTTGTGAGTGAGACTTACGTAACAGGAGGACTGCTACTGTCTTTGTCGTCTTGATCACTGGCTAGAAGTTCAACTGCATTTTTAACCGTTTAGGGAATTTAGAATATTCAAAGAACATTTACTGCATCAAAATACCTTTAGTATTATTTTTCCTCCTTGTTTTTGGAGCAGACTTGTTTGGTTCTGGCGTAGCACTACGTGGTCCGTAAGTAATGGCAAGTGTACCCCCAGCATTAGCATTAACTCCAGCATTATTATCATCATCCGAGCTTGACGAACTTCTCCTGGCTGCTGGGGCTCGTGCTTTTCCTGTAGTCAATCTTGATTTTTCCCTAGGGGCGGCAATTGGATGTGTTTGAATGTCATCAGTTGGCTTACGGGTAGTGAGTGTAGTGCAGGGAGATTTTTTGGGACTTTGACTCCATTTTACTAAAGCCTCGTTCCTAAGCAAAAAACGAGAAATACGCTTATATAATAGTCACATACAAATGCAAAACGTTAGACAACCTTGACGGAACTGTTTTGTCCACGTCCTCCCAATCACTTGAAGATGACACGTTGCTCAATTTCCTAAAGACAAATACAGAATGTTTGACTGAGATTTTATATTAAGTTTTACCGATATTTATTTCATAAAGCGTACCCCGTCACGTTAACCAAAGTTTGTTCTGACACAAATTTTGACTTGCTGGAAGATGTGATGTCAAGAATTGAGTCTTCAAAAACCGAGTAGGACGGGTCGTCTTCATAAAACTCGTTGTCAGACAATGGAAAGGTGTCGTCATTAGTCGTATCAGCAAACAATGAAGGGATTATCAGATCACCAGTACAGATTCCGCATGTTATCGGCTCTCCACTTTCCAATTCCTCCTTCGTCACTCCTCCACACACGGAGTGCAAAAGCATATGGCAAGAATCACCTGCATATTCAATTAATTCATTCAAGTCTCAAGCATTTTATATGATTACCTGTAGTTAGGAACTAAAGCTGGTTAAAGCCTTAATGACCTTTAGTTAATGGGTTGTAGAATATAGTAATGGTTATATTAACAACTTACATTGTATCAAAGCCAGGTTGCTACATTCGTGATATGCTCTGCTACAAAAACAGTGACCTTTGTATTCATCACCGTCCTGAGTACTTGGCTGTTTGTCAGCAAAGTCAGTACACCCCAGTTTTTCGTTGTAAAGTTTCTATTAAAAATGGTTTATTTGCAATACATTTGTAGTACCATGAGCCTAAAAGCACACAATCTGTTAACTTACACCAACTTTCTTCCAGTTCCATAGCCAAGTTTGAAGAAGTAAAAGCCTGTCTCTTGGATTGGGTTCCACATCTGGGAAAAGTATTTTTGCTGCACGTCCCCAAACAGTGTTTTCAAGGGACCAATTCCTGGAAAGTAAAACCCGTCTCTTGCCTTGTGATGCCTTAAAAAGGGCCTCCGCAACGTCTTCACCAGTTACACTAAACCAGTGGTTTTTCTCCATTAGCCCCATTTTTACTAAACCCTGACTTCTTCGACAAACAATAATGCAAAAGGGAAACTTTGATTGATACGAATGTATTAGCACCATACAAACAAATAAGCTTAAACACGGTAATCCTTCTTCTTTTATAATAGTGTAACGATGGGGTTCAATAATTAGTCATGCGATTTAACGAGCCAAACCGAATGAAATATCAAATTTATTAGCATCATAATTTTTGTAATCACACACTTGCTTTCATGCAGACAACCTTGAAATTTGTGGAAAATTTATTTAAATGTAAAACTTTTCACATTGCTGAAAAATTATATAGAATATAGTATTATTATTCCTCGAATCTCTCAATCCAAAAGTTGGATCTGAACTTTTTAGGCGAGGCAGGTTCAAGGCCGGGCGTTTTGTAGAAAAGAACGTCGTGCTTGAATAAACCACCAATTGATTCGACGCTTTCAAACAGTTTGGAAGAAGCCGTAGTAACTGCCATTGCTGTTCCAACCCTGGAATAGAATCTTCGTACAAAGTCAGGAAAAGTCATGCATCCGGCCAGCATATATGTACCGTAATCCTGGAATTTAAGAAAGACAATTTCAATACATTTTTTAAAAAATTACAATCTACACCAAAACATGCATAGGCATTCATTATAGCTAATAACATATAGTATATAAGTATATGATCAAATTGTAAATCATCAATTATACATCTATACAAGCAACTTACTGATCCGTCAGTTATGCTTGTCCGCCTATCACAGTTTAGTCCTTCGCAAAAGTTGTAGTGATGATGCCCAGTAAATGGATTCCTAAAAAATAGACTAATAAAATTTGTTCCCTATGGAATTACTGGGAAATTTCTTACCGAAAGTCGTAAACGTTGACAACTTTCTTTGCCGACATCACCACCACCTGCGCTCTTTTAGTTCTTAAGGCAATAACCGATTCATTGACCCCGAAGAATGGGACGTCGCTTCCTTTTAGCACGAGCGTTTCAAATGTTGAAAGAAAAGTCCTACTCTGGCTGTCATCCAAAAGCTGACTTCGGCTTATCGCTTTTTCATGGTCCTATTACATCCAGTGTTTATATAGGTATACATTTTCAGTTTTAAAGAAGAAAATCAGCTAAAAATGCTAAAATACAATATGAAACATACAATGGAGCTGCATTTTAGTTTAGGTTTAGGACCCTCTTTCTTCCACCATTCACGGAGTATATTTCGAACCTCAACCAATTCTGAATCCTGCCAATCTATTTTTGCAGCTAGACTAGGTCCTGTTTTAAAGACAAGCAATAGAAAAACAAGTAAGAGAAGATTCTGGTTGCCTATTTTTAAACTGTATAAGATTGAAAACAAAATTATACCTGTGTAGAGGGCGACGAAGCAAAAAAACACTGCACAAGCAAACTTCATGATTTCAACTCTCATGCGTCTGGTTCGAATAAAATCAAAATTGAAACTGTTAAGCATTAGGCAAAAAAGGATATATATATATAGGGATTTTAAAAAATTGAATCAGTTGTCGTCTGAGCTTTTTACGGGTGACTTGTAACTTGGTGCCTTCCTTATCTCTTATTTACGTAGTTCAACGTAAGTTGTTAGTGAACCATGAAGAACTGTTTCATTTTAATTATTTGTTTTATGGTAATTGGTTATGTGGCGGCTTGTAATACTGAGGAACACACACACAATCACGTACACTATAATGTATATGATTGTGACGAGAACTCTGTTGCGGTTGGAGGATATCTGCCGAAACATGCCACAACCAAATCGAAACGGTCTTTGATCACAACCTCTGACTCTTGTGCTAAGGTAGGATTTTGCAAAATAAACTACATTTTGTTCTATCTAAATAATTTGGAATTAATGAAGCTACCGTGTTAAAAGAAGTACATGACCTGTTAGATTCACTAAACGAAAGATAAGCGCATACGAAAAATTGAGTCTTTGATTGAGATTACTTTTTTCCGTTGAACTCAAACAATTTCTCAAGTTTCCCCTGTAGTATTCAATTTTCCAAAAAACTCAATATTCCTATGCCTGCACCAACCCTTGCGACACTAGCCAAGTACGCAACTAGTGTATCCATTGCTGGGATTGATTAGCTATTAGAATCGAAATTCTAAGCTTTAAAGTAGTCCAATGTAATTGTAGCGTAACAAGTTTTTAGCATGCCAAAGGACAAGACAACGTTTCTTGAGAATTTAAACTGCTGAAATGCTATGATATGATATTGTGGATGGTTTGGTTATTTTTAGAAACCAGTTGAACTGTTTACCCGCAATAAGCAGCGATCCCGTGATCTTGAAAATGCAGGGAATCCATCTCGTGTAGCTGGTGATTTAAGAAATATGCTTAAAGAACAAAACGTAAAAAACCGGTTAACTAACTCTGCTGTCGTTGGTATGTTTTAGCATCATTTGTCTATCAGTACTATACGCAACGGTCTACGGTATATCGTTTTTCTTTGTTCAGTATTTGGTTTGGTAATGATGTTCACAGTAGAGCTGTGCAAAATTCAGGTTGACCAAGCTTGCTTGCTTGCCCGCTTGCAGGATGATTGAAGCCCGCTTGCCCGGCTTGCTTGCACCCACGTAGGTCAAGCTTGCCCGAGCTTGCAAGCTACTTGCAATTACCCGCAATCCCATTTTTCGTGTGAAAAGTTCAGAAAAAAGTAAGAAAACATATTTCGAATTGAGAAAATTCTACAAAAAAGTCATATTTGTTTTCAAAATTAGCATTTGGGACATGTTTTGGCATTTTGTCTATGATAAACTGCAAATTTGCTTTTTTAAACTATACTATTTCAACAGTTTTAACCGTAAATCGTACTTAAAATGGTGCAATTACATAGTGCGGGTAACTGCAAGCCTGCAAATTTTTGCCCATCAAGCTTGCTTGCTTGCTTGCCCGTGGAATATTTTCAAAATAAAGCTTGCTTGCCCATACCTGCAAGCATGGGCAGGCAAGCTGCAAGCAAGCGGGTTTGCAAGCCTGAAATGCACAGCTCTAGTTCACAGACACTAATTTGGTATCATAATCATACTAGGTATTTTGGGGTGTCAATGACACAATTGAAGCAGTCAAAGCGGGCTTAACATTAAATATTGTTATTGACGAGGCTGTTAATTATTTTGTGTTCACCCTTCAACCCAAGTCTGACGATGGTGAAGTTCAGCAGCAAATACTCTCATCAGTCGAGTTGAAGCAAAAGGATAAAATGCCAAAAGCAAGTTATAAAAATTGAATTTGAATTCATACAAACACGTCGCAAGTAAATATAATGAGATTCTCTTTGAAACCGTATAAAATTAATATCATGATTTTGCGATGTAGGACAAGGAGGTGGTTGACTGCGAAAACCTATTTGTGTACTTGGCCAGAGAAGGGGCTGCGAATGGATGGTCAATCACAGTTACATCACAAAAAAATTCAAATGCAGAGAATCGGTATTCACTATCTTTCTTTCATCTTTCTGACTATTAAGTTTATGTTTGATAAAACTATACCGAACAACATTAAACAAAATGATTAATCATTCATATAAATGATGATCATCCTTCCACAATAAAAGTTTAATATTACAGCGCATAAACAGAATCAATTACTCAAATCCTTAATTACTACCAATTTGAATGGTTTAGCCTGACAAACTAAATCATTGAATTCAATTTGCGATACATTTGCTGTCAGTTATAATATACGTAAACATTCTATTAGCATTGACTACAGAAAATGTTCCTTTTATCAGTTTTTTTCAGATCACGGAGGGTCTTGGTGGCTTCTATCTGAAAAACAAGTCGCCGCATATTCGAGCGTAAGAGTAAATGAGGCGGCACTTATGTCAAACGTTGCAGTAGCTGTATACTAGTAAATTAATTATTGTGCCAGCTCTCTTAGTTTCAATAGTTAGTCACTCATGATTACTAGAGGTGTTTTGTTTAAAGTAATTTAAACCTCTGGTAGCCAAAATTATTTGATCACAAAAATGATTGTTTTGATTTTGTTCAGTTTTTGTTCAGGGATTGCAATTGGAGGTTTGAAAATTTGAAGATTAATAAAAACAATTTAAATCATTTTGCATGTTGTAAAACTTTCATTTGTGTATCGTTTTGTTTTAGTTGATTTAAGTGAAATTGCCATTCAAAAACATGGAATACTTGTAGAAACGGTTAATTGTGGTACAGGGAAAGGAACGGTATACTGCATCCAAGTTCATGTTTTGCTCAGGTAAGTTTATCTGTTTATTCAATTCTGCGCCGTTATGTTAATGATTGCATATTTGCAGGGGAAAATGTCCAAACTTTCTGGGCTGAATGCTTCGGAACTTGGTACTTAGGAAAATTTACTATTATTTAAATTAACAAACAAATAAAAAATACCGCATTAACATAACAGGTTCTAATTCTAGAGGCAGTAAAAGTATGTGTCGACGATTCTGCTGATGACATGATCGAGTGTTTTGAGGATCCTCCCTGCATCTCGGGATTGCAAAATGTCATAAATGCTTTTTCTAACGATCAACTGACAATAATAGTATATCCTTGTGAGCATAGGTTGTTTACTGCTGTCGTGAAAAATATATCGAGTAATCTATATTTTTTAGCGCACAGTTTTTCAGTATCAACGCTCTATAAAAACGTGAGATTAATTTTTCACTTCATAACACGTTTATATATAATTTACTAACCTATACATCCTAACTCATTGCAGTTTATTGTCGCTTCATGCCAACCTTTTGAAGACATGGTTTTGCTGGATGCCTCTGTTTTACAGCCCATATATGCTGTTGGCATTCAGGATTTTTTTGGGTTAAACAAACGTATCACTTGTAAACAGTTGACAGTTTTAGGTTTGGCGCTAGTTTTATTATATTCAACATAAATTTACAACATTATCAAGCATCTAATTATACTTTGTACATTTGCAATAGGAAGAAAACAAGGTTATCAGTGGGACGAGGTTGTTATGGATCACTACAACATTGTTCTATCTCATAAACAGTTTTTATCTGAAGTGGAGAAAACGAAGCAAAGTTGGTTTCGCCGTGCTTACAATTACGTTCTATCTATTTTCATGTAGCAACGTGCATGTTTCTTCATTCTTTTATGTTAGCATACCATACATATACACATACTTTATACATACTATATACCTACCATGTAGTCTCAAATTAGCTGTCACTAATTATTACAAGAAATTAAGAATTCATTCATTCAAGAAAGGATGAGAAAGTAAAAATGTATACAAAGATGTGTAGGTGATTATTATGTCCAGATAAGATAGATGACCCTCTCGCAGAAGTCGAATCAGAATTTGAATGAGATACTGCATCATCTTTTTTCTCCTCAGAGTAATAAAAGTCATCCAAATCATTCCGGTTTTTAAGATAGGTTTTGCTGTTATCTGTTGATGGTCCCACTTTCCAATGTGGAGGAATCCCGGAGGCGATGTTGTAGTTAGTGTCGATTTTCCTTGGTCTCGGATCAAAAAGGTAAATACCTAATCAAATAAAGAACAATTTTTTGATGGCTTTAAGTAAAAGGTAATGCGCAAACAATGTGCCTATTATATGCATGGAAATTCATACCAGCAATTCCTTGATATTTTGTGCTTAGTAGAAAGTCATTCAGATTTCTATTGCACGAACTTCCACGCACAATCATTGTGTGATTGTTTTTTATATCCGCGGCATATTCAATAAAGGGAATGCACGATTTAAAGAAGTGAAACTTTCCACCCTAAAATACAAAAAACAATGCAGTTTTAGTAATTGTTACAAGTACATACATACGATCGTCACAAGCAAATTCGAGGCATTGATTTTATTATCGTATTATATTCACCAGAATAATGTCCTCGCCCCGAAGATTACTATCGTATGGGTGGTGCGTAAGATACTTTTCTCCAGTAACGCTGTTTAAATATTCTGTTGTCATTATGGTGCATTCTCGGGTGATGAGAAGCACCATTAGATCTCCCCTTTCGAAGGCTCTAATTGTATTCTCCATTCCAAGAACACACGAGTTTGATTTCCCATCAATGCAATCAGCAACAGTTTCTTTTTGATAGCACATCGTCCATGAATTTAGAAATTATGAACATAACATTAGGCTACAAGCTTAATTTTAATCAACGTAGCGAAATGAAAAATGACTTTTGGTAAGCTTACGTAATATATTATGTTCCATCTCAGCAGACACATGAGCTGTCAACCTATCAAATGCCTGTCTGTTTTGCTACACGCCGGTGCCATAATGTATATAGTTTAGTATTTTAACTTAAGTTTAAGTTTAATATGATCCTTATCGATTGACTTACTGATAAATTGCACATAAATGTTTTCCTTGGCGGCGCTATCTTAGAGCGTGGAAGACCCGATTTTTTCAAGCCTGTAAAGTGTAACAAGGCAAAGTAAAAAACAATGTGCAGACTAAATATACTTCTCGAAGGGTAAAGACAATATCTTCTGCTACCAAAAAATCCATTAGAATGAGCAATGAAAGGGTATCTATATGCGTCTAGTAGACACGGCTCAAACGTGTAAATTGGTGTGCGATCTCTATTCCAGGTTCTCACAACTGAGAGAAATGGGTGGGTTTCGGTTAACTGGTACCGAGTTCCATTCTTTCAACCAAATAACAACGCAGACACAAAAAATCATTTTGACAGCATTGTCAAGTAAAAAATTTTATTATAAAAATTGTAAAAATTATAACCTGCCATATTTCTTCACCCAGTTTGGTATTGTTCCTTATCAGCTTAACAGCCACATACTGATCGCCTGTCTTCGCTTCGACATATATTTCTGCACAGAATTCAGAGTCTTTATTGATGAAATAAAATGCCATTGGTCCCATTCTACGACTGTAAATTGCTTGTGCGTGTCCAATTACACAATGATCTACGGCGTATGCAATATTTTGACAGGACTCCATCAGTTCTATTAAGTAAATTTTTAATTCTTGCCTTTAGCATGACAGAAAACGGGACATAATTGTTATCGTAATATCCCTACCCAAAAGTGCATCTTCTTCATTTTCCGATATTTGCTTTGTGTTTACATGCTCTACTACTCTCAGCATCTATCAGAAATTATTGTATATTATCGTGTTAACTTGTGTTAATTGTGATGTGTTCTAAGATCTTGGTGTTTGCCATACCTCATTTGTACACAGAAGCCTCTCGTTACCTGATGCACTCGGGTGAAGAAGAGGTGCTCTGTTAGCTTCGTCCTTTGTTCGATAAAAAGTTAGTGTATCTACAAAACCTGTTGAAGCAAATTTTCACTTAAGTCACGTATTCTCTTAAAACTTTATGTTTAGGGAATTTTGGAAACTACCGTGGACATATACATGAGCAACAGAGCTCAATGCAAAGAAAAGAATTATCCAACAGGAAGGAACCATTGTCACACAAATGGCCACTAAAATAATATACGATATCACATGAATGCCGAGAGCGTAATTGCTGGTTGTATGATTGTAGCTAAGTTTTTATCAGTTATGAAATGAAAGTTGTTATGTGCACTTGCGCTACGTAAACTTCACGTTTTCGTCCTTTATCAATAGATAGTAATTTTACGAGTACAAAGCTTTGCAAGGGTGAAGAGAAATGAATTTGACGAACAAAAAGAATAAGATTCGCTTTGATGAAATTACTTGCACCATAAAAACAAAAGTGAATGAAGCTGGTTTATGAAAAAGAACTTTTTAACATCGCTTTTCCAGTACAGTGTAACCTTTATTAACACAAAGTATCTTATAGTTTTGTTGTTATAAAGATGTTTTACTTTCGAGTTTATTTTAAGCTTTCACGCCGAGGAATCTGAAACAACATCAAACAACAACAATATTATTTCTCAACACCAACGATAACAATTTTGATGTTTATATATGGCAAAAACACATAAATTTTTGGTATGTCACTGATAAATGTTGACTTAGTATCTGAAAAAGTCGTGTTCATACATACAAAATTTATGTGCCTTCATAAAATATTGTAATATCAAATGACCTTTGCATGAACCTGTATTTCCCACACCATTGGAGTTTCCGTTGGTGTAGACGGCACGGGGTGGGGGGAGAGCAGGTGGCTGCATCCTTGCCAAGGCAATTAACGGGTGGTTAGAATTCTTTACCATTGTAACCGTTAACGGGCCCTCTGTTCCTCCTCCGCTCACTTCAAGAACCACTGGAATAGAAACTGTGGAGGATGCAGGGCTCCCAGAGAACTCAAGTTCACGACGGTCATTAATGTTAGAGGAACTCGAGTTTAAACTTATAGTTTGCGTCGATTTCGCTGTTTTAAAGCTTGAATCAGAGACATTATCCACGTACCTTAAGGAAAAGTATTTATTCATATTTTAAATGTAGTTAATATCATTAATACGAAATAGTAATGCATGGTTATATTATTGACACATACCACTGCGTACGTCTTGGAAGATCAACTTGTTTTGAGCCAAAACAACCCATTTTTTCACAAATTGCACAAATTGGGGAAATAAGGTTTGAAAGAATATTGTTATAAAGTATTTCACTTTATAGACTTTTGCTTTATAATAAATTCTGATCTGATTCTGTGAGGCATATACTGCACAACATCCAGGATGTTCGAATATTTTACCATTTGTAAGTGGGAATACGATTTACTATAAGGTCCAAAATGAATGAACTCCTCTGTTAGTTTACAATGGGGCATAATGATATCCTGCTTATTCTAGGTGTCATAACACAAGTAGGTACTCTTAATAATGCAAATCCAGTGCTAACTAAAATTACACCGGACAGGATCTTGCCTTCTTATCCTAAATAGCGGCTAGACTCGGAGCAACGATTTGACTGTAGAAGATTCGTTTAGTAAAAATGAAAATGTTGTGCGATTTGTAGTCCCTCGTTTTCTTTTAGCATTCTTGCATACTTTATTTATAAAGCATACTGCCTAAATGTTGATTTGGATCTTTGGACTCCACAATGATTACAAAGATCTCTCTTTGTGCTATTAAGCATTGATCACCAAGTAAGGGAACACATTTGCAGACAAAAGTTATGATCATGTACATAGTAAACTCATTTGGTGACTGAATTGTTCTTTAATATGTCACAATATGATTTTTCGCCGAGTGTATTAAGCATAATACTAATATGCATGACACGAAAGCAATGCTAAGGAAAAAGTACGATCCGAATCGCTTATATAATATAATATATTATAGCTATATAATAGAAACTATATTGCCAAAAATACATACATTAATTTACAAACGGAAACTGCTGTTTAGATTTCTGTTTTCTCTCATCATTTAACAAACAAAACGTCCATATTGTATAACTTTTTTGCATTAAATCTACAAACGTTTGAATTTCGAATAAAATGGGCTTGGTCTGCTGCAAAAAATCGCGCAAAAGGTTAGTGAAATGATACATTTATTCCAGCGTTAATTCTTATTGAATTGGTGCCAAATTAAGTTGCATTGGCATTCTATTTATTTCCTCATTTGCACTGCCTGTTTAACATCTTAGCGCCCAAGAGCCTTGTGCGGAGGAATCTTCTTCAATTGTCTTTGAAATGCCGGCTCAACCACCGTTGGTGGGGGGCGTATCATCTTGTTCCCAAGTTAACAAGGCAAACGTGAAAATCAACATAACGCCACCGTTGGCATATGGATCAGGTGGAGACAGGAAGCTGCTTGGGTACTTACTTAATGGCCGTTATCAGCCAACCAAGGTTGGAGCTGGGTCGTTTCCAACTTTGGACCCCCGGGACACAAAGCTTTCCTATACTTACCGTACGGCTCATTACTAAACACTTAAGAAAATATGCATAAATATGAAAATACTTTACTTTGAGGTTTAAATACTTTGTCTTTTGTTTAGGTATTAGACGCGTCGCTTCGCAAGATTGCATGAATGCACTCCAAGTGAGCATTGTGGAAATGGATTAGTAATGCTAGTTTGTGCAAACCATCGAGTTCATGTTTTGGTATATATTGTAGAATTTGTAGGAAGAAATAAAATCAAACAACATGAAATGCTCCACTTAAAAAATTATAAACACTTTTTTGTAATTTGTTTTTAGTCTGCGCAGACCAGCATCACAAACTCCCATAAGTTTTGGGCTATTTAAGTATTAAAAGTGTTAAAGGAAAATGAACAAATTGCTTCAGAGCATTGAACTGCAATCATTTTAACTTTATTTTACTGCATAATATGCAAGTTTAAGCAACACAGAAGAATACACTTTACTGTAACAATCTTTCCATGAAGTTAAGCATTAGGATCACAAGTCAAATATTTATTACTTGCATGGTATGCAAGCTTGCTTTCGTGTTGAAAATGCGGTAAAGAATCATTAAATTGAACTTGTTGTGGTTGATATAATGACATCAGCAGCAACTAGAGCGTTATTCGACTCCAATGACTTTGCTCTCCTTTCGTCTGTTGAGAAGAGAATTAGGTAAACTTGAAACTTGAATGATGCATACTGCGTAAAAATGCACTGTGTATGTTTTATGCACTTACTAAATGTGAAGCAAGGATGGGTGCATCTTGTATGCAAAAATGGATAAGAGCCAGAATCAACACGAGCAACTTCAGCCACGCAGTTTGAGATAGACCCTCGAGGTAATAGGGGAGCTGGATAATATTGCAGCAGGTCAGGATGAGCATAAACATTTTTCAACAAATCTCCATGTACTTGATCGCGTAATTTGATGCATTCTACTGATGGACACCGCTTCCGCTTGAATGCAGACCGCTTTTGGCATTCATTTGGTGTATTCATTAATTTGAAGTCAAAATCAAGAAGAAACTCTTCGGTTTTTTGACTCCAGACATCGCTCCCTCCAATTGAGGATTCACTTTTCTTGAAAGCATTAGCAGCCCACTGGGTAGATTCGGTTTTGTCTCTGACTTCTTCCCGTTTTTGGGGATCGCATGATCCATGCTCATCAATTCCTGCATTGCTATCGAATAACCGTTGATTTCCTTTGCTGGATAAGTAAAATATATTATTAGAATTGCTCTTCCCAATTATAAAACTATCAACTGTTTAAATGCATGCGTTAAAATTTACGAGTACCTGCTAAAACAGCATAAAATTTTGCATATTACACAGCCCATCACACCGGTTGAAAACGAATAATGACTACTTAAATAATTTCAGTTTGAAATAATAAAATTTTGGTACATAAAGTGTCCCTGTATATTTGTTACATAATATTGAGTTTACGAGGGAATTTTCTACCATACATATATAGGTAGCTACTTAGCTAAAAATCTACTACATAATGATACTTCATAATGATAACAAGGTAACTGTATCTTCGAAGTTATTAAGCCATATATAGTGAGGTGCACATGCAGTGTATTCTAATGAAAGAAAATATGCATGCTGTTCAAATCCCACTTTCCTTTGTACTTTCGACACTTCCTCTGAAATTAAAAGCTACACATATTATTCAGCTGGAAATGTGGCTTATGCAAAAATCTGAAGCTCAGATGCGTAGCTTCATATTTCGTTGATAAACATTATGTATGCATAACAGGGGTAATATAACACAGCTCCGTATCTTGTATAACTGTAATTACACAAATTAGAGTGGGTTTGCTAAGGTTGTGATCATCTTCATAATCGCTCCAGCTCTCAGCGTAATCTTGAGACACACTTAACATGAAAGGCATGAATCCAAATCTGCTTCATTCGTCTTGGGTTTTGGTCGCGTTGTTTCCGACATCTACTAAATCTATTTATGATACTTGGTGATTTGTGTATGAATTGTTTTAAAAAATCATAAGCTATACTACAGATGGCATTTTAAACTAGTTTTATTATTGCATGGAAGTTGGGAAATACAACATGTACATCATACCAAAGGGATACCAAAGGGGTAATTACATTAAAATGATATTTATGCCTAGCATAAAAAAGTTTGCTAAACTATCCCAAGAAGATCAGCAGTTCTTCTTCAAGCAGCAGCTTGAGCTGCGTTTCATTTGCCAAACTAATACCAAATTTTCAATCCTTGAAATCTTTAAAATAATTATAAGCATGAGTAGCATTGAATCCTTTGCGGTTCAGTGGTCGTGGTAACGTGGGATCAATTACAAAGCCCACGACGCCTCTCCCAAAAGTGTTAATTTTCCTTTCCCAGTATGACGCATCTGATTTCAAAAATGTTATTGAAATTTTCTCGGGAACCATTGTGCGCAATAAGTAGGAAAAGTAATGTTCATGATATGTCACCCTTCGATTCTATTGAGAAACACATTGTGAACATTTGTTAAAGCATAGTATATTATTATTATAGTACAAAATAGCGTTATTATACCATTCTGGCTGCAATTTCCCAGTTCGTAGTCCAGCTTGTGTAACCGCCTGGACGATCGGGGGTTTCGTACTCATAATGATAAACAACTTTTTCATAATCCATCAGGAGGTGAATTGTTTCATTATTTATTAACCTCTGGTGCGTTTCCAAAGGCCCAATACTCACGGAACTTCTGTTACTGAGTAGTCGAAGCATGAAAAACCCTAGAAATATGAATTCATAGTAAACTATAAAAATGTTACGGTAAGTGATATAACCAATTTTAAATAATTTTTAATTACATGACCTACTTACATGCGTATTTAAAGGAAGGAGGGCCTCTGTGCTTACATTCGCACATTTTCTTATTATATGACGCAAAATCTTCCCATTTCTAATGAAACAAGATAAACATTAGGCCTCGAGCACGAAGTTGTAAATTAAAAAATATATGCAATGAACTTGTTAAAAACGTTTACCGTGTAGTTCTGCTCTGCACTGGAAGAATTAGGACGAGTAATTAATAGTCTCCCACAATACCTGAAATATGAAGATTTAAATTCACAGCTTTCTATAATTTTATACGTTGTAATACAAAAATTCATGGAACATTAAAAATAGTATTAGCTGCAAGTATGATACTGACGTGTTTACGATTCGAAATGCTGAACCACCTGGGGATTTAAGAAAATAAATAATTATGTATGCGGCTTTTATGCATGAAGAAATAATTAATTACGCCATACTTTCAATTATTTCATTTAACTCCGGTTGCCATGCTTTTCCGTTAGCTTCCACGATTAAAGCATTTTGCCGTAAAAACACAAAACTACAATATGCTAAAACTATTGCCGGTAACAACTTCATTTTTAGCAAAAAGTATAAATTATAAATTTCAAAAAAATAATTTCACAAAATATGTAGTTTTGCCACGAATGTTATATCAGAACTGAACATTTATTGATGTAAACCAATATGTGGTCACTTCTAATTTTAGAATCTTTACACTGTTGTGCTCTAAGATTTTAGACAGTGGATAAAAATAACTTGTATGCAAAAGAATTAAGTACAGTTTACATGCATATCATTTTCGGGATAGTTCGGTTGGCATCACTCATGCAACTTTGTTCATGTTTACACGCAGTAGGATAGCTTTTACTCTATAAAAGCTATTAGGTTCTTCTTATAGATGGCAGATGCGAAAAGAATATTATATAAATCTCAAGTGTTGGACTCGCTGTGATGAGATAAGATTGGGGTGACATGAGTAGGCAACTTTCAATATACACTTTACAACCTCGTGTAAATCTGAAATAAACATATTCTTTCAGCTCTCTTTATATAATTTGTCTCATTGTTCTGAAGAGATTTGAAAATTGGGAATTGAACAAAAATTAAATGCATTAGTTAGAGAAATTTGAAAAAATACAGAATACGCATTGTCTGATTACAGAAATTATATTTTATGAGTCCACTGTCGACAACGTGACTAATGATGATGTTAACACTCACTTGTCTGTAACATGTCCTGACTGGAGCTAGTCTTGCCCAGTATAATTTATTTGTTGATCTTTCCGCAAGTTTTTTGCATTTTCCTCTTTTGGAATGTTCAATAAACTCATGTATGTATGTATGTTAAAGTACATACTTTGGTTGAAATCGGTCAAACGTTTTGAAGAAAATCCCAATTTGGATTTTTTTGGCCGGATTGGATTTTGGAAGAATTTTGGATTCTGAACAGTTTTTTAAATTTGTTTGCTGGAATTGGTTTGCTGAAGGGGTTAAATTGTTTGCTGAAATTTGTTTGCTGAAGGGGTTAAATTGTTTGCTGGAATTTGTTTGCTGAAGGGGTTAAATTGTTTGCTGGAAAAATTGTTTGCTGAAGGGGTTAAATTGTTTGCTGAAATTTGTTTGCTGAAGGGGTTAAATTGTTTGCTAGAAAAATTGTTTGCTGAAGGGCGTTTGCTGAAGATTGTTTGCTGAAGGGGGGATTTTGTTTGCTGAAGGGGGGATTTTGTTTGCTGAAGGGGGGATTTTGTTTGCTGAAGGGGGGATTTTGTTTGCTAAAGGGTCCTCGCCCCAGGTTAATAACTTTAGCAACCCAGCTCCTACAACGGCCTGATGATATGTATGTTTCTACAGTAGTGTAGATTGCCGCTTTTATGATGCTTGTATCCATCCGCTGCAACCAGACCCCATGAAACTGCTGGATTCAAATGTACTCAAAAATGTGTCCAATTGCCTCAGCTAGTTTGGCAACGGCAATTTCAAATGCAAATGAGATAAGTAGGGGGTCACCCACTCCTTGGAACTTATAGAAGACACCAAAACCGCACATTTGGTGGTTTTTATTTCCATCATTTCAGTTCGTCTTGATTTTTCCTAGTTCCGCACTCTTCAAGCGTTTGCCACAAAGCATTCTAACGGTGTGCTCATTGCTCATGCCAATAGCAGTAGCTGAGGCAACCATGGCTAGAAGTGATGACCGATCCAATACCGAAGAAAACGAGAAGCATCGTTTGCGTAACAGTGAACTTCCCCAGTAGCTGGTTGAAAATTTGGCCGTTTCAAAAAATGTCATTTATTAAGTAGCCGCAGGCTAATTATTCATAATGGACCTATTGTCTGTATCGGTCCGTCCGCCCGTCCGCCCGTCCGCCCGTCCGTCCGTCGCCCCTAAAACGCCCCTTAGAAATGGAATTTTTGAATTCTGTTTTTTTCTAAACGGTACCTCTTAACAAGACCTCGCGCCTGGTCCAAAAACATTTTCACAAAATAACACCAGAGGGCGCTAAAAATTTAAAAACGTCATAACTCCTTTCCCTTACAACTTTTTTCACTTTTTTTTCTGGAGTAGGTTCCTTAGGTTCTACTCCATCTAATGACACCCCAATTTTTCCCAAGCACACGCCCCCTGGCGGCCAAATTTAAAAACGCAATAACTGTAGTCCCTTAAGACTTTTTTGAGTTCTGTTTTTTGGAATAGGTTCTTTAGGCCCTAGTGCATCTATTGACAACCCAATTTTTGCTCAGCGCACTCCCCCTGGCGGCCAAATTTAAAAACGCCATAACTCCGGTACCTTACAACTTTTTCACTTTTTTTTTCTGGAATAGGTTCCTTAGGTTCTACTCCATCTAATGACACCCCAAGTTTTCCCAAGCGCACGCCCCCTGGTGGCCAAAATTTAAAAATAGAATAACTCTGATCCCTTAAGACTTTTTTGAGTTCTGTTTTTTGGAATAGGTTTCTTTGACCCTAGTGCACTTCCACAACTCTTTCATTTTGAATAAAAATTTCTATGCGGCTACTTACTTCAACATTTACAAGGGTTTATTTAAACTTAAGGTAGTTTTGGCTTATTTATTATTCCGCCTTTTTTGCGAGTAGTGGTGGTGACATTGATGGGTTCATGAGTCCACGAGTCATTTCTCCGTTCCGTTGGCTGGTTTGCCATTGTGTAAGGTTAAAACTGTTAAAATATTGAAAAATGTAGAATTAGATGTGAGTAGCGAAATTTGTAATAAGGTCACATGAGATCCTGCAATTCAACGTATTATCTCGGTTATCAGCAACTTAGAATCTAATTTGGGAATCATAATAACTCCTCCCTGCAACTAACTGGAGGAGGAGAAAAAGTACTTTCAAAGTGGAATTGAGCTAACCCTTTATTGTTTTTGTTGAGCATTGATTTCAATACAAAACCATAGCATTTTAGTTACACTTCCCACTTCAAATTTATCCCTGCAGCAAAAGCTGTTTTTTTATCTAAGAGCGTGGTATAAGCTCTAGATATACAGGTTCACGCTTTGCAGAAGATTATCAGGTAAACAATCAGGAGTAATTAAAAAAATCAAACGTGATGTAAACGTTTATGTTATGTTTAATGCTTGTGCGTACATTTGCATTTGCTTTGTTACTGCTAACAGAAACAAACTATGTACTAATGTAAAAAAACGAAGCCACAACTTGTAATTTTGTTGCAAAGTTTGAATAATTTTGTATAATCATAAGAAACAAGCCTTGTTGAAAGCTTAGCGTATTTCTTTGGATAAAATACAGACCTTAAAAAATCTTGTTGGACCTCTGAAGAAGGAATACATATTGTGAAACATCACGTCAGTCTGGTTTTACGCGTAGCATGTATGAACTTGATGCTATATAGAGTCACCAATATACATGTGAGATGATGATGAAAATGAGATCATGCTCAGTATATGGGACAAATCTGTTCCCATGTAAAATGAATCTGAGGACAAGAAACGTTTTTTAGAGGCGGATTATGCAACAAGAATATAAGTTTGGCTCCACATTCCACAAAATAATCGTTAAGCTAAAACGCATCTTGCATTATGCTCATAATATATTTTGCTGGGCTGTCTACAAACATAATCAGGAGTTTCTGCCTCAACTACATGCTTCTATTGAAACACGAATTTGTTATACAAAACTACGCATTTTTACACTGAATAGTACAAACGTATATTGCGTCATATCCCTGGCCATTCTAAAAAAATGTCTCCAGTTTTGTGGTAATCAAAATGTTTTTATTATGGCTGCGGTGCATCTTAGTACTCACAATAAACCTGACAAACAGGATATAGGGAACTTGCGACCATTGTGATCAAAATGTGTAGCCAGAATTACAATGATGAAATTCTGCTAACATTTTTCATTTGTCTTGAAATTCTGCTTCTTTTGATACCCCACATGCCGTGTAGCTTTAAAATGCTTGATCTCTTGAACTTGTTTGGCTTTAACGGTCAAACAGTTATGCATTTTGATAAACTGACATCCGAATATTAGTTTGATCAAAAACTGACCTAAAATCATGTGCCGCATGTATTTGGCCACTCCAAAAAAATTTGAAATCGTCGTGACCTTTGACCTTAAAGTTGACCTCTTGGGATTATCTTCAGAAAAGTTTGAATACTGATGCTTACAAAGTGTTTGCAAAAAGAATTTTTCAAGAATCTTGAAAAATGCAGCTTGTGGAGCCTTTCTAATATAAAAACTGCTATAACGGCCATACGATTTCGAATTTTGAAAAATGAACACTTGATTCGTTAATTTGGTTAAAAACTGATCTATAATCATGTGTCACATGCTATATGTAACTTGTAAAAATTTTTGAAATCGTCGTGACCTTTGACCTTAGAATTGAAATTTTGGAATCTTCTTCAGATAAGTTTGAATTATGGTGCTTTTATAGTGTTTCCAAAAAGAATTCTTCAAAATTCTTGCAAAATGCGGCTTCTGGAGCCATTCAAATATAAAAACTGCCATAACGGCCACACGATTTTGAATTTTGAAAATTTGACGTTATATTCGTCATTTTGATAAAAAACTAATCTATAATCATGTGCTACATGGTATAGGTCACTTGGGAAAATTTTGAAATCGTCGTGACCTTTTGACCTTAGAGTTGACCTATGGTGCCCATCTTCGAACTCGTCCGAGCAAGGATGCCTCTAAACAATATGCAAAAAGAATTTTTCAAAAAAGTTGAAAAATGCGGCTTCTAGAGCATCTACGGACAGAAGGACCAGACAAAACTAATAACTTGCTGCTTAAGTCGCAAGTTAATAAGGGTGCGTAAAATGTTACTCGAATGATAAAAAATACACTGACAAACAAAGTAGTCTACTGTCCACGTTAACGGTTTTGTGAAAGACGACTTTCCTGTCTCGTCAGGTTTTGCAAAACGAATGATTTACACAAAAAAAAAACGAAAATTATACGTTTTGAGAAACAATTGTGTAGAAATATCATTTCAACCATATTTTCTTCTGTAGGTTTACATTGACAACAGGCAAATATTTTCAGTTTACTCACTTTGCAAATGCAAATTGCAAGTTGGTTGCTCTAATAGATTTGCTACTTCTTAATTAACCAAAATTCTAAAACAGTAAAATGGCAGATGTTACCAATTCCGTAGGCCTGGGGTTCCAGATAACTAAGGAATTTCTGGAATTTGCTTTCGAAAAAAGTGTAAGCAAGTTCAGTTGCGTAGGAGGAACAAACCCTGGGGATAATTATATGAGTGTCATGTACACAGTTAGTGTTCAATGATTCCCGGAATGTTAATCCCGATCATTTCATCCCAATCACTTAATCCCAATCATTTAATCCCCATCATTTAATCCCCGAATCATTTCATTCCCTAATCAATTCATCTCCGTCACTTAATCCCCAATCACTTCATCCCCAAATCATTTAATCCCCAATCATTTAATCCCCAAATCTTTTAATCCCCAATCATTTAATCCCCAAATCATTTCATCCCCAAATCATGTAATCCCCAATCATTTCATCCCCAAATCAGTTAATCCCAGAATCCCGAATTTTCCCAAATCAATAATTTTTCCCAATCTGGTAATTTCCTTATGTTTGCGTACCCATCTTTTTAAACCCAAATTATTTCATACCCAAAGTATTTCTTACCCAAATCATTTTATGCCCAAAACATTTTATGCCTCGCAACAAGACTGCTCCCCGTGGTTTTCTACGCAGGGTAATATATACACACAATAGAAAAAATGAAAAGCACGCAAAGATACTAATTTACCAAAAAATGTACAGTCATACAATTGGACATGAGTTTGGTAGTTTGGTTGTGAAACAATATTCTGAAATTAAACTTGAGTTTTATTCTGAAACAGGATTTTTGAAATTCGAACTGAACTTGTTTCTTAAACGAGATTTTTGAAATTTGACTTGGGTTCGATTCTTAAACGAAATGTTTGATATTGTATTTGGATTTGATTCCTAAACGAGATTTTTGAAATTCGACTTGGGTTTCGAAAATTTTAAAAATCGGCCTGAATTTATTTCAGAATAGAGATTTTTAAAATTTGACTTGAGTTAGATTCTTAAACGAGATGTTTTATATTTTATTTGGGTTTGATTCCAAAACCAGATTTTTGACATTCGACTTGGGTTTCATTCTAAACCAGGAATTCTGTTATTCGACTTGGGTTCGATTCCTAACCAGATTTTTGAAATTCGACTTGGGTTTCTTACTAAACCAGGAATTCTGAAATTCGACTTGAGTTTGATTCCTAAACTAAATTTTTTTTAATCATTGATTTGGGAAAATGATTCAGGGATTAAATGATTTGGGGATGAAATGATTTGGGGATGAAATGATTGGGGATTACATGATTTGGGGATTACATGATTTGGGGATTAAATGATTGGGGATTAAAAGATTTGGGGATGAAATGATTGGGGATTAAATGTTTCCGGGATTAAATGATTGGGGATTAAGTGACGTGGATGAATTGATTAGGGGATGAAATGATTCGGGGATTAAATGATGGGGATTAAATGATTAGGATTAAGTGATTGGGATGAAATGATTGGGATGAAATGATTGGGATTAAACTGTCGGTCACCGTGTTCAATTTATCGGAGATCCGGATGAGAAGCACTACTTGATCAAATGCTATCCCAATAACCCTGTCAGAAGGCAGGACTTGGATGATAGAGGGCTGTTTGAAAGTGAGCTGTTCATGTATGCCGACTTTTTGCCCAAACTTCAATCCATTGCTAGTAAATCTAAAGCAGGAAAAGAGTTCCATTTGTCGTTAGCACCATTTCACGGCGGAAATGTGGTGGATTCCGACTCAGTTATGATATCCACTAAATTGTGGTTAAAAATTTCTTGTGTCATATTTTATTATTATATTTCAGCATTTAAGAACAGTCAATGGGCTTATGAAAATTTCATAATCATGACCGACTTACGAAAAGCAAGTGGATTCAAAATGGCTGACCGTCTGTCTGGATTAGACGTCGCTCACACTAAACTAGTTCTAACTGAACTAGCCAAGTTGCACGCTACAAGTTGGGCTTACAAGAAAAAGCACAATTTGCAATTATTAAGCTCCGTGTCAGCCGGATTTGTTCGCAATATGAGGAAGGTACCTACCTCTGCAGAGTTAAATCTATTAAAATCCTTTCAGAAAAATTTGGTAATTAAAGCTGCTGAGGAATCACTGGGCTCTAAACATCCAGCATGTAAAAATTTGCAAGCTTTTTTGGAAAAAGATGCTGTAGACATTTTCAAAGAGTCGTGGAACCCGCAAGGCATAAATGAGGAAAAACTGGAAAGCCTACTGAGGGTCAAACCAAAATTTGGCTATGCCAGTAGTGCTACAGGTATGCCAAAAAAAAATTTGTAACTATTTTGTGTAAAAGTTTATATTTTAAATTTTTGTATACTGCTTTGCATGCAGAGCCATGGCTGGTATGTTGCCACGGAGACTGCTGGGTAAACAACTTGTTGTTTCGCTACAATACTGATAACCAGCCTGTTGAGGTCACTTTGGTGGACTTTAAACTATTTCAAGAAGCCTGTCCCACATCTGACCTGGCCTTGTTTCTTTACACAAGTGTGACTACTGCCATTCGAAAGGAGTACGAAAATGAGCTTCTTTTGCATTATTACGATGCCTTTACTAAATTCTGCGATGCTCTGGGTGTAGACTTCTTACCTGGGTTCACTTTTGAAAACTTGCAAAGACGTTAGAAAAGAGCAAAAACGTTTGGACTTATGATGGCAATACGACAGTTGCCCTTGATCTTGAAGCCCCAGAAGGATTCTGCTGATATGGATAAGCAAATGGGGGAAAATATTGCGACAATGTTTATTGCGGAAATGGAAGGAGCAAGCAACAACATGTTGTGCAAAGGGGAACTGGCTGCTCTTGTGCTCAGTTTGTTTGAAGACGGAGTTTTATAGTTTGTGCGGAAGTATGCGATGGATTTCTGTTTGATAATTAATAGAAATTTCTTAATCATATTTTTTTTTATTTAGTTAATTATAATACAGTAATGTGTATAAAATTTGTTACCTATATTTTTATTAGAAAAAATGTAGAATTATCGAAAATGGTACGATCCTACGTTACATATAACATTAAAACATTCTTAGCTTTGACAAAAAAATGTGTGCACGAAACAGTGATGTGTGAGTTTGAGGTTTGTTATGCCATGAAAGCGTGGTAATGGTGAATAATGCTTGCAATGTACCAATCTAAACGGCCAGAGAGATAACTGTCTGCGATGCTATGACGGCTGTGAGAACACAATTCTCTTTATGAATATGAAGTTACTAAAACTGGTTGGGCATTTACATAACAGAACATTCTGGCGATCTTATGACTTTTTAACTTGTAATAAATCATTTTCCCATGCACAAAGTTTTTGTTTAACGCCTACAATGGCATACACCTGAATTACATTGTAGTGCAATTGAATGCAATCTACCTATTTCTGAATATTTGCGTAAATTAAATTTAAAATACGTTTACTATATTTCGTTTTGATTTTGTAGATAAAATAAATATCAGTTCCATTTAAAGTTGAATTTTGTAGTGTTAATTGCTAACTGCATTTAATCAACAAGTTCATTTACAGCAACTTTATTTATTGCCGCACCAAATATCCACCTAATTCCACTGGAAGGTATTTCTTGTCAATTTGTCTTAGTAATACCCTTTCCCATTCTTTATTCGTTCCGTATACCTTGATTGCATCTCTTGAAACTTTGCTAAGGTTTTGGCGAACTACTCTCAGAACAAATTGTACCGCAGGGGGAGCTAAAATTTAGTGTCAAGTTATTCATTTTGCAACATAACATTGCAAGGAAATCTTGATAAATACATACCATTAAGGAAAATAAACTTATCTGCTAGTCCTGGAAAATGGCTTTCGTACGAGTGAACAAACTCCAGTGTTCCTGCCAGACCTTGAATAGGGAAATATTTTATTGTTATAATTAAGCACTTTACAATTACATAAATGCATGTAGAAATCTTTATTCTAAACTGGATAGTACATGGCACACATCCATGGGTAACTATAGACCACTGTGTCAGCTCCATAATTAGCCACATTTGAGTAACCTGATGATTTGAAATATTTGCGTGAAAATAATTAATAATTAGAAGTCCTAAAATGCTAATTAGACCAATTAATATGTCATTGAGTTGTACATTTTTTCCTTCAATTTGCATCCTCCTAATCTTTCTTGCTGTCATTTCTATTATCTTTTCGAGATACCTCACAAGTCGTTTGCCTCTTCCAGTAACAACAGCGGACCGTATGTTCCAATCACTTGCAAATCCAATGAGTACTAAAAATAATTTTTTCACGATTCAAAAAACTAAGAAAATATCTGCTAGTAATCAGATCAATTTTTAATTTTTGTATTGGTTCAAAACCTGGTCTTCCCTCTTTATCATAACCCTGATCTAAGAAAGGAAAGTCGGATTCCATATCTGAGAAATCCTCCTCTTCGATTATTGCCATCCTTGTTTCATTTCGCCAGCGAATGTTCTGTGAAATGTAAAATGAAGTTTATGGATTAGGTAGTTTAAGTATAAAAAGGAATTATTACTTTGTCAAACGTACCTCTATAATCTTTCTCTGAGCATATTCCAAATCAAAGTTGGTTGCTGCAATCCAAGCATAGGTATTTGTTTATTGTTCTTAAAAATAATATAGTGGGTGTATATACGGGCAAAAGATCTCAGTTGTGAACTTACATCGTAAGAATTTGACAAGATAAATATCATTTTGCATGTAAGGTTCGACTATATAAGGTTGAACCATTTGCCGAAGCTGAAATAAATAATTAACGAACATTATTTTTGTGCAAATAAACGACACATAATTGTTTCAGTAATGTTAAAGGAACGTACATGGTCAACAGCTAATTTTTGTTCCTTTGTTATTCTTACATCTTCCATAAAGCTTACACTTTTCACAAATCTATCACAGATAATGAATACTAATGCCAGTGAAAATAGTACACGATACATTGTAGCATTCAGGAATGCAAAATTCATGAATTATTTTTCTGTGCTATTGCCAGAAGGACGACTAGAGTGAGAATGGTTTACGTGTTTTTAGTGAAATTATTTTCATGTCCAATAAATTGGCTTAGAGCTGGAATTTCTGGATAATTTGTCTGAGTTTTCAGCATTAAAATCGACCAATGTCGGGTACTTCTTTGTTCTGTGATAGATGATTTTCTCATAACTATTCATAAACATTTTTATTTTTTGCTTTGTTGCACAATTTTTATATTAATGAATGACGTAAGAAAATCAGCTTTGCATGCTGCTTGCATATAATTGAATCAATCAAAGCAAGATAAATTATACTGCAGTGAATACATAAAAGTTTGAAGATTTAACAAAGCATGTAAGCAATATGAGTTAAGCATTGTACTCCAAAATATTTTGCGGTTTGTATAACGAGCAAGTTCTCGTCAATCAAAGTTTGAAAAAATAGAACTTGTTTTCACGAGATTCCCTGATAAAATAGAAAAATGCACAAATTCGGACAACTAAAATAACATGTTTTTGCAACATTTGATATTTTCCCACGATTCGTCCATTGATAGCAACACCTTCATTATTTCAGAAACCAGAAAAAAAGATTTTCAGGTAAGTTTCCCAATGAGCCCAGTTACCTTGAAATTAATGCTAGACTAAAAATAAATAAAACATGGTAATCATGTAGTAGAGAGTAAGCTTGCAGAAATTTCAAAAATCGGGCTCCGTCCTGCACAGGTTCCAGTAACCAGAAACCTTTCTACGTTAACAGAATTTCAAAAAAAAATTCACTGGAATAGTGATATGGTGTTCACAAAACTTGACCTTCGAATAACGGTCAGGCGATTTCGAATTTTGGCAAATTGACAACATATTCGTTAATTTGGTCAAAAACTGACCTATAATCATGTGTCGCATGCCATAGGTCACTTAAGGAACTTAAAAATTCGCCGTGACCTTCGACCTTAAAGGTCGAATTTCAAAAATCGGGCTCCGTAGTGCACAGCTTCCAGTGACCACAAACCTTTTCCCGAAAACAGAATTTCAAAAAATTATTACTGGACTAGTGATATGGCCCGGACAAAACTTGACATGCGAATAACGGTCAGGCGATTTCGAATTTTGGCAAATTGACAACATATTCGTTAATTTGGTCAAAAACTGACCTATAATCATGTGTCGCATGCCATAGGTCACTTAAAGAACTTAAAAATTCGCCGTGACCTTTGACCTTAGAGGTCGAATTTCAAAAATCGGGCTCCGTAGTGCACAGGTTCCAGTGACCACAAACCTTTTCGCGAAAACAAAATTTCAATATTTCTTCTTGTGTTCGAGAAATCGTCCGGACAAAAATCAACTCGGGCAATATTAGTAGTAAGACAAGCTTACTAATAAACTATTTTTTCACAGAATTTTGAATCTCAGGCTAACTTCGTACTTTTACTCATCAGTATGTCTTCAGAACATTGTTTTCATAGACTGACAAATTAGCAGTTTCACACAACAGCGAGAGAGAAACTTCAGTAAATTAAGATAAAATGGCATTGCAATTGAATTGGAGTATTTAATCTCGTTAATCGTTAAGATAACTTGCCTCAAATAGAAATTACATTTTGCACAGGTTCCCACACACTGCCTAGCCAATAGATGATGCCCACATCTGAAAGAGTACAATTATGTTTTGGTAAGTACCGTTCTAGCTCAAAAATTTCTCAAATCTACACTGCGTTTTACCAGAACCATTAAAGTAACTTAAAGATTTGTGCCATTTCCTAGACTACAAATTTAGGCTTTGAAACCTATGAAACGACAACAAAAACAAATTAAATAGCCATAGCAATACTTATACTATCTTGTAATTCAATAAAACTCAAATTATTTGGGATTGCTGAGGAGTGCAGCGTACATCCTAAGATTGTCGGACAGACTCAAGAAGCTGGCAGGGTCCAAGCAACTACCAATCCGCCGGGCGGAAATGCTGCTGGGCCGTTGCAGCCATTGGACCTCATTTCCGCAAAGATGCAGCTTCTTACTAATGGACAACAGGTACATAAACGTCGCTGTTCAGTGACAACAGGACAAATCTACGAGATGCGGACAAGGAGTAGAAGCAGGCACTGAAGGACTTGGACCAGGAAAGGATCAGGGATGAGCTGGAGACTAAGCAGATAGAGTGGCACTTGCTCCCTCAGCAGCTCACATGGGGGGAATTTGGGAACGTTTAGAAGCTCCGTGAAGGTGGCCTTGTCTGCTGAACTCAAATGCAGAGCACCTAAGGAGGAAGTCTTACCAACGGTATTTGCCAGGCCATAGTGAATAGCTGACCCTTGGTGGAAGTGCCAGTGGACCTGCTGCGACGCTGCTGGAGCTGAGTCTTAACACAATCGTCGTGGGTTAAGCCACAATAAAGTGAAGTACTGCGTTTTTCTAAAGAGTCTGTTGGGAATCATCATTTATATCTGGGGAACAGCCTTCGCTAGTTAATACAGCGGAGTAAAGCTGTCCATTCATTTTCTCTGTTATCCCTGTGGCCCATATGTACACTGACGTATCGAAGGCGGGGGTAACAGGTGGCTTTATATACGCTCAAATGACCAAACATTGTCGGCACTTGTGCCAAAAAACATAAACATACCATAGCAGTCAGGGATCTCCAGTATAAAACAGTTGCGTTTTTGGAAACATGAAAATTTACAAAATATTTGCTTAGTGTAAAAAGTGTTTAAAATCATCATTAAACGAACAACAGTTTGGCCATTTTCTCGCCAACATCAAACTTCAAGGAAAATACGAAGCAACTTATCTTCTACTTTCCAGAAAAGATTACAATGGGACCAGTTCTGATTTTTCTATTCGTCTTTCTTCCTATTCGCCTTTTGCTTTTATACCTATTTTTCGTTCAATCCACTTTGCCTTTTTTCATTAGAAACTACAATCTAGCAAATTTCTACAATCTCATTTCCATTTGACTTCTAAAAGAACAATATGCATAGCCGGCCATTTTTGGTTCCAAAATAATATTTATTATTTGATATAATTTAATTAAATTGAATTGTTGCTCCAGAACCATAAAACAAGGAAAACAATCATTCCAGTCAAAGTTTCATGTTGATGATCTGGCAAATATGTCAAAAGTTATGAGCTTTTGAAAATGACGTTTTTGGTGACCTGAAACCAGCAGGACATACCTTTTACCTTCGACGTAATTAATTGGACATGCCTTTTACCCGAAGGTTTAGTGATCATTAAGAGAGTAAAAATTAGCAATCATCATGTACATTTATTTCTGTAAAAAATGATGTTTTTTCCATGATTTATGGGTCCCCATCATGCATGGGTACCGAAAAATGCAGCTGCTTACACTAAAAATCAGTTAGCACGTAAACGGTAAAAGGCACAGGTCAGCAAGGCACATCAAAATGAAGCATAAAAATTTCACAATTAGAAAATTTGTACTGCGGTACTACTAAGGAGTTCGGAGAACGGATCCGTTTTACTAAAAACAAATACGCCAGAATTGCACAAAAACTCGATTTGTGTTTAGGGGCCAAAAATGGCCAGCTATGCATAATATCGTGCTTTATCTCTTTTCCGAACACGTTTTTAAACAGCTTGTAGTGAATTCGTTTAATTCGTGCTCACCATTATATATTAACCGTATAGTCCGTGTACGGGTTTTTCTCCAAATGTTGTTTAGTGTGACTATAACTATGTCAATGGCGTAATCTGTCACTCGCAAAGGGAACCAGATACAAACAAGTATCTGTAGTAGTTTGAAAACAACCCAATTATTTTCTTTTGGAGGGGAGGAAACTCCAACACATTTATTGTTTCATTAGTTAAGTTACAATAATAGCTACTATTATTAGTTTAGGTAGGTAATTGTATTTTGATAATGAACTTAAAAGCACCTTAGGATACAGCGAGAGACTTTAAAAGGGTTTCAAGCTGATTGCAGGGATTCTGCACTCACTGGTGAAGTTAATGTAAGAAACAGAAGCATCGTTGTCCCGATAAACTATAAATTATTAATAAGTTATATAGATACATAACGTTCCTTAACTTAATGCTAACTGATAAAATAATTTCAAAATACCGTGTGCAAAGTTGAAAATGTCAAAGAAAATAACTTTGCTTGAATTGCACAGGTTTTGTGGGTCTTCCAATGAAGCACCAGACATGCGGCGTTATTCATAGGATGTACACACATTTTGAGCTGAGGATGGATGATACTGAACAGATCTTGGACATCTGAGAAAACTCAAACAAGTTTACGTATTTGTTTCAAAGAAACACAAGCTACCAATACGGATAATATTACCTTGATGGCTCTAAAGGAGGCAAGGAAGAAGCTAACCAAAAATAAACCTAGAATTACAACGTTATAAGAAAATAAACTGTACACAGCAGTTGATCGAACAGCTGTTTCACTGGCATACCACATTATGTTGATGTAGTAAATTAAGATTAAAAATCCGTGACATTTATTGTAACGTCGACAAAGGTGATTAATTTTTCTGTATGCACATATTACTAGAAGTTGATGTTGTGTAAATTGTTTAAAGGGACTCATAGATTGGCTTTGTACTGTATCAGTTGATACAATGAAGGCTTGACAATCCGTTGCAATTAAGTAGAAACTAAAAATAATTTAAAAAATGTGTAATCCCATTAGCACATCTCGCAACAGTAAAATAGTCAACGCCGCGGTGTATGAGATTGCAATCGAATACGTCAACCAGTATGATTTATTGTTGTTAAGCACTTTAATTTGATTGCTGTGAAATATATCTTGTTGTACCGATGAAAGTGACTTAGATATGCTATAATCACTGGCTGCAAAAGGGCTTTGAAAATAGGTAGCAACAGCTACAAACGAAGTTACTGATATAGTAACAAGTACTTGAGAAGTAAACTATAAAAATTGCAAAAGTGGATATTTTAGTACACGCTTTTGTTGCAAATAACTGTTTTAATTCTTACAAATTGTCGACGTCGGTAATTGCTGCTGTTGAGAGCTGTCTTGTTTGAATGGTTCTTTATGGAGTAGTCTACAAGAGCTTGTAAGAAACGAATGTAAAATTGAGTATCTTTACATGTGCCACAAAAATAAACAGCAATCATAACAACATAGGAACCCAGGTCAAAAAATCGTATGTAAGACACGGGGTTTCCTGGATGATTGACAAAGTTTTGCATTTCTATATAAATATTGAAAACTTGGCCACTCCAAAAAGAAGTTTGAAATAAGTAGATCCCATATCATATAAAATGTAAGATTAAGTCAAAATATATATGCAATCTCTGGTCATATTACAAAATAATTGTGTACCTTTTGTAAACTCCAAGCTTTTTGTTCAAGTTTCCCTGTTTTAATCTGAAGTCGATAGGGTAACGAAAACGTGTAGTAGGAAATATCATGAAAAACCTTCAAAAATATGAGATAGCTTTTGTTCAATGCCGTTTCCATGGTACATGGGAATAATCTAGCACTTGTAAAGGAAATTCAACAAACATTAAAAATATTAATGCTTCCTCTGTATGGCCGCCTACATATTTTACATTCCAGTATAAAAATTAATTGATAGGATTTCAAGGCTTCTGTTCATCCAAACTTTTATCGGTAACTACATTTTTGAAAAATTTGAGATCTCTCGAGTTTTAGAGGGGATGTAAATAATTAATTGAAACGAAGCAAACAGTTGATGCTTGCACCCAATTGTATCGTTATTAAAATTTGACGTTTTAGTAAAGAGACAATAAAAGTCTGAAAATTTAATGTTATCAATCTATGCATAACAAGTCATTATTATTATCAATATCATCATTTGTATTGAAATAGCATGAAAAGTAAACTTATTTTGGCCATTTGCAATTGTAAAAATGTGCACCCTTTATTGCATATTTTTCAAAACGATTGTTTTGTTACAAAGAAGCATTTACGAATACTGGTATGATAAATATTAACAGCATCTTAATGGGAGCAGTTGTAAGCTGTTTTCAAGTCCAAAATTTATTGATGGTAAACACTTAAAGGTATACCCAAGTGAATACATCAAAGTTCAATGAACTTAAGTTCATAAAATATTATCACTAAATTGATTGCATAATTATTAAGTAATGATTATAAAAGTACAAATGTTGATAAATAGAATTCTAAGGTTCCCAATATCTAATGCTCGCGCATTGTTATATACTGGTTGAAAAATCCCATCTGCTCGTTGTGGAGCCCATTTTGCCTTGTTTAGAATCCATAAAAATAAAGTAGACACATGGACCATATCCCTTAAGAAGCGCTCTTGGAGAAGCAGCAACAGTAGAAAAAACCACAAGAAACAAAATACTTTAGAATTATTTAGGGATGGATGCAAGTGGGAAAAACTTGGGTTACTTTTACAATTTGCTAATTATGATGTACTAAATCATAATTTTTTACTTACTTTGGCGTCACTTATTTAAATTGTAAAGTATAAACGTTTTGGTGTTTTGTAAAACCAAAACCAGCTTCATCACATACTTGATAGAATAACCAACATAAACTTAAAAATTTATAAATTATCAAATTCTACATTTGTATGAGTTATGAATTCCAAAAAGCGCAAGGAGTATCTCAAGCAATCACTGAGTTTAAGGTTAAATCGATGTATAAAGTTTATGTAATTTGGTTCATAGTAATTTGTACATTCATAATATATTCCAAAACTTTAGCTAGATAATTCACTCGCATTTCAGCATCCAGATTTAAGTTCTGCGTACCAACTTTTAGATTTGCATGACGATACACACCAACCAATCTTTTCAGTATATTTGAATTGGAGCTGCTAACAATTCCTATTTTTGAAAGCTGAGCAGTCCAAGAAAACTTAATCATTACTTTACTAATTTTCTCCAGTTTACAAGCATTATTCAAAAACATCAATAGATTTTGAAGCAAAAATAGAGAAATTAATAACGGAATAAGCACAACAACAAATTGTCCGCTATTAGCACAAAATACAGTAGCATTTCCACCTGCCACTAAAATAACCCCAGTAAATACCAAATAAACTTGAGCAACATTTTTTAATAAATCCTGTGAATGAGCAAATAGCACAAGAAATATTCTGTACAAACGCAAACACAAAAGACGATTATAAATTGTAAAAAGCGTGTTACCGCCACATTCTTTAAATTGCTTAGCAGAGAATTGCAAAATATTAAAAGTAAAATAGTAAACGTTTTTATATTTGTAGTAACCACATGCGATGGTACAACACAGCTAATTATACGAAATATTAAATAAATCTTAGAATTACAGGTAGCCCCACCATTTAATATTTTACAGAACAGATAACCACTATCCCAATCAACCAATATAATAAATGCGGGTATTATTACTTGTGAAATTCCACTGGTTAACACCAAGCCTACTAAGATCAACCCAAAAATATCTTGTTTTGCGTAAAGCTTGCAAAGTAAAAAAATTTGATTGATAAATTGCTTCCAAGTTTTACAATTTGTTGCATAACGAATCCGAGTTTTTGGGGTTGATTTTAAAATCCAATTAAATGTGTTTATCAAATCTTTCCCAAATTTCCACACCAAAATTTCATAAAAAGCGGCAAGTAAAATAGTAGAGGCAAACACAAGTTGGACTAGAACCTGGTGAAGTTCTATGGGACTCTGTACTCCGTAGATAAATGGATTAGTAAAGATTATTAGACAGATTGCCACAACAATACAGAGTAGTATCCAGGTTAGTATGTAATACATAAGTTGTTTTGACCTGCTATATTTAGCAGCGTAGTCAGATGCAAAAGATATATTGGAATTAGCTTTATTCCAAACAATGACGTAGGAATATAGTGGAAAGTTGTTTGTTTTAAAGGTTAGGTATATGGCAAGATCTACTAGTGGAGAAAGCATTTTAATAATAAAATGCACAAATGGATTTTGAATTAATTTAAAGAAGACTCTAAAAAGCTTTCCGCTTGCTCTTACTATAAGCAAATGACATCGTGTGCTCGCATCATCGTGACATTTTATGACCAGTTGGTGATAAAATGTTTTTGCCACTTTTTTATTATCTAGTCTATTAACTCTGTGTCTAAATGTATGCTTAACCGCTCAAATTATTCATTTTTAATAGATATCTATGGCGTAATATAGCAAGCTTACTAATGTACACACCACGTGCAGACAATTGCGTTTTAACCAGTTTTTGTGCCAAAACAAAGCAATTTTCCTCATTTGGCCTCTCATTTTACTATGCAAATATTTCACTTAAAATTTTTTAAATGCCTTTAAAATAAAATGTAGTCATTAGAACAAATCAAATGAATTACTGACAATTTTACTAATTCAAATTTAACATTCTGTTTGTTTACGCTCCTTTCATGACATGATACTTTACACAATAGTAAGCATTCATAAAAAACCATTACAAGATGCTCGCTACTATTGTCGCAATTTATATTTAGCCTGGTCTAAAGCCCAATTAGTCTGAAAAGACTACTAAACTACAGACTTACAGTTAAATCTGAAAAGAGCTGAAGAGCAAGCGCAATACCTACACACAGAAACACACAGCAGCAGCAAAAAAGACAAAGTCAAAGACGAAAGCATATAGGTTATACTGACAGCTGAGTTTGCGTGCATGAATGCCTGACTTGTTGGGTGTGTATCGTCATTCTAAGATCAAAACATTCCCCGGCAGAAATTGGCACAATAAACAATTGCATTTCATTCACTCTAAACCTGTAAAAATAAATTAATAAAACGTTAAATGTATTGAAAAGTTTGACTTTATGTGAATTAAAGATATTATTAAAATGGCTACTTCATCATTATCAAACGTGTGTACTGCTTGCGGAGTGAGAATTAATATCTCAACAAACAGAAATCTTGAAATTAGTAAAAGCAATCACTTATCACAATTATGGACATACCTATACCATCAAAATGTTCAGCAGGCTGTTGACCTGCCCGAAATTGGAGTAAATTCAAATCAATCTCAACAAACTTGTGTTCCAAAACTAACTTTTGTGTTGTCAGTGGCCAACACAACAAAAGAACTTTCTGGAGGAACTAATTGTCAGCGTTTTTGTGGAAACTGTTGCAAGGAATTTGAAAAGCTGGAAAAATTACTTAAAAACTTGGAACAAATAAAAAAATCTGTACAAACCCAAGTTTCCAGAATTGCAAAACTTGAACAAAAGAATGCCAACAATCCCATAAAATCGCAATTGGCATGTTCAGGGAGTCAGTCCAGTTTACAAATGTCATTTGCTGGTGCATCAGTTGGAGCTGGGAACATTGGAAAGACTTTACAATTTCTAAGCACCTTTTGTAGTGGAATGTTGGAATCACAACCGCAAAACATGCCGAAAATTAACGCATCAGGTAGCTAAAAATTTAATATGAATTTTTTACATACAAATCAAGCAGATTAATCTTAAGGAAACTTTTGAATATTATTTTACTTTTCTACAATATCCAACAGCTCAAAAAGCAAACTCCAATATTGGAACATCCTTTGTCAACCGTTCTGACACCATGAAAACATTATCGTCACAAGATGATGATCTTGAGGATTCAGAAAATAGTAATCTGTCATCCACCCCAAGCCAAATGCGTCAAGATGATGATAACGAATTTGAACTGGAAAGTGGAGAAATTACTGTTAAAAATGAACCTATCACGGATTCGGAATATGATAGTGCATCTGAATTTATGGAACATAGTACACCTTTAACTCCCACATTGCCAAATTCTTCAAAAGTCAAAAAACCAAAAGTAGGTAAAACACCTGCCAAAAGAAAATCTCAATCAACACTAAGTGACCAACTCAAAATTATGCAGACGTGCCATATCTGTGGAAAACTAATAACCGCTAGTAATATATCAAAGCACATTAAAAGACACCAGGGCATCAAATCTCACACTTGCGAATATTGTGACTACAAATCTTACTTAATAAAGCTTGATGATTTCTCACGTGGCCGCTCACTTTGATACGCCACCTGGTGTAGCTTCGCTAAACTAACACAAGGGTCACGACTTCGAATCCAACCCTTACGAAAAGAATTTTTGCTTGGTTTTTTGAACCACAAATTATCCTAAATGAACCCCTAACGTCTACAAGTTATCTCTAAAGTACTCAAAATAATTATGCAGGCCCTGAAAAAGGGCCTTAATGGTCAAATATTCGATTTTAAGTGATTGCAATGTGCGACACATGATTATGGTCCAGTTTTTTGCCAAACTGACAAATCTGAGGTCGAATTGTTAAAATTCCAATCTGCAGGCCCTGAATCAGGGCCTTAACGATCAAATGTGCGATCTTAAGTGATTGTACTGTGCGACACATGATTATGGTCCAGTTTTTTTGCCAAACTGACGAATCTGAGGTCGGATTGTTAAAATTCGAATCTGCAGGCCCTGATCAGTATCTTGATAGTGTCACAAGCGACTATCAGTTAGCTATGCAACTGACAAATAACGCTAAAACTATTTACTTTTTGCATCGGCTTGACGGGGCGAGGCTTGCTTGAAATCTTACTCATATGTGTATGATTTGCTTTCATAGCTTGCATCCCCCTTGCATCATCCCCAATCACGTTTACATGTATGAGGATGCAATCAGCAAGCTGACTTTAAGTAGAAACCACTTTAATTCAGTTGCTATTAAGTTTAAGACTGCCATAACTCGAGTTTGCTTGGCTTGAAGTTTGCATACCCATACACCAGGTAACTCTGTTTAATTCGAGTGTAACAAATACCTTCCAAGGCCCGGATTAAGGTGTCAAAACAGTTTCAAACTGACAAGCAAAGCTTGGCGTGGTTTGTTCTAGAATCAAAAGGTTTTTTCCTGATCGTTGTATAGAAAAACATTTATCCCAACAGCACCCAACATCTAACTATCATCATTACAGCACCCAGGGCAGTTATATGCACCTGAATCAGGCCCTCGCGTCAACGTAGTGACGCTTGCCCTCTAGTGTTCCATAAGGAGTGATCTGACCCGTCATCAGAGACTTAAACACAAGAAAAAGTTGGAAATGGAAAAGAAAATTAAAGATCCACTGGCAATTTGAGAGACAAATTAAAATCTTAACAATGATTGTAAATTTTATTAAATGTCAAATGAAAGTTACACACTGCACTAATAAGTTTTTATACTTAACTGTACAAAATATTTTGTAAATCTTTGAAAATGAAAACCTGAGATTCAGAGTTAATTAGAATATTTATATAACTAAAAATTACTTAATTAGAAAAAATCGAATTGTAAGAAATTTTTTAAATAAAAAGTGATTAAATTAGCTTCTTAATTAATCAACAATTACATGACGTGTTATCTGGCCTTGAAAAGAATCGTAACACATTATCATATTTCATTTAATCTGAATGTCACCAAAGCTAATTTGCAGAAAAGATTCCTACAAAATTTGTTATTATTTATTGTCATGCCATTTTTTCAAATGAGCATTCAATTTTGTCCGAAGTACAAATTTCTCCGAGCAAATTTTGCATTCATGCTTTCGTTCATATTAGTGTGCTTCCAGAGAATGTGTGTGTTTGATCCCTCCTTGGTCACAAACTGTTTGCTACATGTTGAGCATTTAAAAGGAGTCTCCCCAATGTGGCACTTAATATGACGATTGAGATTGCCGTAGTCCATAAATTCTTTTTCGCACAGAGGACACTTGTGCATGACATTTCCGGTTTTATTGTGTGTTTTAAGATGACGTTTCCATCCTAATTTTGTTACCAAAATTTTTGCACACTTGTCACATTTCCATTGCTTTTCTCTGGATTCTATATTCTTGTGTCGGTTTATATGGCTTTTTAGTTCGCTTTTGAAGAAAAACTGTTTTTCACACTTGTCACATTTGTGCGGCCTTTCCCCTGTGTGTTGCAGGCCAACGTGCCTAGTTAGATTATATCTTTGGTTGAACTTTTTTGGACAAAGTTGACACTGAAAGGTTTTTTGGAGGTGAGTCAAGTGCGTATTCAAATGACGTCTTAAATGAGCTGACGTTATAAAACAGTTTGAACAGAGTTGGCAAAAGTAGGGTCGTTCTTGGATATGACAACGTAAAATATGAGTCTCCAGAGCACAGTTACTTACAAGTCTTTGATTGCAAAATACACAGTTGTGGGTGCTGGGGTTGTGCAGTGTGTTATTGTGACGCTGAAGCCTTCCTTTGTAGTAGAGTTCACGATGACAAATCTTACAAAAGTAACTTGATGAACTCATTTTGACTGAACTTCACGAACACACGGATAAGATTACACCCTGTGCCACAATGTTTCAAAGAGTAGCCAGATATAAACTAAATTGTGTGTAATATGTTAGAACACAATAGGTAATAGCCCACCAAAGTTTCAGACAAGATGGCTTAAGTACACTACACATGGGATATTGCAATTTTACTTATCGTTCAAAAAATTGTGGGTATTAGTTTATAATATAATTTTAAGTTCATCTAATTTAATGATTTTTTAAACGGACAGGTTAAACAAAAATTTTGAATTTTGTGTACTTCACAATTTCGTATTTAAAATGTACAAAATAGGGCTTACTCTCAGGAGCAATTTTGACTTCTTACGCATTCAATAGGCAATTTAGAATAAGCACCTTTCCGGTGGGTTGTGTTGGTTTCGGCCAATGCGATAAGTACACCCCTACATCTACGACAAAGCTATGCAACGGTTCTTTCTTTGCCTTTGTTCGAATGTCTAATGAACCTTTTGCTGGTCCAGGTGTTTATTTCTAACCTGTGCATTTTAATAAGTAAGTTTCCAGACGTACCTTTTGTTCAAGTGTTTTCTAAATACATCTGCCAGTCCAGGTGTTACCTAAATGACCTATATAATATGTAATAAACCGGATAGCAGCATGCGTATATACGTGTAATAATAAGGTGTTGAATAAGAATATCATATTTTTATAATTTACATTTCTGCCACATATATGAATATCACAGACATCTGGCTATAATAAAACAAATTTTTAACTCCAATTAATACTAAGTTTAATAAAATAGAAATTCACTCAGAATATCCATTTGTTGACAATATTAATTACTCTGTATATTTAATGCACATTTAGGGGAGAAATTTAAGTCGCAAGATGTTTGTGTATTGCACTGAAAAGCTTATATATTTTTACTAATATCTAGGATTTATAGGGATGCGCATTATAGTGCTGGTTTTTATGACTATCCACCTCCACTCTTCGGATTTTTTGAAGCAACTATGTAAGATCCTTAAAGTTTTAAAATTTTATTCTAGAAATCAATGAGACCTGTTTTATTAGGTATTGGTATAGTCAATTACAACATTCGTCAAATCAATAATACATTTAAAAGAAACATTACACAGTCAGTTCATAAAATAAAAAGTATCCTTAAATTAATTCTTCTTTCCTCCTCTCTTACGCCTTTCTGGACCGGGTTTGACAATTTGTCCCGGATCCGGTGTCTGATACTTGTACGTCATATACTGCCTAAACGACTTTGGCCTGCCAATTGGATCATAGTCAGGAGAGGATTCAAGTGCTCCCTTTAGACAAGCCACAAAATCCTTTTGCACTCCTCTCATATCATAACCATGAAACACAGCGTTGTATATTCGTCTCCAATCTCTAGGATCCGCCCTATTTAAAAAGTCATCAAAGTTTTGTTGAATTTGAATCATAATTCATTTTTAATTACTTTTATATATTTTATACCAAATATCTTGTAACGGATCCAAAAAGTTCTGATGAAACAACACCACCAAATCATTCCAGTCATTGTTAATATAACCCGCAGCCAGATTACACGATGGCAGTACAAAATTAATCATAAGCCACACTTGCTCAATAACTGGATCAAACATTTCCCCATTCACAATTGTGTACCAACTGCTATCAGTTTCAGTAAAGCCATTACTCTCCTCACTACCACTTTCACCAGGCTGTCGGTTAAAGTCATCATCTCCTCTACACGAACCGCTGTAAATTGGCTGTAAATACATTTCAATTTAAAAAATTTCCTAAAAATTTACAATTATTCATAAATTTCTTTAAACCTTACCACATCTTCTAAATGCTCCAAACAAAACTGTAAATTCTCGCTAGCCACCTTCCACTGTTCTGCCGTACTTTTGGTTCCATTATAATCCGGATTGTTATTCCAGAGATGTTTCAAATGCATAGAAAACAAATGTCCTAACAAATACACATAAATCTCGTCTACATTTGTGCATCCCTCTTTAAATATTTCTATCATGGACCATAATATTCCCAATTTGATTTCATTCTCTGGCTTAATAAATTCCGGCGTTGTGCCTAAATCATCCCCCATTCTTTTACTCCACATGTCCATCAAAATGGTAAACTTGTTCTTTTGAAAGTTATCCCCTCCGCCGTTGCAAACTTCATTGAGAGTGTCAATTGCCAGGTCTTGATCACTGTAAATTTCATGCACGCCCTCTAAATAGCAAGCTTGCACTACCAACTTTTTCTCTTCAGTGTCATTAGGATCTTCAGAGCAACCTTCTTTTACGTTTACTCCACCTTCAATGTTAAATGCTGATTTTAAATTGGGAATGAGGCAGTAACCGTCTTCAAAAACGGTTAGACCCGGACGAAGACAAATGCGCTGACCGCCGCTCTCGATAAGGTAGGAAGCGCCACCGGTGAAAATTAAAGAACCGGAACCACCGCTACCTTCTCCTTCGGTGACTACAATTTGCGGGGAGGCAAATTGAGGCTTTTCGAATAAAATGATGCCTTGTTCTAAAAGTTCGTCTTGTTTGCCAAGCGGTTGGACAGACTCAATCTAAAGAATAGATACAATTTGAATAACAATTAGTTTCTAAAATTGAATAACTTCATATTTTCTTAAATTCTTACGTCATCTGCACGAACGCAGTGCTCGCCTACAACCAAATAGTATAGTAGGGAATTGCCCATTTCGTATTCAGGATCGGGATAAAAAATCCACCTGTTTATTTTCAAATTTTGTGTGAATTTACGAATTGTTCAGAATGGTTGTTAAATTTAGTGCTTACGCTCCAGGTCCCATAGTGCAAATCATACTAGTAAACGTAAAGTTTCTAGCTTCTGCCATTGCCGTAATATTTTTCCATTCGTCAGCTTCCGTTCGGGAAAACTGAATATGGCGGGAGGTTAATGAAAAGTGCTCATGAAGACGAGCGTCATAATTATATCTTCTAACAATTCGACATTCTGAGCTTTGTATAATTAAAAGTACTGTAAAAACTAGAGTATATTTATTGCAAATTGAAAATGACATTTTTTGTATTTTATATTGCACAAAATATATTAATCTAAAAGTACATTTTGTAATGGACCAATGAAAATTAACCACACCACACCAGTTAATAATGAAAGAAAATGAAGAACAAGAATGGCATGAGCATGGGAATGATTATGTTGTATGGTTTAAAAACAATGTATGAAGTAGTAGTCCATTTATCCGTTCTTGGAAAAACTATGACTACCTATTTGTTTTTAAAGTATTTATTTTTTTCTGAGAATGAATTTAAAAAATAGAGAATCAGAGTTATTCCATTATAGAATCCGAAAACATTCATTAATCTAAATATTTGAAATGCATTACAGTACAGTATGCGTAATTTAATGAAAACAACAATAAAATATATGAATGCATAAAGTGCGTACCTATTCTCGTACTAGAGCAATATATGCTGACTTGCTTTAACAATGCAAAAGTTTCTCTAAAGTTCAAACAATCGATTGTACTGATTTGGAGAAACCCTATTATTCTTCTCAGGAATTTCATGTTCTTGGAACAAGTGCCAACAATTTTTTTTGTCGTTTGAGCGTATATAAAGGTCCCACCTCATTTCAATTCATTGCATTTAAACTTATAGTCTGGGACAAAGTAAAAGTAGAAATATTGTTGTTAAATTACGGTACGGAGTGACTATGCTTTCAGGTTAATATGATTCTTCCTACATATAAAATTAAATGTTTATTTATAACGACTGAAACTAAAAATAAGCCCTTTGCACTATTGTTTCATTCAAATTTCTCATATAATTTCAACTCTTTATTACATATATTTTACATATTATATGCTAATAATGATAAATGCATACACCGCGAACCAAAATGCAAATCGCTAGAACAAGAATGCAATTGGAACTCTGCATTTGAGTATATAAACCCCACATTATATGATTATGAAATAGATATGAATAGAAATGCAATGCAAAATACCTAAGCATAAACGATAAACGAGAAAGCATAATATTATGAAAACCAAAATTCAGGTTTATGTTGCACTCATATTCTGATTCGGCCATACCATTACAAAATGTTCATCTTCATATATATTCTAGACAATGTAATTCTGCTGGAATTTGTGGGGGGGGAAGTCGCTTTGGTATCAACGTACTTGCGTAACAGGTATTTTCATTGCAAGCGAAGCTTGGCAAACGCATTAGAACCTTTACAATGGCAATCCAGTTTTGCTGTGCTTCAGCGTGTATAAAGTATAATGCTTCTCAGCTGTCTGTTTCTGATTCTGCACTTGTTGATTCTAAACTCGTGAAATTTTATTATTTTTCAATTGTTTCAAGCTGTATTAAATTACTACAAGTAATTATATGTTTTTAAACGGAACATATTAATTTGCAAATACACATGTAATATAAGCCTATAAATAAATTTGTCGATACTTGTAAAAAACTGGAAATGGCCGAGGTTGTGGGAGCAGCAGAACATCCACTTTTAAATGCCCAGGTTACAAATTAATTTCTACGTTTTCACAATTTGCCATCTTATTATTTAACCTTGTAATTTACTAAATTATACATGGTTTGTTATTCTAGGTGCTTTCTCAATTATTTAAATATATTCGGGATTTTAAAACTCTGATCCATTGCCGTTTAGTGTGCAAGCAATGGTACAAAAGCACATTTGAACACTGGCGTCCTTCTATTGGAGCAATTAAACTAGGAGAAGCTACTAAAACCCTTATTCCACAACCATCCACTTCCATTGCAAAACAGGATGACGTTCTGAACCCAACTGGTTGGAATGTTCACAATTTTTTACAAAATTGTATCCATGGCAAAACCACTGACAACATTCCGGCTGACAGTCGTCAATACTTTATTCACTGGAAAAGAGAACCTCCCATAGGCTACACCTTATCCAAAGTGAATTTAAAATCCGACTGTGATCCCATTGTTCGTGTTTACAATTCTGAGGTTGACCCAGTGCCCCCAAAAGTTCTCAACTTTTGGAAAAGTGTTGGCTCCCAAATAACCTATATTCACTTTGATCATTGCGTATTTCAAGGAGACTTTCAATTTCTATTTGAAAAAATGGTAGTAGAAATGATGCCAAATTTAACCAGTCTCAAGGTCAGTGATTGCCAACTAGTGCCCGAAAAACCGTACGAGTATGACTCCCGTTTGCAAATTTACGTAGACGAACCAGGCACCTTTGTAGAAAACGTTAAATGCAATCTGAATTTAAAATGGATTCAAATTACTGGACAATGTCCCATGTGCTTTTACCAGTTACTAATTATCTCTCCAAAATTGGAAGAAATTGTTTTGGATACCAAAATGAATTGCAAGATAAAGGACTATAGTGCTAAAGACTTGGTTAAAACCTTAGGCTCCACTCGCTTTTTGCTGGATGGTGGTAGCTATCAACTGAAAAAATTGGACTTAATAAATGTGATTCTGTTTACACCTAGCAAGAATTGGAGACTTGAAAACTATAATCTAAATCTTTCAGATTTGCAGGAATTGTGCATTAATGTGTACGTTCACGATTATCAGAACGACAAAGAATTTAAAGCGGAAAATGGAGATGACGTAAGAATGATGTTTTCACCTGAAGGCTTGTTAAGTACATGGAATACACCAACATTACAAATTCTGAAATTGTTTCGTCCACCAATTTTTCCAACTTTGAATTTTAACCCATTTCAAAGTGAGTCGTTGGGTTTGCAAGAGCTCTATTTGTGGGGCAATTTTGTTAAACGTTTAGACTTTTTGTGGAAGATGCCGTGTTTACAAGCACTTTATTTGGACTTTCGGTGTCATGATTATTTAGACCAGATAACAAAGCTGTTTTTTGGAAGTGAGGTGGATAATGGGTTAAGCGTTGAAGAAAATAGAATCAAGTTTAAAGAATTATATCAACCTGAAAAGAGCTTTGAGTGGGAGATTTGTAGACATGAAACTGAAAAAGTGTTCAGAATGGAGCTGTTGGAATGTTTGCATTTGGATTTGCCTTTCCAATCTGAATGGGTTAATACGATGGCTAAATGGATGCCAAACTTGACAATTTTGGAAGTGGTTTTGGACAAAACGGGATTTCAAACTGTTTGTGGGTGGCTAACTGGGTTGGTAGAACTGAAGCTTTTGTATGGTAGTTTGATTGATGACCATATTTTAACGGGCTTGCCAGAAGAGGAAGGAATGCCGATAATGAGAGCGAGAAGTTTGACAGCATTGAAAAGTAAAACTTGTAACTGATTTTGTAATGTGCAATTGGAAACAATAAGTATATTTGATATTGGGCTAGTTAATTAATTGGTTTGTTTTGTCTAGATTTAAAAGGGTTTGAAATGAAAGAGATTATCTGTAATGCTGAACAAGGAAGATTGGGTGACAAATCCATTTACGAAGGATTTCTGAAAATGGACAATTTAAAATCTGTCAGTATTTGCGTTTCCAAACAGGTAAGTTATTATTAAATAAATTTAGTTATTAAGTCAGTATCAATTAAAATAGAAGGAATTAAGTTATTTTGTTTATAATTTCAAAGATGACTACAGAAGCTGAGAATGCTCTTAGGAAGCACGTGGATAAGGTTGAAGTTATTAGACAACATCAGAGCAACGAGAACAAGATCTGCTGTCAACTGAAGACATTTTATTGCGATGTTCTAAACTCAGTCTCTCACGTGTAGAAGCTAGAAGCGTATGTGATTGATCATGATACTTAAAGAGTAAAATTCAATGTTTGAATTGATTAAAAATAAATATGAAATTATTATTGTGTAAATTCGTAAATTAATCAATAATATTTTTTCGGCAATGCCGTTTGGTGTGCAGTCAATGGTACGAAAGTACCTTTAGCCATTGGCGTTATTTTGTGGGTGCAATAAGACTTGGAGAACGCGCAGATCCTAACATTCTTACACCAACTGGTTGGAATATTCACGAGTTTTTACAAAATTGTATTCATGGCACTACCCTTGACAACATTCCAGCTAATAGTCACCAATATTTTACTCACTGGAATGAAGATCCTCCCTAAGGCTACATTTTATCAAAGGCAAATCTAAAATCGGATTGTAATCCCGTTTTTCGTGTTTATGATCCTAAGATTGACCCAGTGCCTCCAAACACTATCAACTTTTGGCAAAGTGTTGGCTCCAACATAACCTATATTCACTTTGACCACTGCGTATTTCAAGGAGATTTTCAATTTCTGTTTGAAAAAATGGTTGTAGAAATTATGCCAAATTTACAAAGCCTGAAGGTTACAGATAGCCAACTAGTGCCCAAGATAACAAGTGACCGATTCTCCCGTGTGGAAACCTATGTGCATGAACCTGACAGTTTTAAGGAGAACGTTAAGCGCAATCCTAACTTAAAGCGCATTCAAATTTCTGGACCATGTCCAATGTGCTTTTACCAGCTACTTATTGTTTCACCGAAAGTGGAAGAAGTTGCTTTGTCTACCAATATGGATTGGAGGCTAAATGACTACTGGGCAAAATACTTGGCTCTAACCCTAGGGGGCATTCGCTATTTCTTGGATGGTGTACCCTACCCACTGAAAAAATTAGATTTGTTAAATGTTGTTCTCGATGCTGTCATCGGTAAAGATTGGAGGACTAGAAATGTGGTTATGTCCTTCCCTTTTTTGGAAGAATTAAGCATAAATGTGTATATTGACGGCTACCAGAGAGACAAAGAATTGGACGTGAAAAATGGAGATGACTTAAAAATGGCGTTTTCTCCTGAAGGCTTGCAAAGCGCATGGACAACACCAACACTAAAAATTCTAAAAGTGTTTCGTCCGCCGATTTTCCCAACTCCGGGATTTCCATTGTTTCATGAAGGTAGTGCAAAGGGTTTGCTAGAATTCTACTTGTGGGGAAACTTCGTTAAAAGTTTCAACTTTTTATGGAACATGCCACAATTAAAAGTACTTTATATGGACTTTCGATGTCATGATCATTTGGACAAGTTGGAAAAGCTCTTTTATAGCGAAGATCAAAATAACGGATGGAGTGTGGAGAAAAACAGGAACTGGTTTCGACAAATGTATAAACCTGAGAAAAATTTTACATGGGAGATTTGTAGAAATGAAACTGGTAAATTGTTGAGAATGGAACGCTTGGAAAGATTGCATTTGGATGTGCCATTTCAGGCTGAGTGTTTGAATATGTTGGTGAAATGGATGCCACATTTGACCATTTTGGAGGTGGTGTTGGACAGAAAGGGATTTCAAGCCGTTTGTGGGTGGCTAACTGGGTTGGTGGAATTCAAGCTGTTGTACGGCAGTTTGATTGATGATCATACGCTAACCGGTTTGCCTGAAGAGAAAGGAAAGCCGGTAATGAGGGCGAGGAGTTTGACAGCTTTGAAAAGTAAAAATTGAGATTTATTAATTTCAAATAGTCAACCAGTCAAGTATTTAAAAGTTATTAAAGTTAATAAATGTATATTTTGGGTTGCTTTAGAACTGAAAAGGTTTGAAATGAAAGAGATTATCTGTAATGGGGAACAAGGAAGACTTGGAGACAAATCCGTTTACGAAGGATTTCTTAAAATGGAGGGTTTAAAATCTGTTAGTATTTGCGTTTCAGAACAAGTAAGTTATTATTAAATTAATAAATTATTTAATCAGGATCCATTAAAATGGAACAAATTAAGTTACCTTGTTAAAAAAATTCAAAGATGACTACAGAAGCTGAGAATGCTCTAAGGAAACACGTGGATAAGGTTGAAGTTATTGGACAACATCAGAGCAACGAGAACAAAATCTGCTGTCAACTGAAGACATTTTATTGCTAAGGTTTTAAACTCATTTTCTCAAGTGTAGATGCTGGACTCTTATGTGATTGATCATTATATATTATATAGTTTTAAAAATTTCAATATTTGAATTTATGAAAAATAAATATATAACAATTGATATGTTGTAGATTCGTAAATTATTCATGGCATGTAATTTCTCATCCCTAGAAAATCTGAGTTTTAACCTTTTTTTGTTGTTTTATCCAACCCCGAAAAAAAAGAATATTCATTTATCCCAAAATGATTTTCCAGGGATAAAGTAATATTTTCATTTAGGGATGAATAATTATTCCGAAAAGTCAGTATACTACTATGGGTATATGTACCAAAAATGCATGTAGTCTTTAATGTGGTTATTCTGCACTCAAAGCCATTGGTATATATAGCAAGATATTATTCAGTGATTCAGTCGGGTCATTAATCATTATTTCCTAAATGCAACGAGTATTGTAGTTTCGTTTCGAGTTGATTACAGCAATAATTATGTACATTATCATCTACTTCTCACATAGTAAAAAAGGAATCCTGAAAAATTTTCTTCTTCTATTGGTGCTTGCTGGCTGACTTCTTTTTCGAAGAGTTTCTCTAAACAATAAATGTTCATACCAAGAAATCCCATTGTTTTTCCATGGTATGTTTATGTTTTTGGCAAAAGTGCCAGCAATACTTGGTCATTTGAGCGTATATAAGGACACCAGTTCAATTTGCATACATTTGAATTTATGATCTGGTACTAAGTAAAGCTTGAGTTGGTATACAAATTCACCCTGTTATTTATTTGCGGTACAGAATGATTATCGTATCTGTGAAACAAGTTGAACATAAGATCTGTGTACGTTTATTTTATCTCAATTTTGCAAGATATGCGATATTATTTCATATTCAATAACTAAATATTATTTTAAAAGAATCAGCATACAAACATGTTTATGCACTGAATATTATTGGAAAGTTGAAGAAGTTGTAGCATTACAAAATCTTTTTATTCATATATTGTAAACAATGTAATCCTACTAGATTGTGCGTAAAAAAGGTTTTATGGCATCAATGTACTAGCGTCCCTGATATTTTTATGACAAGGCTGGAGAACAAAGTAGAACTCTGACAAAAATGAAAACCCTTTTTTCCTGTGCTGCTTTTGCGTAAAGGGTATTGTGCGTAGTGCGTGTCAGCTGTCGGTTCGATTAATATATACCACTTATTGATTCTGAACTTCCCAAGTTTTTATTGTGTTTTGATTCTTGTTACGGTCCCTATATTTTTTGGCTAAACTTTTGTTAAGGTTTCATCTATTGCTGCTATGATTAATTGTTGATTGAAATAAAGGAAAATATTTTACAAAAGAAAGCCTAAAACCTTATATAGAAATATATTTTTTGAGTAAAACCGGAAAATGGCCAATGGTGTTGGAGCAGCAGAACATCCACTTTTAAATGCCCAGGTAAAAACAATTTTCCACAATTTTTACATAGCGTCAATTATGTGTCATTTCTAAACTTATATTTGTGCTGTTTCGTTTAGGTTCTATCTCAATTGTTTAAATATAGTCAGGACTATGAAACCCTGACCCAATGCCGTTTGGTGTGCAATGAATGGTACAAAAGTACCTTTAGCCATTGGCGTTCTTCTGTGGGTGCAATTAGACTTGGAGAAGCGGATCCTAACGCTCTTACACCAACTGGTTGGAATGTTCACGAGTTTTTGCAAAACTGCATTCATGGCCATACCCCTGAAAACATTCCGGCTGATAGTCGCCACTATTTTACTCACTGGAATGAAGATCCTCCCAAAGGCTACATCTTATCAAAAATAAATCTAAAATCCGATTGTGATCCAGTTTTCCGTGTTTATGATCCTGAGATTGACCCAGTGCCTCCAAACACTATCAACTTTTGGCAAAGTGTTGGCCCCCAAATAACCTACATTCATTTTGACAATTGCAAATTTCAAGGAGACTTTCAATTTCTATTTGAAAAAATGGTCGTCGAAATGATGCCAAATTTACAAAGCCTCAAAGTCACGGATTGTCAGCTAGAACCTACAAAAGCAAATGACAGTTTCTCTCGTTTGCAAATTTATGTAAATGAAAGTGGCAATTTTAAAGAGAACGTTAAGCGCAATACGAAGTTAAAGAGGATTGATATCACTGGACCATGTCCCATATGCGTTTACCAGCTACTTATTGTATCCCCAGAAGTGAAGGAACTCACTTTGTCCACTAGAATGAATTGGAAGATAGCAGAAGACTACTGGGCCAGAAACCTTTGTATGACCTTAGGACCCATTCGCATGTCGTTGGATCATAAACCCTACGCACTAAAAAAATTGGACTTGTTAAATGTTGTTGTTTATGCCGCTATCGGTAATGACTGGAGACTTGAAAATACAATTGGCAGGTTTCCAGTTTTAGAGGAATTAAGTATTACTGCGTACATTTACTGCTATCAAGGGGACAAAGATTTGGACGTGAAAAATGGAGATGACCTAAAAATGATGTTTTCTCCTCAAGGCTTGTTAAGTGCATGGAAAGCCCCCAAACTTAAAATTCTAAAAGTGTTTCGTCCCCCGGTTTTTCCAACTCCGGGGTTTCCACTTTTTCGCCCAGGGAGAGCAGACAGATTGCAAGAACTCTACTTGTGGGGCAATGTGCGAAACAGTTTTAACTTTTTGTGGAAAATGCAGGGTTTGAAAACACTTTATTTAGACTTTCGCTGTCATGACCATTTGGAAAAGATGGAAAAGCTATTTTATGGAGAAGATATTGGTAATTTATGTAGTGTTGAGGAAAATAGGAGATGGTTTAGACAAATGTATCAACCTGAGAAAAATTTTACATGGAAGATACGTAGATCTGTTAGTGGTAAAGTGTTAAGAATGGGACGGTTGGAAAGATTGCATTTGGATGTGCCATTTAAGGCAGAGTGTTTGAATATGTTGGTGGTATCGATGCCACATTTGACAGTTTTGGAAGTGGTGTTGGACCAAAAGGGATTTCAAGCGGTTTGTGGGTGGCTAACTGGGTTGGTGGAATTGAAGCTGTTGTATGGCAGTTTGATTGATGACCATACGCTAACGGGTTTGCCTGAAGAGGATGGGATGCCGGTCATGAGGGCGAGAAGCTTGACAGCTTTGAAAAGTAAGAACTGAGATTAATTAATTTCAAATTGAAAATCCGTTAATAAAGTGGTTAATAGATAAGTGTAATTAATTAATTTGTTGTTTGCTTTGTTTTAGAATTGAGAAGGTTTGAAATGAAGGAGATTATATGTAACGTTGAACAAGGAAGACTGGGTGACAAATCGGTTTACGAAGGATTCCTCAAAATGGACAGTTTGAAGTCTGTCAGTATTTGCGTTTCGGAGCATGTGAGTAATCATTGTTTGCAATTTTGCAATATCTCATCTACGTTTATGGCTTTCAGATTAATGAAGTACTAATGACGACATAATTTGTCAAATTTTTATAGATGAGTGCAGAGGCAGAGAATGCTCTAAAGAAACACGTGAATGATGTTGAAGCTATAAGAAAACATCATAGCAACGAGAACAAGATTTGCTGTCAACTGCAGAAATTCTACGGTGATGTTTTGCATTCATTACCTCTCGCATAGTCGTGTAAGAGCATAAAGCGAATACTGAAAAAATATACTGTTTAAAATTTGGAACATTTGGTTGAATGAGAAAACTGTTTGAGATTTTTTCAGATCTTACGCTAGTTAGTTAGTATATGATAGGAATGCATTTATGATGAAAATTATATGCACACAAAAAACGGCAAAAGTTGTATCACTATCTGAAAATTTACTTCGCAATAAGCAAACGAAGAAATAGTATTGTAAAGATTAATTTTAATTTTTTTTTTAATTTGTGTTTTTTGTAATTTGTAATTTGTAATAAAAAGTAATGTGTGTTTAATGTTGTTAAGCAAATTGTATTTTAGAAATTACAAGTTTCGTACTTCTCTGTAAAGTAAATGGAAAGGTATTTACGGGTATGTAGAATTATAAGACTCAAAATGTATGAAGAACTAAAATGTGTTGAATTGTTAATTTTTTGCACATAAATGAAAGCAGATCTCAAGTTTGTATACGAAAACATAGCATTTATTTCTGCGAATTTAATTGTAAGTGCCTATTTCTCATGAAAACTGTCCCCGTTCTTCCTGGATTTTGATTCCTATCTTGTTGGCTAATAGAATTGTCATATGCGTATCCTATATTATGATTACATGAAGCTGATATTATATTATGTTTTAGCAACAATTATTGATGTGAAATTCTATTGACAAGTTACATTTAGACCATAATATGTCAAACTACAGGATCACATTAAATTTGAGATTTTAAATCTAAAATACATTAAAGGGTGTTTCCTATTGTGTTTGTTTTAGCATATATAAATGATTAAATAGGTATTAGCGAAGCAAAATAGGTCGTTAGCAAATTGCATCATTAATCATATTATCACATTTTATTCCACTTACAAATTTCCATAAGCTGTATACCGCGGGAACACCAATAAATATCCGAATTTGCAAAAAGCATACCTATCCATCTCTCACCAACCACTTTCGATTAACAACGCTACCAAAAATGTACGATTTATTATTATGCAATTTTGCTATGACAGAGGAGAGATAGCTAATCAAAAACCTTAACCTTGAACACAGACACCTATTACGAGATCCCCTGTGACAAATTTGGTTGTGGCTGATATCATTATTACGTTAGATTTGTATAAAAATATCTTTGGAATTAACTTCCAAGGTCAACTTAATTAACTTAACCTTACTCCGTGCATTACTGATTATATTAAACAGGAAAGTACTATTTTGACGAGCATCATGCTGCGTGACTTGAATTTCAATATAACGCCTTTGTTTAGAAATTTCAAAATAAATTATACAGTTTACATTATCCGCATTATTTTTACAAAACGTGAAGCAGTAAAACATAAATTGTCACAACAAGCGTGTTTATGCTGAACATGTTACTTCCAGAGCTATGTTCTGTAGTTGTGGATGACACGTGCGTTGTAGTCTGTAAAGACGTTTGCACTCTTTCCGAAGTGGATGTAGTAAGCATTGGTGTGGTTGATGGAGGAATTGCCGTGGGAATGTATGGCGTTGGAAGGTCTTCTTCCTCAGATATTATAGTTTTTAAATCCAGGTTCTATAAACACAAATATAATGAAATACACTTCACGTAAAGATATTTATTGATTAAATTAAATTCACAGATTACCTGTGTTAAATTAAGGAGATAGGTTTTGATAAGCTGCAACGACGGGTGAAGATCAGGAATCCCCCAATCATTTGGGTGGTGCATGTAACGAGAAAACGTATTTTCAAATTCGTTTTCCACGTCAGCTAAGTATGTTGTATTGATACGAGTGTCATTCCAGTAATATTCTGAGAACACTCCTGGGTTGAATGTTAGCAACAAAGAATAAGTGAATCGGCTTATGGTCAGGTTGACAAGATGATCTTCAGTAATTCCAACATTTGTGTATCCAGCAAATTCGGCCGATGTGTTTGTTTCTAATCTGTACTTACCACTACCATGAAACCAAATTTTTTCAGTAACTGGTGAGTTGAGTAGGCCGTCGCACGTAAATTCTCCTTTTAAATTATTTCAAATTTGGATAATGTTTCTAATAATATATAAATGTATAAAAACTATTTGCCAAGATTAAAACTTATAATTTGAATTTGCAATTAACCTTCAAACTGGATGGGTTGGTAGTATTGTCTCAAAACTTCGAAAGTATAATCTTCAAAGTAGGACTCAGCATGATAACTTTGGCTAACGTTGCTGGAATGTCCAATCATCTGTTGATTTCTGAAACATTTATATTTATGCTTATATTTATAGAAGCTTATTTATATTTGAACTTCAGTTAGTTTTTAATCAAGCGTGATTCGGTTTATTTTTTTACTTTAATTCACACGTGAGGTACATTTGCGACTGTATGTATGACTCCATGAACATTGATTTTGTAATCGGCTCAGTGGGATCATAATTATTTTCCTGTAACCAAACATGATAATTTTGAAATGAAGTTGTAAGGTAATCCTGAAAACGTATGTCACCCGGGCCCTGTAGTATATTTGTGTCTGGTATAACTCCGTAGCCACCTGTAATATGTCAGACTGTTTATTCAAAATTCTGTTGTAAATTGTATTCAAACTATTGATTTAAGTAAAGTATTTTACTTACTGGCAGCAAAAATAAGGAGTACACAATAAAATGTAAAGTTTGTCATATTATATTGCTCTTTTAAAACTCAACTTTATAATAACTCAATAACTGTGAAAACAATACACACTTGTGTTTTAACGTTGTAGAAAATAAAACGACGCGACTCCAAAAAGAAAGACAATTAGTTCGACTCTTTTATCCTTTAGTAAAAATGTGACTAGTCATTGAATTAAACTGGATATTTGGGATCGGCCAGGAAGATAAAAGCCCTTTTGTAACTGTGTCACTGAATCATTGAAATTTTAAGTGAATTATTCGCATTGATTTGTTCGTGTCAACTTATCAGCTGAAACACTGATAAGACATGCGTGATAAAACATTTAGTAATGTATATTGCATACTCTACATAGTACCTCGTGCAATACACACACATGGTAACAAAGGAGTTTAAAAAAAATAAAATTAAGTATTTGGGATAAACTTTGGGACTTCTAATCTAAATTACATGAAGATGTTTCCTCATTATTGTATCTTTGTGTTGATACAGATATAGAAGTTAATTCTTTTAGCAATTGCATCATATTATTTCTGAAATTTCAGTAACAAAACTCCCATCTCTATCAACTGTACACCCCCAGAACACCAATATCAGCAGAAAAACGTTTCAAAGCTGTTTATACGTTTCCATTTCAAATCATTTTTTGCAACGCAGATTATCATATGCAAACCAGTAAAACTATAAACGGTATTTTGCGGTACGAATAAGAGTTCGTTTGTATAACTTGTCTCTAGGAGCATCTATTGGAACATTCTTTTTTAAATAGTATATGTATATGTTTCTCTGCGATGCCCTATGCATAATTATGTCATTACAATAGTGTTAGAAATTCTCAAACACACAGTCAGGCGCCATGATATTGCACAATTGTTTGCAATCTTGTAGAAATACCACATGATAGCCTGATATTTTAAAGGAACTCCAATTTATTCATTTAAGAGCTCACATTTCAATCAAAAGGTTTTTAACAATGCAAGCAAACCAAGTTTTCAATCTATTGAAGCAATAGTTGTTGTTGATGATGTTGTCGTGGACGTAGCTGTATCTGTGGTGGGTGATTCCCCAACACCGCAACAATGGCAAGGGAGTATAAGGTAGCGCTCCACCCAGCGTCGCTGCCAGCCCCGGGCTGCAAAAATAAATAGAACATATTGGTATAAACTGTTCCAAATGTGTTATAAGCAATACACCATTGCTTAGAATTTGTGCTACATGAAATTTTCACAACGTTCAAAAGGCACCGTATGACTTTTTGGGAAAAGTTGAACCTTCCGCGCCGTAATGCGTCAATAAAATCCTAAATTATTTTAGACCCGTTCCCACAAGGAACCATTATAATATCTTTTTGTTAAAACCTACCTGCTACTAATTGAAAGTTCCGAAAATTTCATAGATTATGCATTTCAAGCAGTGATTCATTTAATCAGTTCTTATCAGCTATTTTGCAATTTAACTTAAATTTAAAAAATATATATATAAATGAATTAGTACTTTACCATCGCAAACTTGGTTTCGTTGATTTGCAAACTTAAAGCATTCCCAACCAGTTCCAGCGCTACACCCTGCAAAACCAAAGCAAGAAATGTTGTTTAATGTTACCAAATAATTTTTGTTCTGAACAAACTTACACCACAAAATCCTAGGTTGTGCCGCAGCCTTTGTAGACTCAGTGCTACTGGCTGTTTTCTGGCCAAACGCGGTGTGTATTAAAGTTGTTAGAACCAGTAGGAAACCAGTAAATACCAAAAACCGAAAATTTGCCATTTTTAAAAATATTTTAAAACTTGTGAGATTAAAATGTTCAAACTGGTTAAATTGAAAACGATAAATGTATTGCAATAATCTCAGCTATATTTAGACTGGTTTATATACCCCAAAATTTAATGGCTCAGCATGTCCGTACAAATTGATTATGATTTGTTTTCATTCTATTTGCCAGATGTTTTTCGACCCGACAAGTTGGTAAACAACAAGAATCAAAGTTCTGGCGTCAAACTGTATTCAATATTAAATTTTGTAACAGATGTGGTACCCGGAAGATCCATGAGTACGAAGTAACGGTCTATTAAGATTAAAGCATTGCATAATAGAGTAGAAACTATAACGCATATGAAAAAATTCAGCGTAACCGAGTTTACATTGATTATAAATGATGTAATCAAACAAAAAGTCTTTTTGAATGCATAAATTTGATCGCATGTTCTTTTGATCATGCACGGAAGATCACATATATTTAATTTGATGAATTGTAACTTACATACTTTAAAGCAAGCCACGTGCGGCATAAAAACAACTGTTGTATCAAATTAATTGATTAAGTAGCTTAAGTTACTGCATGATTTTGGCGCGTCTGTCCGTCTGTGCTTCAGAAATCAGTTTTTGCATTAAAGAGTTGTTGCAATGGGGTCAAATTTGAGTCTTTAACGTTTTCAGGGGTAGGAGTTATAAAAAACTTTCAACGTTGTTTACCGTAACATGTTTAGGCTACACATCATAACTTTTTATAAATGACGTGGCATTGCGACCTTATGCAGTAGGATCTTTAGCATCATGGCATGTTTTAATGCTTAAGTTTACGCAACTTCTACACGCCGTTTGCAACTGTTCACTAAAAACAACAATTATTTTTATGAATACGTACATTTGAATCTGGTTACACCGTTGACCTTGAAACAAAAAAACACCTTCACCTATCCAGGAAAAACGTGCAAAAAATGCCGCAATAATAAAAACAGCGAACAAGAATTATGTAATCGATTTCTGTTTGCCAATTTGTTGTGTGGTATTGAGGATTTGTAAGTGTCAAGTGCAACAGATATGGACAATGGGTACTACTAGTACTTCGTAAAAGTTGTTATTGCTTTCAGATTAAAAATACATTTGGACCAGCAATTTGCATTTATTTGTCAAGTACGTAACCTTGAAAAATTGAATACGTAGAATGCATTCATATTAAAAATATAGGTCACAATATTATATTTAACGGGGTATTTTTATGGTAGGTAATTTCTCATCCTGGTTAAATCTTCACTTGCCAAAATACCTAGACACATTTTACAACACGTCGTACCTTATTTTCGTGCAAGAACATGTTTAATTCATATGAATTTTAATATATATGTCGTTATATTCGAAACTAATTGAAAATGCTTATTTAATTGAAATGATTACATCAAAGCTTAATTAATTAATTAAAAAATTAATTTTTGTACAGATTTATTATTACCTTTTGACTATGAGCTCTGTGTGTATGTGTGAAGGGAATCTTGGAAATCCGGGAAACTGAAAATTTTTCATGGCAAATAAAACATTTCATAACTTCATTAGAATCGGTACTCAGTAAGCCGCTTACTTTGAAAGCCTAATGCGTAAATGTTAATTATAATGACAAAGGCGTACTAATGAATTTTACTGTTTACTATTGGCTGTTTTCCAAAATATTTATGTAATCTGTAAAACCGGAGCAGTTTACGGAAGTATATAAAGGTTCAAAGGCAAACAATTTTACTTTGTCCTAGCCCTCGGCTTTGATAAGTCTAAAGCTGAGTACTTTCCAGAAATCGCCAAAATGTCACCTGAACTCGTAGTCGCGCTTGTTGTTGTAGCAGTTTTGAATTTGTCAACTTCTGAAGAAACTTTGACAAAAACTGAAAATTCTACGCAAGCCAACTTCCTTGAAATAATGGACGACGAAATTCACCCAACTGAAAACCTGACCGAAGATGAGGAAGCAAATTATACAATATCAGGTGAATTTTCTAAAAAAATATTACAATAAAAGAGATTCCTTATAAAACGTTGTTTGTTTTTAGTTCGTACATATCAAGAATGTTGGCGTAATTGTGGCAAGCGTGATGCACTCTGTGATGGTATTTTTAAAATTGTCTTGTTATGATTGGTACTGGGTCATTTCTGAAAGTCTTGTTTTTTAAAGCTCGTGGGTGGCATGCTCGTTGGCGACAAGGATGGTGGGTCTTTCGGCAATGCTGTTGTGCCAGAATTTTTCCCTGATGCGGGTTACAAGACATGGTTTGTTTGCAAGTAATGAGAAAATATATTTTTGAAAAAAGAAATTTAACAGATGAATTATATGTCAAGTGTAAATCCGTTATACATTACCCATGGTTTAATTGACAATAATAAGGCCATATTAAAGATGATTGGAACAAATATTATGCCTTAAATTACCATGTACCATGTAGTATAAAAATTCTGTAATTAGGTGCAAACTTAGCATGTCTCACCAGATAAAAATTGAAGCTTCTAAGAAAATCTGCTTGTGAAAATTTCACTTGCTAAAGTAGGTTGTGAATTATGCTTTGATGCACTACACTATTTCTGGTACTTGTAATGCATTTCCCGGATAAGTGGATGGATAGGTTTGGCTGCATAAATTGGACCTTGACGTTTTTTTGGGCTGATGTCGTTGGAAGAATATAAAATAATGCCAGTTCGAGCAGTCGAGTTGCTCTTAAGAGCACCTTTGATATCGGAATTTCTACATACACATTCCAAAAAGTAACACAATATGATGTAAAATGATAATGTCAAATGTAATAACCAGTTAAAACCAGAATTGTATAAATTATTTGAGTAACTTATTACATACCTACAACGGTTTGACTGAACGCCGCACGCCTAGAAGTGTATACAGTTCTGCTATCATCGTAAGTAAACAAATTGTGAGAGTAGTTGTATTAAATCATTACACCCATAATATCTGTAAAATTTGGAAATAATTTTGTCATTTTAAGAAGAAAAGCTAGCACCTCAAAGAAAAACAAAGAGGTAGTTAGTAAAATTTAACACAAACAACAATTATCTTGTAGTAAATACATAAAAATTTGACACATGTGGCAAACGTAGTAATTAAACTTTCGCTTATAAAAGTCAAACTTTCGCTTACAAACACGTGTGCTGGAATGTTTCTACTCCGCATTACTTTATGACATGATAAATTGAAGTATTATAATTTTCCAAAACGATGCTCATCAAATTCTGGTAAATATATGTAACACTTTTAAACCAGAAAATTAAACATGAAACAGGCAAGCAGAAACGCCTTTTAGAACTTTGGTACTGTAATTTATTGTTGTCATGTTGTGTGGAATTGTAATATTTATAAATTCTACTGATATGCATAAATTATTTATGATACTTACGTAAATTTACTGTAACAATCGATGATAGAAATGATATCTATTGTAGGCACAGTGGTATAATTATTATTCAAAAAAATATTTATTTAGTGACAGCCAAAACCATTACACATTGGTAAACAGTAAACGGAATATAAATGTAACAGTCATACTATGGTGCCTTTTCTATATCTGCATTTGTGTTTGTTCTCAAAACTTTGTAAATCTGTTTATTCAAATAGCAGGAATATATTCTGAAGCTTTTAAGTTGGTATAATCATAGGGATAGCGGATAACTAGTTTATTTTCCGTTTCTTTTATTTTCTGCCAAGTTCTACAACAACTGTTCAAATCCAGTAAACTTGCACTCTCTGAAAGTTTCCAGAAACATTCAGAACAACCGTAATAAAACAGTATTCATAATGGAGTCGTTTCAATTGTCACAGGCAAGAATTCCGACTACTTCTTTCCACTGCGTGAAAGCAGTTCAAACTTTTTTCAAGTTTTATGGGAAATTACATCCTATAGTTTTGTGGTGGGACAACTACAATCAACGTTTCCATTCTTTTAATATACGGTCACTAAAATGCTGGCCTTGGATGCTTAATGTGTATTGTATTGTGGGGTTTCTAACTTTTACATCATGTGCATTTACGCTGTTGAGAGCCAGAGAATATTCAGTAGTCAGCGTAATTTTTGCAGTGGTATATATTTTTATTTCCTGGTTTGACCTTTTCTTCGCTACAAGTCTCATCAAACACAATGACGTCATTACCATCGGATTTACCAAAATGCAGGAATTGAGTTTGGAGCCGCTTAAAAAATATAATACACTATTAGCGAAAAGATCAAAATGGAAATATATTGCTGGTATTCTTAACCTAATGGTTTATCAAGTTATTCCTGTTATTTTTATCAACTCCATTTTATCTGTGTGGAGTCAAATGGACCCGTGCTACAATTTTCTTTCTTATATTATTCAGAGTGAAAGTTTTAGAATGCTTGCAAGATCTCTAGTAATGTTTATCTACAATCTTGAGGCAACCCGTTTGTATGCATGCTATGTAGTAATGCTCTTTCTTTGGTTAGAAATGATGTCACTATCCTTAGAATATTTACAAAGTGATTCCCTTTCAGATTCAGAATTTATTCAGTTTTATCAAAATCTGCAAATTGTTGTTAAACTTTGGGAGGTGGTATATTCAAGCTGGATTTTTCTGTTAATGTGTACTATATTTTTCCTATCTACGGTTTGCTGGATTGCATCCATAAAATTTGTTTCTGTGATACCTATGTCAATTTACTGGTTTTTGCCATGGCTAGGAATGGTGAATATTGTAACAATGTACTTGGTATTTCCATACATTACAGAGAGCCCTGTGGTCACGCAAATAGTTTTAGGAAACAAGATGCACAACCTAGGAAACTCGAAGTGGTTAAGAAAGAAGTTTAGATCAATGAGACCAATTTCTGTAAAGTTTGGTGAACACTTCAGAGTAACGAAAGAGACAAAAAATTCATTTTATAAAGCCATCATAGATGTTATACTAAATGGGGTTTTATTGTGAGTCGATCAATAATTAAAGACGTTTCTTGCTGCTTGTCAGTTGTCTGTCAGTAGCGGCCACGGACATTGCTTATGCTTCCATTTTTAATCGATTTCAAAATAAAAATTTCTAAAATGATCTAAAAATTCATAGCTCCCCTTATAGGCAACTATTAAAAATAGGAAGAAAACTTGGGTGGGGACCGTTCTTTTTGTTGCTGTTGAGCGTTCACTACCGTCGGTAAAATGTTAACATTTTAACAGAGAATGTTTGAATAAAAATTGCAAAATAAATGGTATGCGTATTGTCTCATATATTGTCCTGTGCAGCATATATACAGATTAGTTTCACCAATCGCATAGCAAAATTCATAGCAACTTCATGTTATCAATTAAAACAACAAAAATGATCTTTTGTACCATCGCTAATATTCATACACAATAAAAATCTGGAAGCTATTGCTTACTTCAGTGAAGCACAATGGTCAACAAATGAAATTTTAGATACAAAAGAAATGTTTTATTCAATCAAATATTATGTGTGTTGTTAAGGGTATGCCAAAAGATATCTGATTTAAATCTGCGAGGAGTTGCACGCTGTTGCTGTTATCACTGAAGGCGTACATACAGGTGAAGTAAACGTTAAAAACAGAAGCATTGTCGTGCTAATGAACTAAAATTTAGTTCAATGATGATAATGAAAATAATGAATAGATAAAATTTAGTTCACTACACATATTTTTGTTTGCAATATCACACTATATAACAACCAAATTGATATTTAATTTTACCGTGTGAAACGTAGCAAACGTCCACGAAAAAAGTTTGGCATGGATAGCACACGTTCTGCGGGTTTTCCAATGCAACATCAGACATTCAGATTTACTCATAGGACGAGTTATTGAATTTGTATCCGTATCGGATGTTAACAAGCCAATTGTTGACATCTAAACATTAATCTGTGTTTCATGAATTGCTATTAAATATTACCCCTTTATAAACAACAAGTTTGATATTACCCCTTCCGCTGTAAAGGCCGCGAGAAGAAAACTGGCAAAAAATAATCCCAGAAATACAACACTATAGGAAAGTGTATTGTAAAAGGCAGATGCGTCCACGGCTGTTTCGCTGGCGTACAAGATTAAGTTGATGTAGTAAAGTAAGAGTAGAAACCCGTGACATTTATTGTAACGGCGAGTAATTCGATAAACTTTGCGATAGCTACTTATGACATCATTTTGTTTCCTGGAAATTTCTAAATTTTCTGATTGGTGCATAAATACCAAAACAGGGGCTACAATATGAGATTTAAAATCGATGGCAACTAAAAATAATCCCAGAATAGTTAACAACACTCACAAAACCGTAAGCACATCTCGCAATGTTAAAATTGTCAAAATTATTGTGTATGCAACCGCAACCAATTGCGTATCCCAGGTGGAAGTAAAGTAGTCAAAAAGTGTAAAATTGTCACTATGAAACAGGTCACGTTGTATAGATGAAAGTATATTAGATACGTTGTATTCGGTGGTGGCCATTGGACTTTGAAAATATGTTGCAATGAGAAGAAATAAGAGTACTGCGGTTGTAACAAATGTTCGGGATGTAAGCTGTAAATTTAAATGTGCTCAAGCTTTAGCAGAAACTAAATCTAGTTAACAATTTATTGAGTACTTACTAATTTTCGCCGTTTATTTTTTACCGTTTTTGGATGATGCGCTTTAGAATAGTTGCTCAGAGCTTGTAGAAAACGTATATAGGGCTGCGGGCTTACACATGTCCGATAAAAATATGCATAAACCATAATTACATATGAACATATGTCAAAAAGGCGTATGTAGGCAACCGGATTTCCTTGCTGGTAAAACAAGTCCACTAGTTCAAAATAACTGATGAAAACTTGACCACTCCAGTAATAAAGCTGGAATAGGTAGATACCGTAACATATAATCTGAAAATGTACAAAATGGGAATTTCAATTTTAATAAAGATACAAAACATTAGTATACACGTAGGTGAATATTAATGTGGTACCTTTTGTGGTATCCAGGATTTTTGTACAAGTTTTTCGGATGTAATTTGAAGTCGATATGGTAAAGAAAAAGAGTAGTAGGCAATATCGTGGAAAGCTGTTGAAAATACCAGATAACTCATGTTGAGTGCCTCGCCTCTTGTCTTCAATAAAATATTTGACTCAAACAGTTTGGGTTGTCAAATGAAATATTATCCACAATCCGTACTCCTTTATACATGGAGAACTGAATTAAATAAAAGTTGAACCCTTTATTCCATCATTATATATTTTGATAATCAGCATAATATCCACGTTTGATAACATATTCTTTCATAACTAATATGAACTTAAGAATACATTATTAACTAAGCGTTGAATATGCATTTTTAAAATTAATTGGGTGGTAAATTGCGCATTACATATGCAACAACAAATTCTAAGGTTTGCTGATTATATCCAGTGATTGGGGTTTTTCTTGTTACTGAAGCAAAGCCGTTTTGGTTAAGCATAATAATGTGCTCGGGCTTGCAGTGGACAGGCTACCTTTTAGTTTATTGCATTTTGTGGTTCAGTGACCTATCATTTTATTAAGGCTGATAAGTCTTTACGACAAACAAATAAATTAATAACGAATCAGATAACATAGATTCAATTCAATATTTAACATGCCTGGGTATACACCAAAATGTCTTAAGAGTCTCCTAGGGGACCGTTGCATTGGTAGCACTAGTTAGACACCGTTTAATAACATAAGAAACATTGAAGTCATGCAAACAAAATGCATTCGATAATATATATTGAAACCAAACAAGCAGGTATTTAGTCCATATGATAAGCCGAAAATCCGTGGTAAACTAAACCATCAAAACCATTTTATTAGGTTCCAAAGGAACAAACATGCTGCTAAAAACTATACGAACGCAAACTTGCATACTAACGTTAGAACGTTATAATCAGCAAGCCAAATATATTTTGCAGACGATAAGTTTTGTGCCTGTCCCCAATTTATATTATTTTATTAAGTAGTAAGCAAGACAAAATAGATGATGGGTTATTTCTATAACCACAAATACAAGCCTTATTTTTTAGCTCTATTGATTAGAATTATTCACATTCTTAATGAGCTTATTATTCGTATGGATTTGGTTATCCAACTTGTTGACCATAACTACATAGCTTAGGCCAAACTTAGGCAATACCACACGCGCAACGTAAGCATTTTTCAAAACTTTAAGACCCCAAATAGCTTGTTTTTCAAATGAGATTATATTTAGCACTTACGTCGATACTTTACGTACCAGGTTTCGACGTATGTATTTCCTAGTACATAAAATTTAGTTCAAAACTATTTAAGCTAGATTAGATACGTATTAATAAAACACTGTGTACCAATACAATTTAGCAATGACTACCGCACTCTATTGGAAGGCCTACCAGCTTCAAAACACACTTTATGGAAAAATCCTTTACACTCACTGTTTATTTGTTGACGTCAAGCAACAACAATTTAAATTTGAATCCCGACCAACAACCCTTTTCCCATTTTTCTTATCGCAAATAAATGCTGCCGTTTATTTGTGTACCACATTAATATGCAATATGTGAATACATTTTCAGGCCTGACGCACTCCCATTTCACATTCTTCTTTTAGAAATATATTTGCTTCTCATAAATGTAATATTTCTTAGCTTAAATTACATTGGATTAAAGTTAGGACGTTCGGTTATTAACGTGTCTCAGAACATGCTGGTAAGATTCAGCAGGAAACTACTAAACGAAGCAGAATCAACAGGCTCCCGGCACAAGTGTGGGTACTCACTAGACGTTTCACACAAAACGCTTCTAGTAAAAGGTAAGCTAAACAACAGACATCTCAATTATGCACATTTAAATTATCACTACATAAAATTATACAATTTATACCCAACAGAAATGCAAAAACTATTACGAGGAGACTTTGCTCTGGATTTCCTAGGTTTGCTGATGTATCATATGGTTTATATACTGCTGGTTGTTCCTTCGCAATTGGCGTAATATATTGCGGTTTAGACCCACTTTATGTACTCTTAAGCAAAACTGAGTTCTATCACAATCATACTTACCTTGTATTAGTTATAAGATACGTGCACACTCAATGGATTGTCATTGAAGTTGCTAGATCCCTGACAATTTACCTTTTATTTCCAATTTCTGTTCTTGGCATTTACATAGAATGCTTAAAGGCTATAGCAAAAAAGCGCTTGAGTTGTTGCACTGTTTTAATGTACACAAAATTCCAGTGCATTACACAAGTTGGAATGGAGGCTATTAAAAGCATTGCAGCTGTACTAATGAGTTGTGGCTTTATCATAGCAATTTTAGATAACTGGGTGCAGGTTTTTGGATGGAAAATATTACCTGGTTTGCTTTACTTTGTAATAAGCTTTATATCCTTAGATACATATGCGGTCATCACGGTAGCCTTACCTAAACTTACATTGTGCAATGAACTCAGCAGTAAACTTGTAAAGTCTATTTGGCCAATTTTGCTGGGAAAACAAATGAAAGGTTCTATGAGACGTGATTATTTTAAACAACTTTGGCGACAAATAAAGTCGCAAAGGGCAATTACGTTTTATTATGGTATAGCTTGTTTTGATAGTGCCACGAAGACAAACTACTACAGTCAAATTCTTGAGCAGTCGATCAGCTTAATTTTGCTTACAACATATTTGTTTTAAAAGTCAACCAATAATTTAAACTTTGTACAGATGTTTGTGTTTGTATCCAGCTTCTAATTATTTTATACCAAAGTTACGAATTGAGAAAAACCTGTTCTCATTTCCTATAACTAAACTGAATTTTGTCATGCATATATCTTAGTATGATTTCAGACGTCCAAGTCAGACAGAGAAATTTGTTTCATTAAAATTGAATCAAGGAAATGAAATAATAGCATTGCCTTATAGACAATTACTCAATTTTAAAAGTTAGCAATTTTGAACAAATTGACGAATTTTACGACCAATTTTGCCGATCCATTTGATTCAAACTCTCATTTAACAAATCCATAGCATGTTATCTGTTTACTAAATGATGCCAGTTAGATTAAAGTTACATGAAAGTTCGTTTAAATTACCAGTGCTATTTTTGCTTTATTGATTGTTTTGTATTGTCATATACTTCTTCTCTAAAAAGTCGCCAGGAATGGCAAACATAATAAAAACTTGTTTAAATGATTTATAAATAAACCTATTTTATAACGTATTTTGGCAGATTTGCCGTACACCTTTGAAGTCCGCAGCATTAAGCCAAAATTACTCTCGCAAGCTTTCTACCAGTATGTTTGACACTCCGTAACTAAAACTTACAGGGTAACTTTTACTTTTGATATATTTTAAGATTTGATGAAAGCTAGTTGCCTGCTGTGAACATGTTTGTATACTATGCAAAATAATACCTACGTAATATAACACTTCATCTATTGCAGACTATTGTTACAGGATTTAGCCTAAAGGATATGGTCGATAGGACAGTGAAAAAGAGTGGTAAGCAATATCATGGTAAGCTGTTGAAAATACCAGATAACTCATGTTGAGTGCCTAGTTTCTGAATTTCAAGACTCAAGTGATTTGAGTTTAATAAAAACAAAATGTTATCTAAAATATTTCCTATTTTATGCATGGAGGACTGAACTTAATAAAAACTGAAACGTTTATTCCATCATTATATTTTGGTAATCAACATAATGTTCACGTTTGGTAAAATATTCAGTCATAACTAATATGAACTTAAGGATATATTATAAAATAAGAGTGTAATATGCATTTTAAAAATTGATTGAGTGGTAAATAGCGCAAACCATATGCGACTACAAATTCAAAGCATTGTACATTTTATCCAGTGATTAGGGATTTTTCTTGTTAGTGAAGCAATTATGCCTTTTTGGATAAGCATAATAATGTGCTCAAGCATACAGTGGACAGGCTACCTTTTAATTTATTACATTTTGTGGTTCAGTGGCCTATCATTATATTAAGGTTGATAAGTCTTTACGACAAATAAATAAAATAATGACGAATCAGATAACATAGTTTCAATTCAATATTTAAAAAGTACAGGTATATGCCAAAATTCCCTAAGAGTCTTGTAGATACCGTTGCACTGGTAGCACAAGTTAGAAACATAGTTTTATTATTTAAGAGATATTAGATCCATGCAAATAAAATGTATTCAATAAAATAGATTGAAACCAAACCAGGAGATGTTTAGTATCGAACGGTAAACATCCATGGTAAATCATCAAAAGATGCTCGCTTCTGAAACCATAGAAACGTAAACTGGCTTATAACCATACAAACTTTATAACACAGAACCTTATAAGCAGCAAACCATGTAATTTGCAGACGAGCTATATTGTACCTGTAAGCTATTTATCTTATTTTATTAAGTACGAAGCATGGCAAAATCGGTAACAAACTATTTTTGTAACCACAACTACAAGATTTCCGTTATGTTTTATTGATTGGAATTATTTCTATTATTAATAAATATGGGGCGAATAGTTTCACATTTCCATTGAATTAAGTTTAAACCAAACTTGCGTAATCCAAAATTTAATAAAAATTCCGTAAATTTGGGGCTAATCCGGTGATTCATTCTAAGGTTAAGAGTAATTAAATTTTGTGCAGTTTTCAAAGCCAAGTGTACACTGGTTTACGACAGCTCTTGACCAGTCAAAAGTTTGGATTAATTTCAATTTAAGCGTCGAATTGTACTACTTGAGATAATCATGTCGAAATAATTAACCAGAAAAACTCGATTTTAAATGAAATTTATATTGTTTGGATAATCCACAAACTGGGTTTGAACGCTCCTAAAAGCAGAACTAAAGTTACATTATACGCCCCTATCTTCGTATAGCTTCGGTTAACCAGATTTTGACCATAATAAGGAGCTTAAGTCAAATTTAGACACAACAAAATGCGCAACGTAAGCATCTTGCAAAACTTTTAGAGCCAAAATAGATTATTTTTCAAATAAGATTATATTTAGCTATTACTTCGATAATTTACGTACAAGTTGCGACGTACATCTTTTCTGGTATATAAAATTTAGTTTGCAACTATTTGGGCAAGTTTGTATACATATTATTAAAACCAGGTGTACCAATACTATACCATAATGGCTACCGCACTCTTTTGGAAAGCTCACCAGCTTCAAAATACACTATATGGAAAAATACTGTACTCTCACTGTTTATTTGTTGACGTCCCGCAAGAAAAATTTAAATTTGAATCTCGACCATCAAGCATTTTCCTATTTTTCTTATCGCAAATTAATGCTGTCGTTCTCTTTTGTACCTCATTATATGTAATATGTAGATACATTTTCCGTCCTGACGATCTCCCGTTTTACATTCTGCTTTTACAGATTTATATTTTCCTAATAAATGGAATGTGTTTGAGCCTAAATTACATCGGATTAAAATTAGGGCATTCGATTAACACTGAGTTTCAGAACATGCTGGTAAGATTCAGCAAAATCATACAGAACGAAACAACAGGCTCCCGGCGTAAGTGTAAGTATTCACTTGATATTTCGCATAAGACGCTTCTAGTGAAAGGTAAGCTAAACACCAAAAATATCATTTATGGCATTTAAATTATCACTACATAATTATATACATTTTATACTCAACAGAACTGCAAAAACTATTACAAAGAGACTTTGCTCTGGATTTCCTAGGTTTGCTGATGCATGTTATAGTGGTTAATTTATTTGCTGCTGGTTGTTTCTTCGCATTGGGCATAATATATTGCGGTATAGACCCACTTCATATAGGTTTAAGCAAAACTGAGTTCTATCAAAATCATACTTATCTTGTATTAGTTTTAAGATACGTGCACATGCAATGGACCACCATTGAAGTCACTAGGTCTCTAACAATTTACTTTTTATATGCCATCTCTATTTTTGCCATTTACATGGAATGTTTAAGAACTATAGCAAAAAAGCGATTAAGTTGTTGCACAGTTTTAATGTACACAAAACTCCAGTGCATTACACAAGTTGGAATGGAAGGTATTAGAAGTATTGCAGCTGTACTCATGAGTTATGGCTTTATCAACGCAGTTTTGGATACATGAGTGCAGGTTTTTGGTTGGAAAGTATTACCTAGTTTACTTTACGTTCCACTAAGTTTTATATCCCTAAATATGTATGTAGTCATCATTGGAGCCTTGCCTAAACTCACGTCGTGCCATGAATTCAGCAGTAAACTGCTAAAGTCTATTTGGCCAATTCTGCTAGGAAAAGAAATGAAGGGTTCTACGAGACGTGATTATTTTAAACAACTTTGGCGTCAAATGAAGTCACAAAGAGCAATTACGTTTCACTATGGTGTAGCTTGTTTTGATAATGACACGAAGACAAACTTCTACAGTCAAATTCTTGAACAGTCATTAAGCTTAATTTTGCTTACAAAACATTTGATTTAATAATTACTCAACCAATGTTTAAAGCTTTGTACAAACATTCATGCAGCCCAGTTTAAATTTAGACATCCAAAACTATTTGAAAACATCACGCACATAAAGAAAGCAGTAAATCCAGAAAACTTTGTTTCACTAAGAGGGACTCAAGGAAATGAAGTAATACCTTTGGCTTACAATCAATGATAAATTTAGCAATTTTTAAACTAATAACGAGTCCTACGAACATTTTTACACAACATCTGTAAATTTGGTCCACACCATATTTTAATTCAAGAATCAATAGCAGATTCATGTTTCTTGTTTATTTAAATGATTCCGGTAAGATTACAATTACATGCTTGTTTTTTAGAAAACGCTCAGTTTTGTTTTTCCTTTATTGATTCCACAAAGCAACCCTACCTTTTGGAACATGTTTTTTTCATCAAGTTGCCAACAATGATATAAGGTATTTGTTGTGTTAGAGAGAATATTATGCTCCGAAACCAAAATAGTAAGTTGGGTCCGGGAGAAGCCAGAGCTGTGCTCTGGGTTCGGGAGAAGTTAAACTGAATAAGAAGACGGGGCCGCTGGCTTATGCCTGATCGTTAGTTGTGTGAGAGGTAGTATTTCATTTATTACAAATTTAGAAAGGAATAAATTGAGACAATCTACAAATCTAAGTTTCCGCGTTAGATGCCAATACAGGAATCCATAAGTTTCCAATCCAGGAACACAACTCCCAATCCTGGAAGTTGCAGGAGCACAGGAGTAGAGGCAATCCCAATACTGGGCTACACTCTACCAGCAATCTCACTTCCTGAGAACGCTGCGAGTGCGGAGAGCTACCCACTCCCTGGTCTAGCCTCTCCAGCAACTCGTCCTGCACTCCCCTACTCCAGTGCAAGCTCGGTCCTTATATAGCTTTGCACTGAATTGGAGTTAACACAGACTGACTATGACAATGAACTAAAGAACGTACAAGTACAATGACTAGTGGATTCTAATACAAAAGGAAAATTAACATATTAGCATATTTGTCTTTACAAGAGGTTAACAATCGCTACTACTAGCTCTTTTCAAACATTATTTACGCCCAGCGTATATGAGATTGTTTGAGTGTCCTGTCCCCTCCGTCCGTCCGTCCGTCCGTCCAGAACAGCTGATATAGTAGCAGTACTACTTTTTTCATTTTTGGACGGATGGAGCTGATATTTGGTATGTAGACCAATTGAGGGGTGGGGAATTCAGCCAAATCAACCAATTACCACTGGGGGGTAGGACTCATCCCCCAGGGGTAGTTTTTTACAGTTTTGCTTGGATTGAGCTCAAATTTGGTATGTAGACTAATTGAAGGTTGGGGAATTCAGCCAAATCAACCAATTACCCCTGGGGGTAGGGCTCATGCCCCAGGGGTAGTTTTTTGCAGTTTTTCTCGGATTGAGCTCAAATTTGGTATGTAGACCAATTGAAGGGTGGGGAATTCAGCAAAACTAACCAATTACCCCTGGGGGGTAGAGTTCATCCCCCAGGGGTAGTATTTCACAGTTTTGCTCGGATTGAGCTCAAATTTGATATGTAGATCAATTGAAGTTTGGCGAATTCATTTTTCACCAAAATTGGCGCCAATAATTTGTCGCTGGGCGTACTTTTACAACTTTACTAAAGTTTTATTATAATTTTGGACAAAAGAATATTACATTTTCCCTTACTCATAACTCCCTTATAATGACAAACAGATTATAAATTTAGCATATATAGCATAACAAACAGTTTATAAAAACAGAATTTATAAATAAGCTTTTTAAAAATCATTAATATATTTATTAGTACTGCGGATATAGTTTAAACATCTATAGTAAACCATTATTAGATACTCGTTGCTAAGGTCGCGTATATAATTATTATTTGCATATATATAATTATGTTAAATATATTAATTTTACTTGGTAAAAAATAAAAAATAAAGTAGATTGACAGCAAGACAGACACACGGACACAGTACATTTTATAGAACTCTTCTTCATGAGCGGCGAGCTATGAAACGTTTCCTAATGCGACATTTTTCTTTACTTTAATGTGTTTAAAGCATTTAATAATCCATATGAAAGTTTATAGCAATCCAAATGCTGTTTTTCACCTCTGAGTTCATATTCAAAAACATGCACAGAGTCGCAAGTTGTTATGTGACACGCCTATATTGATTTACTATGCTTTGCCGCCTTAGTCTAAAGAGACTTCATCCACGGTAAGAGAGATTGCATTTGCAGTTCTGCGGCATTTAGTTAGTCCAAAAATATGTCATAATTTATTCTGGTATGGATGCAAGAAATTTAAATGCCCATTAAATGAAAGCAATTTAGAACTACCCAGGAACGTTTTCATTAGCTAATTAAACACGGACCACTCAAAGATATTTAAAAAGTTTATACAGCCGGCGTTCTAAAAATATTTCATGTATTGATTTTGTTAGAACCGACACCGTTTCAAAGCGTTGTATTACAACAAATTGCGTACGACCAGATAACTTGAAACCTATAGCAAAAGCATCGAGTTCTCAAACTAGCAATCTGTACATGTATTATTTAAGTTTAATCCTAGAAAACGTATATAATAGTTTTTCCTTACATGTATTATAATATATAAAATTGGTTTAAGAAATTTTCATTCTTGTTGACAGCGTTGGCTTATCTTTAACTGCGTTTAGATTTTGACCATATTTTTATTCCACCGCGTTAATACAGATTGAAGCAATGCGAGCAATTTCAGCATTTATTGTCTTATGTTTTTCAATACTTATTCTTTCAACCGAAAATTTGGAAGCATCTAACGCTGCTAATATTAGTTTGGATTGGGAAATAGCATCACCTGAAATACCCGGCGCCATACTTTTAGCACTAGATACAAACGGAACTGTCCTTTGCATTGTAAACATGAAGAATTACAACATTCCTGCAGGTTTAGGTTCAGCAATTATTCTGCTTACCAAACTTGAGAAAAAATGGTATAAACCCCCTATGGACCAAAACAGCTACGTATATTTAAAGAATCTAATTTTTGTGTATTTATCTTTTTACAATGCTCCTCCTATGCTACTAGCCATACCACATTTCTACATTTCTGGATTGTATCCTGCTGTTGATAACTTTTTGAGGCATGGTGACTTGCTTTATATAATGAGTAACTTTAGAATAGGTGGTGCACCAACCGTTATACCATATGTTTCCGCAAACAACACTGGCGTCAATTCAGCACTACGAATTGTTGCCAAACTTGCAGCGACCATGGATAGATTAAATTTTGATTGTGTTGTTCCACCACGCAAAATATTTCTGAGTTTAACTGTCAAGGACAACGAAGGTTTTACAGATTACAAAGCTACATTCTATACTTACTGTCAGTTTTGCGGCGAAGGAACTTCAAACTGGAAAGTGTCAAATACGAACCAACTTGTCGAAGTTATGTCCTACAAAAACTATTTTGCAGAAATAAAATCTCCAGTTCTAGTGTATCCCTTTGAATCTGGAATGACAGAAGCGGAAATGTCACAGCTGAGCATTGAAGACGATCAAGTGCATTCATTTTTTGATATGGCTCTTCTTCGCGCAGCATTTCCAACTGCAAATTTTACACAACCAAAAAATGATTCTAAATTGGGTATTTATAGCTTGAATTGGGACATGAATGTACTTGAATCAGGATTCCCCGTTGTAGGCTTAGGAGATACAATGTATCCGATTATTGTAACTAGTACAAAATCCATTCAATTTCTTACCTGCGATGGTGGCTATATAGAAAATAGGCTTAGTTTTAGAGGATATATATCGGCTTTTGATACACCCACGTGGGTATTATTAGTTGTTTCACTTATTTTAATGATAATCATTTACGAAATTGAACAAAGGAGTTTGCGCTTGAAAACAGAGAAAACAAGCTTGTATCAAACACTTAAGGCGGCTATGAATGTTTTCAGAGTGTTATTGTATCAGGGTCAAGAAATGACAAAACAGAGTTTGGTCAGGAATGAGTAAATCCCACCTTTTTAATAAATCCCATCCCAGTGGGAAAAAGGTTTTTCCCGGGAAAAAGTCCAAAATGTCCAAAAGTGCCTTAAATACACTGGTAAATGAGATATTGTACACATTCAATTTGTATCACTTTGCCCCATTTTAAAGGCTTCTTTTTGAACGAAAATTAAAGCTAAAGCTTAAATTAAAAGGTGTCAGGCAGCTGACTGCAGAAAATCGCCCAACTTGGCATTGTAAACAGCAGCTTAGTATTATTAGTAGTGTACTAGAAAATATAATATGTTCATCATTAATAGAAGTAAACTCCACCGGAACAAACACCACAATTATCGGCCCTGACACTACAATTTACGATTGGTCATGTTGACATCATGTCAATGAAATGTAAAAAAGATGCATGAAGTCAACCAACTACAAGGATATGAAACAAAACCGAAGAAGATATCTCGGAATGACTTGACTGGAATAGATAGGGACAATGGTGGTGCACGGAGTGGTAAATTTAACTCCACGCCTAGTACCAGTCGATTTTAAAGAATGACCGGATTTTGGAAATTGTGACCAATTGTACGGAAATTAGTTAACTGCTTTGAGTTTTTAGATTTTACATTCAAGCTACGTTCATTTTCGGCGAGTGTGCCTTGAATTAAGGGCCTTGATTCCATGTTCCACTCCAATGAATGATAGCATTCGTTTAATGCACTTCTTATCATGTGATAGTCATGCTCAGGCCTCGTGTTCAGTACGAGTTTGTTTGAAACTGATTGATGTTTTAGTTTGATTGATCTCGCTAATCAAATAACTCCGACTCTGACACGGACTCCTCCGGCAAAAGAACACAGATTTGTCTGGCACTGGCACAGCATTTCTCGGTGTCGACTGATGTTTTGTATGCTAACTAATTTATTATTTCTTGATGCCGTTCTCCTTTATATGCATGCTGTTGCTTGTTTTGTTTAAATATAGCAGGGTTCTTCTCATTATGCCTCTTTTGGACTTTTGGACACTTGGATAGGGTAAGGTGGTATTTACCACCAACGCCAAGTGTATAATACCGTATTTTACCGGTAAAAACCGGGAAATGGGAAAAAGACTTTATCCCACCTTCTCATTCCTGAGTTTGGTGCCCTTCTCAATAGAGATATGGACAGTTGGTGTTGTTTTGATGAGTTACTTCTATTTAGGAGACAAATTTTCAGAGCTTACCGCACCCCAAAGAATGATAATTAGGTACAAAACGTTCAAGGAACTTATTGATAGAAATTACACATTTTTTATCGAATCTCATTGCTACGATTACAACAACAACACGGATCCTTTTTGCGATCATTTTGATCATTGTTTAGACAAAGGCAATATATCAAACGCACTGGATAAATGCTTACTTGCTCACCTTGGAAAATTTGCGTACCTGTTTAGCTTTATCTTCCAAAATTTAGAGTCTTCAAGTAAAGAAGGATTGAAAGCGTTGCAGACAATAAAACGAATAGCTACTAAAACTCAGTCCTCTGAAACCAACAACTCAGCTATTTTTCCTGAAGTTGTAAAGTGTTCAAAAACGGCTTTATTTGATTGGTCTGACCAAATAATTGAACTTAAACCAAAATTAAGAGCATTTCTAAAGAGCCGAGGATATTTGAAAAACAAAATAATATCACAAAGTTCAGAAACAATGTTTACGCAAAAGCGAGGCTGGAGGTTTTTAGTTTGGGGAGATCCGTGGACTCTAAGCAAATTTGCCATGTTGTGGTCGTCGGGAGTTTACAACCATCTACACTCAGCCTGCACAAACTCTAAGATACTGCAAGCGGAAGAAACAACTGTAAATGAGGATGTATCAAAAATTAACTTGGCAGGAAATACTCTTGTAATTTTTATTGCGTACGATGTAGGACAGCTAATAAGTATGTGTGTACTTGGAATAGAGCATCACCAATTTCTCATATTCAAAATTTCTTTGCTATACAGGGGACTCGGGCGTTACATAAAAACATTGAAACAAAAAATATGTACGTATTTTATTAACGTTCTGATTATGCCGATAGCAAAAGTGAGTTTAACTAACTAATAAGACATTATAGAAATGACATGTGCGGGGACTTTATGCAAGAGCAAATTTCATTAAAAGCCGATATTTTGCGTGCAGTTTAGATGTTTAGCTTTGCTAAAAGCCTGGTGTGACCGACTTGGTGTTTTTCTTGTTACGGATTTATTATAAAGTTATCTCTTATGGCGTTTTTATGTGTTCATGTATGCTTTGAAAGTTTCAAATTGAAACTGACCCTCTCAGTACTTGCTTCAGTGAAGATAGTTTGCTAGGCTTGAGCTGCTGTTGTTTAACACTACACAAAAAAGCTAATACATTGATTCGCAGAAGAAAAACCACATGGCTTTTTATCCACTGCACGTTTTTACGACACTTACGTGAATTTTTAGATATGTGTTTTATTTATTTATGAAAAAGCATAATAAATTGCCGAATGGCTCCTTTGAAAAAGCCAAACTTCACAAAATCAAAAATGTTTACACTTTCTGAATCTGAATAAGTAGCACGTTTCGTGTTGCTACAGCAAATTGCTGTTTTAAACAAATCAATAATACACATCTTAAAGTGCAGCAGCAAATTGATTTTAAACTCTAATTGTTCAGTTATTGTGGTTGACTGCATAACTGACGTTTTATGCTCTGCATAAATAAGGCTTGGAAGTGTACAATGTCAGTGTTTTAGAGAGTCCGTCATGAGAAGCCAGCAAAAATTTCTCATACTTACAGCAACAGACATTTAATTATACGATGCATCCGTTTATATTACGTCCTACATTATTCAAGCTCGTTTTTATGAAAAGATTCTCCGTTTGCGTTGACTTTCTTTTTCTTATGAAGAACCGAAGACATGCAATAATATGCACTCTTAGCATTATGCATAATATACACACTCTACATGGTACATAGGTTGCAATATAACTTACAATTGTGTAAAATCTACTTTCCTCAGCTTTCTCTGAGTGGAATTCGCAAGGATTTATGTATCATGAGCACAAGCACGCAGCGAAGAAAAGCGAACAAAAAATCAATACAACCCTGCTGCTCGATATTATCCCTACTGTGCTCAAACGTGTATGCACGGAACAAGATTATATCAGTGCATACGCAGGTGGTGAAAAGAAGTCTACTTAAGTTTCATATTATATTTTCAAGAGAGTTACTTAATTAACAATTATTTAGTACAATCATTAAATATACTTTCGAGGTTAACGTGACAACAAACCAGGTAAAAATTATTTAATTTTACGGAAATTCAAACTTTCAATAAACTTGCCAGATATTCCCATTGGTGTGTTTTTCTGCAAAAAAAAAAGAAAATTAAAACCTGCAAAAGAACTCGTGTACTATATCTGAAAATATTCAATTCTTTTACTTAGCACGCCAAAATGGAGGACTGTGCATTCATCAATACAAAATATGATTCTGACATGATCAAGCTTAAAACGATTTTTCCTGAAAACGTAAGATTTTCGGAATGTTATAAATATATGCACCATTCATAAATATTTCTCATAATTTTTTAAATTTATCAGATTTGGCTCCAGATATTTAAAAACATAACTGAATCTGATCACTATCACTCCATTTGTGCGGGATCGCCTTACTTTCACCAACTTTTGCTGCCACTGCGAACCCAGATTTTATTTCCGGAAGTTATCAAGCTTTGTACCAAATCTATGGTTTTAACCGAAAAATCATATTCTGCCCTCTTGTTGAATCGAGCAGTTTGTAAAGCCTGGAGGCAAGGAGTGGATGCCAAAATTCAAAACATTCTAAAAGAAATTAATGCAGATGCCACTGACTGGAAATTTTTTGGCTATCGAATACAAAATTTGAATTTGAATCAGAAACTGATAATGTGCCAACCCAATATTAACAACCAAACCAAACTGGACAAGTTTTTAGACTTTTTTCACAATTCTCACTTTCCCACACGCAGCAATCCTTTGCCTTCAAGATCAATACACATTCGAATTACTTCACAGTCAGAAATTCCATCTACAAGCTACAACAAATTGTTTGACATTCTTCAAATATATGGACATCACATTTGGCATTGCTATCTATTATGGTTCCATAATCCAGAGGAAGTGCAACAGCAAGTATTGGTGTTTTGTAAATTGTTGGAAATGATGCCAAATCTACAAACACTGAGGATTGCTAACGTGGGAACTATTGAGAATACTGAATATTTAGAAAACTTATTAACTGCAAATACGTTTCCAAAATTTAAAAATCTTGAGCTTCTGGCAGAACATGACTTAGCAGGACCAATTTTCTCTCAATTGATTTTAAACAATTCGCACATTATAAGGCTTAGTATTTCAGAATTGGATTGTAAAAATCATTCCGCCCTATTTACTACACCATTGCCCAACCTCGAGGAGTTACACATTATGGGTTTTAAGAGTGCAGAGAACTTTTTACAATTGCAAAGTGTACAAGTTCAGTGGCCAGTGAAAAAGCTTACCTTCAATTTCAATTGTTATAATCGTGACATTCTAGATGTAAACCCAGTATTTAATTGGATTAAAGCTCGTTGGTCTGAAACTCTTACAGATTTAAGTATTATCATGCATTCCATATTTTCGGTTTCTGAAATTGAATCTTCCTCAAAACTGCGAAACCTAAAAAATCTAAGAATAAGCATGGTATGCCATAATTCCCTGGATTTTATTTTGTCATTGTCAGAAAGCGTTGTCAGTTTAAGGGTATATCGGCAAGGCATGGACGGTGGCGGTTGGGATACAAATAGCAAAATTCAGTTTTTTTGCAACAGAGGAAACTTGGGAAAGTCTAACATTTGGGAATTGTTTCCCAGATTACGGGAAATTAAATACGCAGATGACAGTTGGCCCTCGTTGACAGGTGGACTTTATTATACACGTGATCACTGGGAGTGGCAAAGATCGGTAGGAAACCATTTATTTCGTTCTAAACGCAATAGTATTGTCGTGGTTATAATAGTTTTTCTTCGTAGCCAAAGTATTTACATTATGTGTTTTCTGTAAAGTACATTATCGTGATTCTTTTTGTGGATTTATACAGTTTGCTAGAAAGATGAGTAAGGATGAAACCAACCAGGAAAAAATATTTAATTTTACTGTAAGTCAAACTATTAATATACTTGCCAAATATTTCCATTTATTCGGTTTACAGCAAAACCTGCATGTATTGTGAATCAAAACTTTTTTTAAAAACTTAATTAAAATATCAGAAAATGTGCAATATTTTTTTTCTTAGCACGTCAAAGGGGAGGAATATTCAGTTATCCACCCAAAATATGAGTCTGATATGATCAAGCTTGAAACGATTTTTTCTGAAAAGGTAAGCGTTTTGCAGTATATGTAATAAAAATATGAACTAGTCTCAGACATTTGTCATTTTCTGATTTAAAAGATTTGGCTCCTGATATTTGGATACATATCTAAATCTGATCACTATCATTCCATTTGTGCGGGATCGCCTTACTTTCACAAACTACTGCTGCCACTGCGAACACAAATTTTATTTTCTGAGGTTATCCAACTATTCGCCGGTTCCATGGTTTCGACAAACGAGTCGTATGTCACTCTCTTACGCTGTCGCTCTGTTTGTAAAGCTTGGAAGCAAGGAGTGGACGCCATTCTTCACCAGATTTTAAGTGAACTTAATACCGATCCCACAGATTGGAAAGTGTTTGGCTGTCGATCAAATATTTTGAGTAGGAATCAGGAACGTATACTATACCAACCCAATTTATCCAAGCAAAGCAAACTGGACAAGTTTTTGGATTTTTTTCACAATTCTCACTTTCTCACCCGCAGCAATCCTTTTCCCTCAAGGTCAATCCTCATTCATATTCGTTCAGAGTTGACAATCTACAACAAGCTGCTTGAGATTCTTCAAATATATGGACATCACATTTGGCATTGTTATGCAATACTTGGTTACGAAGATTCAGTGGAAATGCAAGAGGAAGTGCAAATGTTTCGTAAATTGCTGGAACTGTTGCCAAATGTACAAACGCTAAGAATTTATAATGAAACAGGCTGGAACGAGAATACAAAAAATTTAGAACGCTACCTAACTGCAAATCCGATGCCAACATTGAAAAATCTAAAACTTCTATTAAATCATTATATACCAAGGCCGGTTTCCTATCAACTTATGGAAAACCATCCTAACATTGAAAAGCTTTGGATATCGAACATGGACTGGAGTAACCTCACTGAACTGGTTTCAGTGCCATTATTCAACTTAGAGGAGCTTCACATTTTGAGTTTTGAGAGTGCAGGGGACTTTTTACAATTGCAAAGTGCACAACTTCAATTCTCACTGAGAAAGCTGACCATCTTTTGTCATCAGATTGCTCCTAATGTAAACAGCGTGTTCAGTTGGATTAATTACTGCTGGCTTGAAACTCTTACAGACTTGAGCATTATCATACCTTCCTCAGTTTCTGTTTCTACAATTAAATCGTCTATGGAGTTACGAAGCTTAAAGCATCTTAGAATCAAAATGTGGCGCTATGCTTGCCTAGATTTTATTTTGCATTTGACAAAAGCCCTTGTCAGTTTGAGAGTATATCAACATGGCACGGAAGAGTATGACGAGAGTTTGGAGAAAAATAGTAAAATTCAGTTTTTCTTATACAGATGGGACTTGGGATATTCCAACATTTGGGAATTCTTTCCTTATTTAAGGGAAATCAAGTATGCTGATAGAAATGTGCAAGAGTTGTGTGTTGAACGTACTTACAGACGTGAGCACTGGGAGGGGTATAGTTCTGAACTAATGGTTTGTGACGCAATGCAAAAATAGAATTGTTGTAATTAAAATTGAATTTGTTCATAGTCAAGGTATTTACATAATGTTTACTAACAAGTAAAGGCAGGGAGTGGTAACCCGCAAATTTTCAAATGGTTTATGTTTTCTAGATCACTTTTTTGAGCTAATTACGAATATAATGTCGAAAGTCCCGAATGCGCAAACCCTGTGACGCTAGTCCGCCTTGAAATGACTTTATTCAAGTCTTTACTAGCTTTGGACCCGGTCTTAAGTTTTCAAATACAGGTTCAGTGGTTGCAAATAATAGCTCATTCAAAAGACCAACTCAAGTACTATTAAACGGCATTCTAGCCTTGTCCAGATTTGAGTACGCATGGTCCGATTTTTACAAAAACATTTCGCCAAAATGAGCTTCAGAGCTACGACCAAGCTATAACAAACATTCATTACCTGACAACTACAACTCCAGTGATTACAAGTAATAGCTCATTCTAAGAAGCAAGTACTTTTACTCCGCAGTCCGGTTTTGTTTAGATGAAAATGCGCATGGTGCACGAATTCGACTCCAGCCGACTTCTCGAAGTTGTGGTTGTCAAGTAATGAATGTTTGTTATAGCTTGGTTATAGCTCTGAAGCTCATTTTGGCGAAATGTTTTTGCAAAAATCGGACCATGCGTACTCAAATCTGGACAAGGCTAGACTGCCGTTTAATAGTACTTGAGTTGGTCTTTTGAATGAACAATTATTTGTAACCACTGAACCTGTATTTGAAAACTTAAGACCGGGTCCAAAGCTAGTAAAGACTTGAATAAAGTCATTTCAAGGCGGACTAGCGTCACAGGGTTTGCGCATTCGGGACTTTCGACATTATATTCGTAATTAGCTCAAAAAAGTGATCTAGAAAACATAAACCATTTGAAAATTTGCGGGTTACCACTCCCTGCCTTTACTTGTAAGTATATTTATTGAATTCTATTAATTTGACTAGTGAATTCCTGATTTTATTCAGCTTGCTAGAAAAATGTATGCATGCAAAGCAATTTAATAAATATTTGGATGTTCGTAATATATAAGCTGTTTTTAAGTAAAGTTATTAGGGAATTAGCAAAATGTGCAAAGAAGAAGCTGTTACATATGCTTTTTACGGAATAAATATGTAGGATAAGCTTTTGTATTGTATATAGTAAATAATGGAAAAGTAAAATGTATTACAGGGTTTCACGGAGAAAATATAACCTATCCTATTTTTCTCTTTTGTGTTCATTGATATTGGAAACATTACTTTACGTACCGCATTTTTCGTTGAATAATGAAAGTGTACTATACAAACTAATTACAATCAGCTTGTAAAACTGAATTTTATGTAATAAGTATAATAATAAATCCAAATTGCCATAACGCATAATATAGTGTCATTTTGCATTTTTGTATGCCTTTGGTTTTTTTGCACAACACATGTCCAATCCATACAATGCCGCAGTAGCATTGAGAAAATGCCAACTTTTGCACAACCAGCTCATGCATCTGAATGTGTATTTCACACTGTTCAGCCTGCCGAACTACACACTAGCATTCAAGGATACATACCTAATGAAAACAAAATGATGTCAGAGCTTCATTATGTTGGATATATGTTGCCTAGTGCACTCCAGACTTTTTACTGAAAATAATATTATATGTAGACAGAGAGGGATTAACAGTTGACAAACCGAGTTCATAACTAGGAAACCTGCAAGTATTTAGCTCATCTCTGATTTAGCACAGACAAGTATCCTTGGATTTAAAGTGAAAACAAGTCAGCAAAAAGTAAACAGTTTTGCGAGTCCTTTAAAAACTAATCTTTTGAGTACACTATACCAGATATTCCTGATGGGTGTGCTATTCTGCAAAATCTGCAAAAAGGTTTGAATTTAATACTGGTAAAAATTATCATTTACATTATCAGAAAATAAACAAAATAATCTGTTTAGCACACCGAAATGGAGGAGCCCTACCTCAACACCCCAAAATCATTCTCTGACGAGATCACGTTTCAAGCAATTTTTCCTGAAGTTTTTTAAATGATTATCAACTATGAATAAATTACTATTAAACTTTTTAAAAATGTATTACTAATTTATTGAATTAATAGGTTTGGCTCCTAATATTCAACAAAATAAAGGATTCTAATCACTACCATCGAATTGATGCGGCATCACCCTATTTTCACAAACTACTGCTGCCACTGCGAACACACATTTTATTTCCGGAGGTTATCAAACTATGTATCAAATCCATGGTTTGGACAAACGAGTCGTATTTCACCCTCCTACAATTTCGATCCGCTTGTAAAGCCTGGATGCAAGGAGTGGACGCCACTCTTCACCAGATTCTGTATGAAATTAATACAGATGCTACAAACTGGAAATTTTTTGGCATTTCATATCAAACTTTGAATGGATATCAAGCAAATGTTCTGTTTAAACCAGACGTATATAACCAAAGCAAACTGGAGAAGTTTTTGGAAGTTTTTCACGATTCTCACTTTCTCACCGGCAGAAATCCTTTTCCCTCAAGGTCCATGTATGTATGTATGTAATTTGGGAAGGAATCCCCTCTATATATAGAGGGGACCCAGCCGCGTATCCATCATTCTGAATTTTGCAGGCTCTCCCATTACTTTTTACACAGTGCTGCTTTTTACGAGAAATATTATGGAAATTGCAAGTATGTAAATCAACAACATGCTCAATCTCACAGGGGATACCCATACAGGTTTCAACCCAGTGAGAGAACGAAGTCACATTTACTACCACAAGAATAAATCTCAACCACAGAAAAGCAACACATACTTACTTTACCAGCGAGGATCGAACTCCTGGTGAGGCAGGTTCAGAGTGCATGGTCAGCATACTGCGCCACCCCGCCGCTGGCCCCTCAAGGTCCATACACATTCATATTCGTTCAGAGTTGACAATACACAACAAGCTTTTTGACATTCTTCGAATATGTGGTCATCACATCTGGCATTGCAATATAAGTCTCAGATACCAAATTCCACAGCTAGTGCTATTGTTTTGTAAATTGCTGGGTCTGCTGCCACATCTACAATCGCTAAGAATTGTAGCTTTTACAATATTGGAACGATAATACAGAATAATTGTCAAGCATTCTAACTGCAAATCCGGTGCCAAAATTCAACAATCTAAAACTTCTGGTAAATCAACATATACCAGGGCCACTTTTCTCTGAATTAATTCAAAAAAATTCTCAAATTGAAAGGCTTTGGATTTCGGAACTGGACTTTAGTAACCATTCAGCACTGCTTTTTACGCCATTACCCAATTTGGAGGAGCTTCAAATTTTGGATTTTAACAGTGAAATAGGCTTTTCACAATTGCAAAGTGTACAAGTTCAATGTCCTCTAAAAAACCTGATCATCTCCTGTCCTGATAGTGTTCCTCATATAAACAGCGTGTTCAGTTGGATTGAAGAAAGGTGGGCTGAAACTCTTACAGACTTGAGCATATGCATACCTTGGCAGATTTCTGTTTCAGAAATTGAATAATCTTTGAAGCTGCCAAGCTTACAAAACCTTAGAATCAGAAAGGAACACTATTTTTTCCTGGATTTTATTTTGCATTTGTCAAAATCCCTTGTCAGTTTAAGTGTATATCATGAGGGCATTGAAGTATATTATGACGACGGTTTGGAGAAAAATAGTGAAATTCAGTTTTTCTCTCACAGAAGAAACTTGGGAAAGTCTAACATTTGGAAATTCTTTCCCAAATTAAGGGAAAATGAAGTTCGCTGATAGAAGTGAGCGAGTGTGTGTTTGACATACTTATAGACGTGAGCACTGGGAGGTGTATAGTTCTGTATTCAACTAACTGGACTTTTGAGCAACAGAATTGTTATATGTAGATAAAATGGTTTATGCTTCTTAGCTAAAGTATTTATTTACTAAGGTAACTATAAGTATATTTAATGAATTATCGTGATTCTCTCTGTGGATTTATTTCTGATTGTCTGAAAGATCAATGCATGCAAAGCAATGTAATAAATATTTGGTATGCTTGTAATATAACATATTATGTAATAATCAATAAAATAAATGTAAATTGTCAAGACACATATTGTGGCGTCAGTCAGCATGCATTTTGTATTTTTCGCACCAAATACATCTCATTTATGACATGCGCTATTACCATTCAGAAAACGACAAACGTCATATAAGGTGGAATCAAGCATCTGAATGTGTAATCTACAGTGCTCAGCTTCAATACATAGGAATGGCACAATATATATGAAAGGGGTTTACCTTGCCATTATCAAAATCTTTTATTAGTTTGAGTGTAATTCATCATGACACAAATAAGTATGGCATAAACATAGAGAAAGAGAACGTTTTTTTTGTGATAACTTGCTAAAATTCAACATTTTGCAAATTTTATCCAGATTAGGAGAAGTTAATTACGTTGATAAGAATGATGAGAAGATATGCAGAATGAACGTAATAGTTGGGAAGCATAAAAAATGGATTAGAATCTCAGCAGTTTGTAGGCAAATAAACGCGTCCTATTAAAGCATAGAAAACCTATAACAGAAGTGACAGAGTGAAAGTGAAAGCCATGAGAAAAGCTGCACACTTCATATGAATAGGTTTTTACATCTGAATGTGTAATGCATCTCGCTGTTCAGTTGCCGACTATACTGCTCGCGTGATACATGCATGCCGAAAACGTTCTGGTGCCAATCCGTAGACTTAGACTTAGCAACAAAGAGAACCCAACACATCAACAGAGACCGAGACCAGCTGATAGACGCTTTTCTCTCTTGCGCTTTCTCTGAGGAATTGTTTATAAGAAAAATATTACACATAGAAAAGAATCAGTTATTTCAGCTTGAGTTTTCTTGAGAAACGAGACTTGACATATAGAGCAGAACTTTGCCAAGCATTATATTTTCAAACCTGTATAGGAATTATTAATTTGTACGTGATATTTACAACGCAAAAAACGAAGTTTAGCTTAACCAACGAATACTTTTCTTTCGTAAATCCAGAATGCAGGGATATTCATTTAACACCCCAGTATATTTTTCGGACGAGCTCAAGCTTCAAACAATTTTTCCTGAACCGGTATTTCTAAATAATATTATAAAAGGTATCTATTATGCATTATACTATATATACGATTTACTAGTATAGTTTTTATTTAACTAGGTTTGGCTACTGATATTCAAGAAAACTATTAATACCAATCTGTATCATCGTTTTTGTGCAACATCGCCGTACTTTCACAAACTGCTGTTGCCACTGCGCACCCACATTTTATTCCCGGATGTAATCACACTTTGCACCAAATCTAGGATTTTGACTGACAAGTTGTATTTTTCGCTCTTAGAATGTCGAGCAGTTTGCAAAATCTGGAAACAAGGAGTGGACGCCACACTTCACGAAATTTTAAGTGAAGCAAATACAGATCCCACAAATTGGAAATTCTTTGGCAGTCCGACACGTATTTTGAATAATAATCAGACACGCATAATGTATCAACCCAATTTTTTCGACACAACCAAGTTGGACAAGTTCTTGGATAGCTTTCACAATTCTCACTTTTTCACCGGCAGCAACCCTTTCCCCTCAAGGTCAATACAAATTGCAATTCGCTCACAAGCAGCACTTCGAACAACACTCTACAATAAATTGTTTAACGTTCTTGGAAGATATGGGCATCATTTCTATCATTGTTATGTTTTTCTTGGCTATCAAACTTCAGAGGAAATGCAACAGGAAGTGATACTTTTTCGCTCACTGCTGACTCTTCTACCAAACCTACAAACGCTGAGAATTGAGCATGGAGTTTATACGAAAGTAAATTCAGAAGGTTTAGAAAATATTCTATCATCAAATCCACTGCCGAAGTTGGAAAAGTTAACACATTTGGAAGAAGTAAATATTGCACAACCTATTTTATCTCAGCTTATTCGAAACAATCCTCAAATTATTAAGCTAAGGATAACAAAGCTAGACTTGAATAAACATTCAGCTTTATTTACAACTCCACTACCTAGTTTAGAGGAACTTCATATTGTGTGTTTTGAGAGTGAGAGTGCTAACGACTTTTTACACTTGGAAAATGAGCAAGTTCAGTGGCCACTGAAAAAGCTTACTTTCTTTTGCCATCCCAATGTTTCTAATATAAACAACGTGTTCAATTTTATTGAAACAAGATGGGCTGATTCTTTAACCGATTTGAGTATTGTTATACCTTCAACAGTTTTAGTTGAAGACATTAACCCTTTAAAGCTGCCACGGCTAAAACATCTTAAAATAAAATTAGAGCGATACGTTTGCATGGATTTTATTTTGCCATTGTCAAAATCTCTTGTCAGTTTGGGTGTATATCATGAAGGCACTGATGAGTACGACAACAGTTTAGAAATGAATAGTACAATTAAATTTTTCTTGCATCGTGAGAACTTACAAAAGTCTAACATTTGGGAACATTTCCCCAGATTAAGACAACTTAACTTTGCTGATGAGTTACCCAGTGGAAACTTGTATGACATGCTCACCGGAAGGATGTAGTGTTGAAGGAAAGTATTATGGTCTTAACAAATTTTAGTCTCATGATAACTTAAGAATATATTTGTTTCAAAGTCGTTCACATAAACGAGAAGAGTTTATAAAAATAATTATATTATTTAGGTAAAATTATGAAAGGTTCTAAAGCTTGTAGTAGTATTTTTATGAAATATTATAAGTATTATTCTTAACACGAATTATAAATGAATTTATTTATGGGAAAGTTGCATTGGTATCCAAATAAAGATATGTTTATTTTACATTTTGCAAAGATGAGCAGTTTAAAAAAGTTAGCATACTAAATAAGGTAAACAGTTTAATCCAAAACACCATAAAGTATACCAAGTACTTACCCGGGAGAAAAGATCTAAGGTTAATCATATAATTAAGTATAACACTTCTTCAAAACAAAATTCCTTTGCAATTTCAGTGTACGCTTTAACGAACAAATTATCATTGCAAGAACATAAACAACGAGCGCAAAAGTCCGTTCTTTGAGTATAGGGGAAGGTGGTTACACCCCAGCATTTGTGGTGTTTGATGATTCCTATTGAGTGGATATGTATTACTCAAAACAGACATTTTCCCAGTTGGGAAATGTATATCTGATTAGATGAGTGAGTTACTCAGCATTTTCTCATGCAATTATCTTTTTCAGCAAAGACTAACCAAAGAAGCGAATTCTACTTGAACGATTCTAAAACCCAAGAGCAACAGGTGAAAAGGCAGTCTAGTGTGACGACGGCATATAATGAAGTTCTACGCTCAATTATTTTCCACGTAAAGTTACACTACTACATTACTAATTGCAAAAAAATACTAGATCTAGTCTATGATATTGCAATAAGTAATCTGGTATTGCAATTTCAGTTCTTTAAACTGGATCAACAGCTTATAAAACTGTAGCATACGTAACAAGTAATAAAATAAATACATATTGCCATTATAATTCATATAGCGTCAATTTGCATGCATTTTGCATTTTTCACACGAAACACGTTCTTTTCATAATATGCACTAGTAGCAATGAGAAAACAGAAACACTCACATAAACAGGTGTCATGCAACTGAATGTGTAATCCACCCACACTGCTCAGCTTGTCGAACATCATACTAGTCACAGTGATTCATGCGCAACGAGATAATGAAAACCAAAAGATGCACAAACTAGTTAGCAACAGAAAACCAGATGATAAATACCTGTTTTCTATTTCGCTAATGAATTCTTACTAAAAATAACAAAATAAGTGGATAGACAGAGTTAAAATAATTGGAATTCGAGAGATACCACTCGAGCTAGCAAACCAGAAATAATTGTGTTACTCTCTAATTTAACGTCGTTCAAGGGTTCTAAAAGTTTTCAAACATTGAAAAAGCAAATTATTTTTACGACTTTTATAAATACTTCATAATATTAATAAACGTACAAGAACTTTTCGTCTTGTTTGTAAGCCAGACAACTCTGCCAAAGCATGCCTAGAAACTCTATTTGTTATAAATTTGATATTATACCATATCAGAAAATAACAGTTTTCGTTTAGCACAACAAAATGACGGAATATTCATTGAACACCCCAGAATATTTTTCTGATGCGGTTGAGCTTCAAATGATTTTTCCTGAAGAGGTAAGCTTTTCGGAACAGTACATAATTATGTGTAAATCTAAAACATCAGCTATCATTTTTTAATTTACCAGATTTGGCTCAAAATACTAAACAACATATCGCAATCTGATCACTATTACTCCATTTGTGCGGGATCGCCTTACTTTCATCAACTACTGTTGCCACTGCGAACCCAAATTTTATTTCCGGAAGTTGCCAAAGTTTGTACCAAGTCCATAGTTGTTCTTACAATAGAATCATATGCTTCCCTTTTATTGTGTCGAGCAGTTTGTAAAGCATGGAAGCAAGGAGTGGACGCCAGTATTCAAGACATACTAAATAAAACCAATTCCACCGAATGGCCACATTTTGGCTTTTTAAAACGTGTTGTGAGTCCAAATCAGCGACGTATAATGCGCCAACCCAATTTTTACAACCAAAGCAAAGTGGACATGTTCTTGGAAGTTTTTCACAATTCCCATTTTCTCACCAGCAGCAATCCTTTTCCCTCAAGGTCAATAGACATATCATTTTGTTCAAGGATTCCAGCTACAATTCACAACAAGCTTTATGACATTCTTCAAATATATGGACATCACATTTGGCATTGTTATGTACAATGGAACCGTAGTCAAGACGAAATGCAAACGCAACAGCAAGTACTATTTTATTGTAAGTTGCTTGGACTGCTGCCATATCTAAAAACGCTGAGGATTGCTAATGTAGGAACGATTGAGAATACAGAATATTTAGAAAACTTGTTAACTGCAAAAACGTTGCCAACATTTAAAAATCTTGAGCTTCTGGCTGAAGATGACCTAGCAGGACCAATTTTCTCTCAATTGATTTTAAACAATTCGCACATTAAAAAACTTAGGATTTCGGAACTGGACTTTAGTAACCATTCAGCACTGGTTTTAGAGCCGTTGCCTAAATTGGAGGAGCTTCACATTTTTGGTTTTAAGAGTTACGGGGACTATTCACGATTTATAAGTGGTATGCCGTCAAATGGACTAATAACCAAATTGACTAATTTTAAATTAGTCAATGTTTACCTCAAACGTATTCAAAAGTTCGTATTGACTAAGCCCATAGTACACATTGACTAAAACTATTTATCATGATTTTAAAAAAATGCAAAATATGGTTTGCTTGCTGCATGCACCAAATCAAACTTTGGCCGAAGAAGCTTGCTTCGTGAATTGATAAAATTCCAAAATACTTCAAAAAATCATTCTTGAACATCTGCGTGTGCATCATACATTTTAGACACACAGAAAATTTTACTGAATATCCAAGTTCCTATGAATACAAGGAAACGTACAAGAAATTTTTATAAAAATTCTGAACTAAAAGCTATAAAAATGCACCTGACAAACAGGATATAAGAAACTTGCGACCATTGAGATCAAAATGTGTAGCCAGAATTACAATACTGAAATTCTGCTAACAAATTTTGATTTGTCTTAAAATTCTGCTTCTTTCGATATCCCATAATATGCCGTGTAGGTTACAAATGTAGCTTTAAATAAAACTAAAGCTAATTTTGTTAGAAAACTGATCTAAACTCATGCTATAGGCCACTTGTAAAAAATTGAAATAGTTATGACCTTTAAATTAGAGTGAATCTATAGAGCTCATTTTCAGATAACTTTTTATCATGATGCTTTCACAGTGTTCGCAATAAGAAGTTTTCAAAAATGACATGATGATGATGACACGTCTGGCTCAAAGTCAACGCAAATACGAAATACGGCCCAATGACTAACTGTACCAAATTTGGCGCCATTCTGAAAGGGAAATAGTCGCGGGGGTTAACTCCACCTATTACCCCAGGAGGATGACCAATCTAGCTCAAAATTAATAGGGACAATAGGGTTCTGTCTTATGACTAAATGAATCACTATAATAAATTTGGTGTCATTCTGACAAACTGCCGTGTTCGCAGACAGACAGACAAACATAACAAAATCAATACTAGCTTCACCAGCTACGTAATAATTTGACGTATGTAAATAATTGTAGAAGTTTGTAAGTTGTTTTATATTAGCAGCATATATATATTTTTGGTTTAGTCAATTTGAACTAAGGGTTAGTCAATCGGTCTCAGCAATTAGTCAATATGGTTGCCTGCGAGTTAGTCAATCGGTTCTATGAATTAGTCAATGTGGGGATTAGTCCATTTGACGTGGAATCTTATAAGTGTACCAGTTCAATTGTCGCTGAAAACACTTACCATCCCGTGTCATGATTGTGTTCTTCACGTAAACAGCGTGTTCAATTTTCTTGAAGAAAGATGGGCTGACAGTCTAACAGACTTGAGCATAATCATACCGTCATCAGTTTCTGTTTCAGAAATCGAATCATCTTTGAAGCTGCCAAACTTAGAAAATCTTAGAATCAAAATGAGAAGTTATGCTTGCCTGGATTTTATTTTGCATTTGTCAAAAGCTCTTGTCAGTTTGAGTGTATATCATGATGGCAAGGATCAGTATGACGACAGTTTGGAGGAAAATAGTAAAATTCAGTTTTTCTCACACATGAAGAACTTGGGAAAGTCCAACATTTGGAAATTCTTTCCCAGATTAAAGGAAATTCATTACGCTGATGACGTTGTGTGGGGATTGTTTTATGGGCGTTCTTATGGACGTAATCAATGGGTGGGAGTTGGTCCGGAACGAATCTAAGAAAATAGGAAGCTCTTAAAGTTTTAGAAAGTTCCATTTCAGATCACAAACTTTTTTGAACCCAACTCTGTTACAATTTTCCTTCAGGAGTTTTTATGATTACTATTTTTTTTATATTTTTGGTCGCCGTTCACAAAATCTATTTGAAGGTTTTAATCTGATTTCAATGTGCTGAATACTTGGAAGCATTTTAAAAACATTTGACATACAAAGTATGTGAAGGGAATTTTCAGTGTAAATTAGCTTTTAGCAGTTGGGTAAAAGAGTAGAAAAATTTTAAAATTGACTTTTTCATAGATCTTGAAAATTTTTATGATGTAAACATATGGAACTTTAACGTATGAGCTGGTTATATTTTGTTTTGTTCAGTTTCATTGTGTTGTATAGATATGTAGAGGAGTATAACGACAGTGAGGAGAGAATAGTTTAATCAAATCCTTTTTGCATAGAGAGAACATAATCAAGTCCAGCATATTGAAATGCTTTTCCGTATGATAGATTTTTGAGGGGTCTATTGTGATTTTAAACGAGCGTAGCTCTAAGGCTAATCAAGTGTTTTGTGTTTCCAGTTTCAAAACAAACAGTATATTCTAGCCGCAATGTTATTGAAAATTAAAGTACTAGTTTAAAAAAACAATCTGTTAAATTTAAGACGCTATTTAATTTTATTAATTAATTGTGCATAAGCTACTATAGGTGTACGAAAAATCTTTGATTCTGATATAGGTAAGCATTGGTAAAGCTGACCTGATATTGCAAATTTCTTACTTTCTCCTGTATGAGTCTTCCTGGGTTTTATTTACCTTTCCAACTAGAATCACTTTGCAAAATTCAAAGTTTAGAAAATGAAAAACTGCCTGACTAGCTTTTCGTATAGTTCTATAAACAACTAACTATAGCAAATGAACCGTTGAATAATGTTTTGATGAGTGGATTAGTTTAGTGATGTTTGCTATCTTTGGCATTCTTTCTCTCCGTGGCATTGTAATAATACGATAAATAAAATAAAAAATTGGTTTAACTGTGCCTTAATGTAGTGACAGAAATAACTGCCTTCGAATTTGAAGGGCTCTGTCATGAATTGTACATAAATAAATACGATTTGCTCTCTCATTTCTCACCGAGAGCTTTGAAAGAACTCAGTACATCAACAAATGGAGGCAGTTTTGCTATCATCATAAGCAAACAAGGTGTGGTCGTAGATGTATTAAATCATTAAAACCAGTGACAGTAAAATTTGGAAAGAGTTTTGTTGTAGCAAGAGACACAAAGGAGGAGGATTTCATTTTACGTAGGAGTCGTAGGTAGAATTATAGATGGAATCTTGTTTGAATTCAAATAGTAAATGTTTGAAAGTAACCGTCGCCAAGACAATCAAAAACAACATTCTTGTAAGTAAGATACAATTACGGTAATTAATGTTTCTATTATGACAAAAGCTTTATAAATTACGAACACGCGCATGCTTTAAATTCATATATTTAGTGGCATAGCATGATTCATTAAATCAATATTTACTTATGAGAATACAAATGTCAAATGTTTAAAAAAAACGCTACCAACATGTTGCAACACTGGACTTAAAAATCAAGCATAAAGAATACAAACAAAAACGCGTACATTAAACGTAATACTATGCTTTATAAATGTTATTTTAAAGTAAATTGATAGTTTTGGCAGACAATAAAGGCTTAGTATGTACGAGCGCGAATGTATTAGAACTTATAGCAGAATCATATTTTTCCATCCATAATTGTATAAAATTTTCGTAGAAATATTTATTTGTTTACAGTATAAACCTACACTTATGTAAACAGTAAATGAAAGACAAATTCAATTTTTCAATAAATTATATATGTTGGTGTATCTAAATCAACATTTTAATATAAGAACTGTAAATTCTTTTGAGCAAATATCGCAAAAATACATTCCGAATCGGGCCAAATAGATTTGCGTTCTCCGTTTTTACTATTCCAGTGTTTTAACCTGGTGTATGTACACGTAAACTTAGTGAAACGTTTCTTACAGAAACATTCAAAACTCCTTTATTTTAATATTTTCACTGCGAGACAAATTCCAGCTTTCGAAATTATTTTTAACTATGCCATCCTTTACATTAGCTCAAGATTGCACTAAACCTCCTTTTATACATTGCGTAAAAGCAATCGATACATTTTTCAAAGTTTATGGAAAATTACATCCCATAATCCTAGGGTGGGACAACTACAATCAAAATTTTCATTACTTTAATTTGCGAAAATCTTGGCTTTGGCTACTCAACGTGTATGCTATTGTTGGATTGTTTACTCTTGCGTCTTGTGCGTTTACACTGTTTCAGGCATCAGAGCATTCAGTTGTCATTGTGGTGTTCACAATAGTATACATTTTTATATCCTGTTTTGATATTTACTTCGCCACAAGTCTCGTTAACCACCGTGACATCATCACCGTTGGATTTGCAAAAATGAAAGAATTGAGTTTTGGGTCACTTGAAAGACACAATATGACTTTTGCAAAAAGATCAATCTGGACATATATTTCTAGCATGCTGAATCTAATGGTTTATGAAGCTATTCTGATTATTTTCATTAATTCATTACTTTCAGTGCTGAGTCAAATGGACCCTTGCAATAATCTTTTGACATATTTGATTGAGGATGAAAGTCTTAGAATGATTACCAGATTTCTTGTAATGTTTATATACAACATTGAAGCCACCCGTTTATATGCAGGCTTTGTAATTGTGTTGTTTTATTGGTTAGAAATGATGTCAGCGTCTTTAGTGTATTTACAAAATAGCAATATTTCTGATTTAGAATTTACTCGGTTTTATCAGAGTTTGCAAATTGTTGTAAAAATATGGGATTTAGTATATTCAAGCTGGATCAGTTTGTTAATGTGCATTACATTTTTCATAGCAACGGTTAGTTTGGTTGCATCCATAAAATATATATTCGTGATTCCATGGTCAATTTACTGGTTTTTACCATGGCTCGGTATGGTGGACATAGTAACAATGTACATGATATTTCCTTACATTACGGAAAGTCATATTGTCACCCAAAAGATTTTAAGGATGAAGATGCACAACCCAAGAAACTCGCAATGGTTAAAAAGTAAGTTAAGATCACTAAAACCCATTTCTGTAAAGTTTGGCAAGCACTTCAACATAACTAGTGAAACAAAAAATTCGTTTTACAAAGCACTAATAGATAATGTTATTAACGGTGTTTTACTGTAACACGTCTTAGAGGAAATATTTGATTTTTCATATTTTTTCTTAAACACTAACCAACTTAATGCTTGATTAAATAAAACCTACAAAAATATTATTGCGCAACAATGAAGAAAATTTATCTTGCAAAAAATGAATCCAAGATCCAATTAAAATTGTAATATATTTTTTTAACTTACTCGAACTACCCCAAAGGTCACCTCCGCTTCGGTGGTTTCTGTCACTCTAAACACCGACATCTTGAACACTTTCTACTCAGCGATTTATAACTGTCTTATAATAATGATCCCAAATTCCAACTAAGAACTTCCTCCCTTCACAAATTAAATAAGTTCTTGCTAATTACACAATTTAACCCCAAATTCTGCACTTCTCTCAACTTTATATTTGCACACAATTTTCTATCCATCTTCTGAAAGCGGACAAGCTTCATTCAAAAGTAGCAATTTCTAGAATCTTCTACGATCCCTCAAAAAACATGTGCGGGTATTACCAAAACGTTAAAAATGGGTTAACAAGAAGATACAGAATATTTGTATTTTTTTCCATCCCGTTTTTACTGCGTTTGGTCCTGGACCAATATGCTGACAATGGAGACCATACATCTTCTTCTTCGGAACAAGTTCATAAATCACAAACATTAATGGTATCTGCTATTATGATTCTCTGTGCACTTCAATATAGAGATGGTGCAAATAATCCACAAAACATGATTGGTTTTATAAATGGAGTGCTTTTAGCGGAAAAGTCGTTCCCTGTTTTATTAATTTATGGACTGGCGGGTAGTCTTCACCAAGTGTCCTCCAGAATGAATTTTCTTTTAAAAACAAATACGTCGTTTAAAAGAAATTCTTATTAGAAAAAATTTATGCTTTCATGCGAGGTGTTAAGGGTGGAGTTTGGATACACTAATTTTGTGGAGAGAAGCACGCCGTTGCAATTTCAGAGGTTTTGCATTGATAGAATTGTTGATTTGTTGCTGGTTGGAAGCCAATGAAAGGGTGACATACCGGCTGGGAGAGTGATCAGCGGGGAACGTTTCGCGAAAAGGAAAGAAGTATTAAATCTCATCATAACTAAAATAGTTTGTTAAACGTAATCTTGCGATTAATTGCTCATGGCAAGTTTATTGTCTTACACATAGCGGTGTTAATAGTAAAAACTTAATGCTATGCTTAAAGTAATTAGGCTACTGTAGTGATCAACGGATGACCAGCGCTTACAATAGTATTGAGTGCAATGGAATGTGATGACATATTGCATTTGTCCATTCATTTTAGACAAATGCAATATCAGTCACTGACAGTCAGTGCATAATACTACATTACAAGTAAAACGTATGACTAGGACATGATAGGATGTTCAAAGTTTGCTTTAAATACTAACAATATTTAAAATAGTTAATCAGGCACTGTCACTACGCTGCTTTTATCCAAGAGGAATTTGAAACATGCAAAAGGCACGCACGAATACTGGTTGTTTTATTTTAATACGCTAATGTTGTACTATTTTAGGTTGCAGTCGGTATCGAATACTATTTATATTACTGTTATATACTGGCGATAGTTATAAACTAATATGTTGTGATGCTATATCGTACAAGTAGTATACTATTTGAAAGCTTCTCTTGATAAAAGAACATGGAACCGAATTTATCTATAAATGGTTTAGTGAAGTTATTTATAAAGCCGTGTATTGATTTTGTCAAACCATTCGAAAATGGTAGCATCCGGAAGGAAATGTCACCTTCAAAATTACTTATGCTGGTATAATTCTGCTAGCTTGATCTTCTGTATTGGAGAAACAAGTGCAATAAAAGCGCAAGTAAAATTACCCAAGAATCCAAAATTGGTCCAAAATGAAGGAACATACGTTCACCAGACTTTGTCGCATTCAATTTCAAACCATTTTCCTAGCTTATATATTTCTAGCAACAGCCCGAGAAATAAAAATTGACAATAAGGTGCTCGCATGCAATATATTTCCGGAAGAATCATCCGCTGTTCTCAACTCTTTTCTTTCCAAAGACTTAGGTTCCAGCCTGGTTCATTTTCAGAACATTGGAAACTGCGACGTACCTTCTACGCTTTTGTACTCTACAGTTGTGACGACAAGCGCAACTTTGAAAGTGTCGGATTCCTTAGTCGGCGTAAGCTTGAATTTGCCATCTGAAACTGAGTACAAACACAATAAAAGTCAGGTCAAAGTCAACAAATTAACCAGTTTTGTTACCACGGTTGGTTGGTACAGAACGCTGCATGTACGTTTGGTTCCGTACCTGACACAAACAGTAATTAGCAGGACATCCGGACACAAATATTTGCAGTCGCTTGAACCAGAAAGTCGCGATTGGATACTTGCAGCATTGTCTGGATCCTTTAAGTATCCATATCTATTCCTAAATAATGAATTGGCAAAGGTATTTAGCCCTTTTAACAAACGCTTTACTAAATGCACATTAGGTTTACCTGCTAGAGAATCGGAAATGCTAAACCACGCGTATTCGAAACCCATGGATTTGCAATTAATTTTAGAAAAAAATGAATATAAGCCCCTTCTTGATATTGATAAACGTTATTCCGGTACTGGCAGGGTGCTTCAATTTATAGAACATTTGGTATGCTTACCATTTCACATGGTAGTTGTCAAAATAGCAAAAACTGACAACAAACAAAAATCCAAAAATATCAAACACAACGTATCAGTGTATTGTCAAAGTTGCGGCAAGTCAGGGTTTTTTGTAAGAATCACTTCCTTAGAAATTAAAAGCTTGTTAATGAAAGGTTACAATGAATTCAGCAAAAACTTACAAAAAGTTAATATTTGTCCAATAAGGCCTGTGCACATCAACTATACAAATTCAAAAAGTAACATAAACGTAGCATTATTAAAAGCAGTTTTTCCAAGTAATGTTACGTTTGTTACCAAACACTTTTGTAATATAATTGACAACAACCATCACACAATTATAATAGAAACTTTAGTAGCTCCAACGTTTCAAATAGATACCATGTCATTAGAATTTTTTACTTGTGATGGAGGATACATTTCAAGAGATCTGTCCTTTAGAGGATTTGTATCAGTGTTTGACACAAGAACGTGGGTTATATTTATTGTTTTTGTGATAACGCTGGTAACACTATATTATAGACACATGGCTAAACCACAGAATATTAAAAGCGTTTTTGTAAGAAAAGTTTGCAAATGCTTGTATGCATTTCTTGCTGTATTTCGTGTATTCATGTTTCAAGGTGACGATATTACTATTGCAAAGCTTAGATACTCTGTACAAATTTGGACGGTGTGTATGTGCGCAATCAGCTATCTCTATAGAGGAGACAATATAAGCGAGCTTACTGCACCTACTAAGCCAAAACTGTATACAACATTTGAAGAGATTTTAAAACTGAAATATAGGTTTCTATATGAACCTAAATATAGTTTTAATTTTGATGTCTCATTTATGACAAACAACCTACCATTTTGTAATTCCGAAAAAATTACGGCTTATGATCAACATCGATGCACATTTTTTATTTTATTTGGTGGGTACTTCCTCACGGAATATAACATGGGAATTTTACCAAATACTTCACTTTTAAATAACACCAAGCAAGAAACAGTACTTAACCAAATATCTCGTGCGGATCACAAGCTACCTAAGAATTTGGAATATGGCGAAAAAATATACGAAGCAGTTCCAAACTTTTGTGAAAAGACTGCAGTAGTAGAATGGTCAGATGAAATGGATAGATTCGAGTATGAAATTAAGCTTTATCATCGAAGCAAGAATTTGAAAAGCAGTTATTTGTACTCCAGAGGAGAGAAAGGCTTTCTATCAGTTCCTCGTGGATGGAATTTTTATAACTGGGGAGATCCTTGGATTATATCTAGAGTACACACAGCATGGTCATCAGGAATTTATAAATATTTTCTTGAATATTTTAAACGTCAGAAACAAGATTATTATAAAAAGAAATTAATTCAAGCCCAGCACAGTATGCAGCCTGCAAGTAGCAACTTGATTGAGCAAATGTTCACTATAGTGCTTAGCTCTAACACATTAGTTATTTTTGTAATATTCAGCATTGGAAACGTCGTTGGATGTTTCGTATTTTTGTGTGAGATTGTAAAACGTTTGCAATTAGTGCTGCGTGTAATTATACTTGCTTTGATGGACACGTTAGACATGTTATACAACACTGCAAAGAGGCTAAGCAACAATTTATTTTTTAGTTTGTAAGCAGCAGTTGTATTTAGGTATGGTAAACAGGAGCGTGGTAAACGTGAAGAAACTAAATTCATGCTTGAATCTCTCTTCCTAATTAAGTGTTTACAAATTAAGCCTTACAAGGTACAAATATTATACTAGAATGTTAATCATAGTTTTGCAAAACATTCAATTTGGTACCTGCTGTAGATACACTCAAATATTATGCTCTTTTTCATTTGCAGCTTCGATGCGCTTACATAAGTTTTGCTTTAAAATTGAACCTAAATTTATTCGTTGATTGTCTTCGTTTTTTGCTGTGCGTATAAGGATATAAGATTACTATACATAATTCTGCTGATTTGGGATTCTGTCGCTAACAAAATTACAACCTTAAGTCTGAAGACATTGTTTAGAATATACAATTTTGATGGGTCATTTAACCTGCTACACCAAACACGTAGAAAAATATTATGTTGAAATGTATCTGACTGACTTTTTTACGATGATATCAGTTTTCATAGATAAATAGGTAGGTATCTAATAATAGAAAACAATAAAATTGCACATCAACTCGATCTTGTTGTGTGTGTGGAGAATGCAAAATGACGTATGTCACAAGGCATTTATATGACTTGCTCAGACAGTATTGTACGACTTTATCAGCGTGATTATCACTTGCCATTGTGAACTGTGAAGTTACTAGAAGCTCGCCATCCCAACAATCCGCCATTGTCTTTTGAGTTTGAAATTTCTCCGTCTATCTTTGCAACATCGATCTAACCATTTTATTTCTTTTTAAACTTTACTAAAAATGTACAAATCCAAATACGTCTTCAATTATATTTGTTGTGCTACTTTTTTATTAATTATCCTACCGTGCAAAACGATACAAGACAGTGTAGAAAACACAGAACAAACAATTCAGGAAACAAAGTTTAAATTGGATTCGGGCGTTCAACCAGTGAAGACCAAAATCCAGTATCAAATTAGGTATTATACCAAAAATGTTTTTGATACATGCAATAAATATGAATAACCTAACCTAATTTTGTTGCGTATTTCCCTACAGCGAAACTCGGCAACATACCAATGATAATGATACAAATAAAAATGTCAACAAAACCAGTTTAGACTTGGAAAGACTGCAAGAACTTCTGAAAGATGAATCTGAAAACCAAGAAATGATCAGGAACCTGCAGAAGCAAATAAACGAATTGTGTACAAATCAATTTCTCATTACTGTGTCTGCTATACTTATCGCATTATCCCTAGGCATGAGCTGGTTTATAATTTTTGGTCTCATTAAAAGGGCCAATGAGAACCGTAATCCTAATACTACTACAAGTAAAAATAAGTGCAAAATTTCTGTGTAGACGAGGAAATATAAAAAACAGGAAAGTGGTAATAAATTTGCTTTTTTTAGTAGTGCGCTCTGTACTGGCTAACATTTTAATGGTATAAATAAACAAAATGATTTCGAAAAGCATATCTATTTATTTCGAGGTATTATTATATTTATTCCGAAGGAAAACTACGTTTTTAGGAAACGTCTATTCTGAAAAAGTCAATCTTGGCGAATAGTTGCAAATTACCACCTGCTTAAGCAGACTCATACACATACATCTCATACCGCAAAAGAATTCAAAGTTTGGTTCTTTATCGCTTTACGCAAGATGATCGCAACATTATTTTTTAATGGTTCCGCCAGAAGGCTTTCTGTCAATCCAGAAAAACAGAAAAAGTTCTTACTAATGACGTGTTCTTGTGTGTGGCAATACGATGTCTTTGTTGCATTGTTGTTTGCTTTGTTTGTTGAAAGCATCCGTAAGAATCCATAATTTTGGTAACTCACAATGGTCAAAGAAGAAGTTTAGATCACTGAAACCCATATCTGTAAAATTTGGTAAACACTTTAAGGTAACTAGGGAAACTAAAAATTTGTATTACAAAGCAATAATGGATACTATTGTTAACGGCGTCTTACTTTATTATAACTTAGGTAACATTTCAAATGTTACATTTAATTTGCCAATGTTTTTCACATTGAACCTACTAACTAAATTTTTGATACAAGTAACTAAAGCTAATAAACCCTACAAAAATCTTATCTGTGCTTATAAAATTATTTTCGTTAAAAGAAAACTGAGTACTGCTAATCTGCTAGTTCATTTTGATAACGCATTGTGCGTCTTTTTTTAAAACGACCTGAATGTGCTGAACTCACATGACTTTGAAATTGAAAACTGGGGATCTATGATCTATGTCGACACAAAGGTCTAACACATTCAACAAAACGAATGCAAGGAAGATAACGTATTGACGAATCCACTATTTATAAAAAATATTTACTTACTGAATATGTAAAATCATATTCCTGTGTATAATAATTGGAATATAAATATAAAGATTTCTGGCATAAATGCTACATTACCTAAATTGGCAATTATTTACCTATGTGCTTTCAAAACATTCCAATTTTTTGGAAGAAATGATTAAATTATTTATCTATTACGTTGATGAAATAATAATACTTTTTGGCAAAATATGTTGCTCCGTTGGTTCTGTTTTATGCTATACCATTGCTGATAACTATGTAATATAAATGCACAAAGCACAACTGAATCGTTTGATTAGATAAATGCTCGTAATTCATTTATTTTGATAAACTTGCACTGGATCAAAAACAATCCAATTATTTGATCACTCTAACCCTGTGTGGCAAAAAATGTTATTGGGAAGAAAGTTCAAACAGTCCGAAATAATAAGTCCTTGTGTTATGTTCACATAGTCTCTTCACGTATACTTGGTTTCACCTTCATATTCTAGCATTCGATGCTTGAATAGGAAAACATGGAACTTTCCACTGATAAATGTATTCAACAGTATTTGAATGGTAGATACTTTTGTTTACCAAATAAACTTTTCCCGACCTTTTCATTTCTGTTTTCAGTGCAACGCCATTTTCGGTTTCTGAAAACATTATTTACCATAGATTCTTTAACATCAACACAGACAAGCATTCAAACTTCCTCGTTCTACTGTGTGAAAGCAGTTAAAACCTTTTTTAGGTTTTATGGAAACATACATCCTACAACTTTGAGATGGGATCATTGCCACCAAAAATTTTATTCTATTAATTTACACTCACCACAATGTTGGCCATGGCTGATGAACGTCTATGGAATTGTGGGGTTTCTAACTTTTGTGTCATGCGCATTTACATTATGTCAATCCTCTAAATATTCAGTAGTAACTGTGATTTTCACAACAGTCTATATTCTTATTTCGTGGTTCGACGTTTTCTTTGCAACAAGTCTCGTTAAACATTGTGACGTTATCACTATCGGATTTACGAAAATGAAAGAATTGAATTTTGAAACTGTTCAGAAGCATAACACGACTTCTGCAAATAGGACAACTTGGAAATACATTGCTGGTATTCTGAACTTAATGGTTTGTGAAGTTATGCCTGTTATTTTAATAAATACTTTGTTTTCAGTTTTCAGTCAAATGGATCCTTGTTATAACTTAATGACATATTTTATTAAAAATAAAATTTCTCGCATGCTTGTCAGATCTACCGTAATGTTTATCTACAATCTTGAGGCAACGCGATTGTACGCGTGCTATGTAGTTATGCTATTTCTTTGGTTAGAAATGATGTCATTTTCCCTTGAATATTTGCAAAATAATTCCATTTCAAATGTAAAGTTTATTCGTTTTTATCAGCATCTGCAAATTGTTGTAAAAATATGGGAGGATGTTTTCTCAAGTTGGATATTTCTATTATTGTCTACTATATTTTTTCTGTCTATGGTTTGCTGGATTACAGCTATAAAATTTGTTTCTGTGATACCTATGTCAATATACTGGTTTCTGCCATGGCTAGGAATTGTGAATATAGTAACAACGTACATAATATTTCCTTACATTACAGAGAGCCATGTGGTCACGCAAAAACTTTTAGAAAAGAAGATGAACAACTTAGGAAACTCAAAGTGGATTAAAATGAAGTATAGGTCAATGAAACCGATATCCGTAAAGTTTAGTAACCATTTCAAAATAAGTAAAGAAACGAAAAATTCGTTTTACAAAGCCATCGTAGATGTTATAATAAATGGCGCCTTATTGTAAGACGATTATGCTTATGACTATATTTTAGAGTTGGGCCCTCTAGTGACAATAAAGTACGCAAAACGCTTACGTACGCCGGTTTATTTCAACTTTATAATGCTATTTATACAAAGGAATAATCGGCGAAGTTTTTGCTAAGCACGACCAACCTTCGCAAATTATAAGCTCTATGCAGCTAAGTCTTTGTTGGTGCTGTCAATGCAATTTACACGATAGCGATTTAATTCCAACGACAACGTTACGTTATACCACTTAAAAATCCCGTTTTTAATTGGATTGTTGAACCTTGGTATGTATCTAAAAACGAATATAATAAGTTAAAACAAAGCAATCATTAATGCTTTAGTTTATTTATGCTTTCTCAAAATTGTACCTCAAGTGTATCATTTTTTTACACAGAATATGTATTAATAAGCTCATTATTTCTACACAGAATATGCCAATCGTTTCAATTGTCTTTTGCTTGTTTTTCAATATCAAAGGTCACAAAAAACAGAAAATGTTACAATTTGAAAAAGGGGAATGGATTTTTATCAACAATATTTTATTTGCTGAAATTTAACCTAATATGCTCCTTACATAAAAAACCAATCAAAAATGATTGGCATGAGGCTGTTGTCTTTTTGATATTTGTTTTATACCTGGTGGACGAGTAAAATTGGAAAACATTTATCGGCAATCTTTTAAAATAATAAGGAAAAAGTCTAGTGCTTGCCATTTTATATTGTCTGGCGACACGGTCTCTGGAATCAATATTTGCTTATAGAAGGATATTACTTAAATGCTGCTGAATATTAGCAGTGTTGGTTTGAACAACCAAAAATAGAAGCGGCAGTAGAAACGCCTTTTTTAAATTTACTGATTATGTTATGTTACACTTCCTTGTATATAAATGGAACATAAATATGATAATGATTACTACAAATGCTGTTGTTTGTACTTATGTACATATTATTGTACTACTTAAAATGTGAAATACATTTTTGTAATCTTCAATTATTATCTTCAATTATTGTTATTGTAACTTCTTTAGTTTTTTAATCTTCTATTTTTGTCTACTATTATTTTAATTTTGAAATAACGTGCCGTAACGTAACGAAACGATAATGAACTTGTGCCCTTTTGTTCACGCTGTAAACTGGTGTATGCTCATTGCTCTATAGAAGATTCTCGATACAAGTTAGAACAGTAAATGGGGTGCACGTAAACGCCATGTCGTATGAATATTGTGTTGAAGAAACACCACAAATTTCGAGATACATGACACGGTCCAAACAAATTATATAACTGCTACCAATGCGTTAAAAGCGTGTGTTTGAATAGCGCTTTTTGACTTAAAACTTACGCCAGCTTCATTACTTATTTCTATTAATCATGAATAACAAGTCGTTGAGTCGTTAGAAAAACACGTTGTGTAAGTGAGAACTATTAAATTTTCATTAATATAGCGTAACAAATCAATAACGCTTAAACTATTTTGTCCCAAAGAGGATAGTCCAGCGACGTTTTGTAACGATTCTTAGGGTGTAATTCATAACACACAACAATTACTAAACATTTTATCTTTACAGAGCACGGACACGGCAAAATAAAAGCGTGTTCCTTTTTACAAGACAGAAAAGTTCTGAAGACAAATTGTGTGCACATTTACAACTCTAGTAATTAAAGCTGTTTGGAATACGTTCAACACATCTTTTTTCTGTGCAGAAGTTGACCCATCGCCGTATCAGTTGTCTCCTATATAGTTTTAGATAAAAAGCTTATTTGCATCTCATTCTTATGGATATAGTGTTTCCCAATACATTTTAAATGTGATCCCTCATTTCGCCACCTGTGTACAACCAAACACTATTCTCAGCCCACTGCCCATCAACTTGTGTAATAATATTGGCACCCGAATATTTGTTTGAACAGCTATATAACCTAAATCTACATTTACGTGTATTTTTAGCAATAAATATACTTTTCATTGATTTACATAAAGCAAATTAAAGTGTTGGGTTTTCCGGGTTACGAAACTTGTTTTCATGGTTTGTTTTCTACTTTGTAGTATACGACTGCTGTGATTACTAGTGTACTTACACTCAGTGAAGCGTGAAGTTTACGAATGCGGTTTTAAATAATTACAAAAATCCCATTTCTAAATATACTATATCAAGGTGGGGCAAGGAATAAATACATTCACACAGCATTTTTATATATATTGTAATACCCGGCGTATATTAAAGCGTCAAAGTGAACCTGTTCACATTGTTTTGTTACGCTTGAATCAGAAACAATGACATCCACCACTACCACTCACGCCATGTCTACTAGGCGGCGGCATTTTAACAGTAACTGCCGATTTCAATTTCTGAAAATATTATTACCCAAGGACTCTTCAACAACTGTATACGTTCAAACTCCTTCGTTTCATTGCGTGAAACCACTTGAAACCTTTTTCAAGTTATTTAGAAAGATACATCCTACCATTCTGAGATGGGATGACAAAAATCAAAACATCTACTCTTTGTCTCTACGCTCGCCAAAATGTTGGCCTTGGCTACTTTTTGTGTATGGCATTGTCGGGTTTTTAACACTTTCGTCATGTGCGTTTACATTGCTAAATGCCTCACACTATTCAATAGTCACTGTGATCTTCTCAATAGTATATATAATTGCTTCGTTGTATGACATTTTCTTCGCCACAAGTCTCGTTGAGCATCACAACGTGATTGCAGTCGGATTTACAAAAATGAAAGAATTGAGTTCTGAGGCACTTTTGAAACAAAATAATGTAATTTCTGCAAAGAGGTTAAAATGGAAGCACATATCTGGTATTCTTAACATAATAGTTCGTGAATTTATTCCGGTTATTTTCATGAATGCCACATTTTCTCTGCTGAGTAAGATGGATCCTTGTTACAATCTTCTGACATACCTTATTGCAGATAAAAGTGTTTGTGTGATTGTCAGATCTATAGTAATGTTTATCTACTTTTTAGAAGCAATTCGGTTTTACGCAATCATTGTATTTATGTTGTCTCTTTGGTTTGAAATGATGTCAGTTTCCTTAGAATATTTGCATAATGATAGCATTTCCGATTTAGAATTTATTCGGTTTTACCAAAATTTACAAATTACTGTGAAAATATGGGAGGTGGCATATGCACGGTGGATTGTTCTATTTATGACTACTATATACTGGATAACATTGGTTAGTTGGATCGCGTATATAAAATTTGCATCGGTGATTCCAATGTCAATTTACTGGTTTTTGCCATATCTAGGATTGTTGAATGTATTAACAACGTACATGGGATTTCCTTATATTACGGAGTCTCAGGTTGTTACCCAAATTGTGTTATGGAATAGAATGCATAATCCTGAAAACTCAAAAGTGTTAAGAAGAAAATTTCGATCACTGAGACCTATTTCTGTAAAGTTTGGTCAACATTTTAAAGTTACTAAGGAGACAAAGAAATCTTACTACAAAGCCCTCGTAGGTAATATTATTGACGGCATTTTATTGTAACATGAATTTAGCATTGACTAGTCATTATATTTCATCATGTATATATGTAATTTATGTGTTCAATAATTTTACTGTAATTTGATTTGTATCTATGAGAGTCATCCAAATGTATTAAGGGTATTTGGTGCCTAGAAAATTATACAAGACAGATAAAGATAAGGGAAAGGCAAAACGTAAAGTATAAAAATAAATGAAGGAGAAATAAATCAACCAAGATAAAGCAATTTTGTGTCTAGTACGTCCGTAAATAAAAGTTAATTTTCCGAAGTATTAGATACTAGTCCAGTATGTTGGCGCGCTATTGTACATGATTGACATTGAAGTAGACATAGTGTCGTCTTGTTGTGTCCAATGTTTGCTGAATACTGTAAACAACAATTTGGATTTCTTTTCCAGACAGAATTTTGTAATAATATTCAAGTACTGGTATAAAAAGTCAAACAGGAAAAGAACAAAAGAATAGCCTATATAAAATATGTTATCTGATATTGTAACTGACAAGTTTTTACGTGGTATAAAAGTCATGATTTTGATTGGTAACCAGGGTACAATATAACCATAAATTTACCAGAGCTGACACTGATGTCAAAAAGGATATCTTGTTGTTGTTATTGGCTGTTGAGTTGTACAGAGGGTGGGGCCCTCTAGATGAATCAAATTTTGAAGCCCGTATTGCAAAAACTAGAAGCTTCTTGGGTAATTTGGCAATCTAGCATGATAGCCTAATTCTTTATCTTTAATTTGGTGCCCCCTTTACTACGTTTTGTCAATTTTCTAAAAAAAATACACTTCAGCGTTTACTATACTGGTCAAAAACCGTTTCCAAATGGACGTTTTAATTTTCTGAAATATATCAATAACAAATTTCTAGAAGTCGTCAAATAAAAAAATTTTATGGTTAGTGTTCACTAGGAACTTTTACACATTTCAGGACTGTTTGTAGTTTGCTGGTGTATCAATTTGGTTTTGTAGGGCAGCTTTTGTAAAAAAAAGTTTTGTAACTCAAAAAATTCAACATGCCATCCGTAATATTCAATTTGTCGAAAAGTGTTTTGGCAAAATCCAATGAAACTTGATACAAATGAAGAAAAGAGTTTGCTTAACAATATTATTAAACAGTTCCTACAAAAGACCCTGCCATTTCTGTTATTTACCCTCCAGTTTGCAAAGGTGATTCAATTTAAGCGCCCCACCCTTAGTATACTATATCATAGCTGATGAGTGGAATACTTGTACCCTCAAAATTACTGGTTTAGAAAGTTGTTTTTATGCATGTTTAGAAAGAGGAACAATTCTTAACTACGGTGCTTTATTATTATATAAAGTGAGTAAGTGAAGATGAATCTAGCATTTGGTTGTCATATTTTTAATTTGTAATTGAATCGATGTGATTTATTTGTTCATGATTGTCACTATAAATAATCTTTAGTTTTTGTAGTCATACAAGCATGTTAGCATAATTGTGATACCCATTCTGGAAATAAATATTCTTCACTGCATAGTTCAACGCTACCTTACTAGCTAATATCTAATTATGCACTTGCTGTAAATCTGATAATGGAAAAGGCACTAATACTATAACCCATATTGGGAGTTAGACACGACCCGTGACAGAAGGAGATTCGAATTTTCTTGTCTTCAATAAGATATATTTTATACCCATCCAGTACTAAGTGCGTACCAGTAACTTTAAACAAAAAGATTAAATCCAATGGGCGATTCTTTTCTGTTACAGATAATATGTCAAAGTCTTCCAATATCGGTTCATCATTTAGCATTATTGAGAATCCACCTTCAGAGCCCGCGTCCCTTCTAAATTCACCCATTTTAACATTCAATTCATACAATCCATCTTCAGTTATATCAGCTTCATAAGTTAAACATTGATCTAAGGTCACTCCCCGGTCTGTTCTTGCATAAGTGTAGCGACAATACAAGGGCTCGTCTTCTTGCGGAATTCCAACACACTCAGTTGCCACATCGTTCTGACGAACTTTGCTATCATCAATGAAACTCACTTGAGAGTCTGCTTGGTAGAAAATGCCTTTAGAGTCTGTGTGGTCTGCTCCATTCATATTGACAGCAAGTATTGTATCTGCAATTTGACAATTGCCCTTATCTACTTTGTTTTTGCAAACGAAACCCCCGTCAGAGTAGAAAGATCCGGATTTACGGCACCGATTTAATGGAAACTGATGCATGGAGCAATCTGTAGAAAACCAAGTTTATGAAATATGATTTGAAATTTCAAAAGTTTTCTTTAAATTTATATTTTAGTATAAAATGTAGTAACGCTTACATGTAGCCTCACGACAATTCTCGTACATTACATTCCATTGGCCACCGGCTTTTCGGCATCCACATAAATCCATATGGTATTTATGACAATCACACGGTCTTCCTAATGAATTTTGTCGTCTTGCTGCTCTATCTATAAATTTTCTTACCGAAACTGCTGCAATGTGAAAATCTTGATCAACTCGTTCACACAATCCAAAGTAAAAACCCAAAACTATATTTCCTTCTTTAATCTCAGTATCCTTATATCCCTTTGCTTTTAATAATTTGACTGTATTCTCCACTTTAAAGTTTAAGATTATGTATCCAGGGTGATGTGGTTCTTTGGTATGCAGAATTATATCAAGTTCGTCAACCAATTTTTCTTCATTGAACCAAATATTGAAAATCTAGAAAGGAAATTTCATCGTATATGCAATATATTTGTATATACCAGCTTTTGATTGGAAATAAATTTTACATACTCGTTTGTCTCTCTCTTTGTGATAATTGTCCACTATTGCGATCACAAGCTCATACATGCCGTCCTCCCGAATTAAAATGTCGTACCAAACCCCTCTCTTCTTATCCATTCCCGTAGGATCCTTCAGATTCCAATCAGGCCAAATTTGGGTACTTAAGAGTAATTTTGAGTGCTCAATATCTGCTTGGGTTGTTCCGGGTGAAATTCCGAAATTTTGTGAGGGAAAATGATCAGCACGTTTTACACCAGGTGGATTTTCATGGAATGGCATATCTCCATCCCGAATATGAGGAACACCCCATATATCTCTTAGTCTTGCTGTTTCATTTCCTCCATTATTTATTGCAAATACTGTGTAGTCTATTTGACAGTTGCCCGTGTTAAAATATTTCTTTATTCTTGGTTCGCAAACACCTCCACTGTAAATATATTCTACTTTGGGGTAGCTACTTCCTAGTCTAGCTCTTCGACAATCATTAGGAAAGTGTGATTTATTAGTGTTTTGTCTTTGACACATTACTGTATAGTTTTCACATTTGTTAATAAAAACATTCAACGCACATCCCTTTGTCTCACCCGGACATGAACAATTTTGCTTACAATCCGTTGGGCATGTATTGTTTGGCGCTATTGGTTTGACCTCACCAATTAAAACACATTTTTGTTCTTCGCAGTCGTATTCGCAGTTTTCGTTCATTTCGCATTCTTGAATAGTGGCATTTCTGCTATTTAAGTCTTCACAAGTTTCTTCTGGTGGAGGCGTTGGTGGTGGTGGTGGAGGAGGAGGCGGTGGAGGCGCTTCAGTTGTTGTCGTGGTGGTTGGGGGAGGGGGAGGAGGAGGCCAGGTAACGCCAATGCAGCATTCATGCTCTGGATGTTCCTTACAAAATTCCTCTGTGACAAATATGTCGCGTCTGGCTGAAAGACCGAATAAAGCTTTGCGACCAGGATAGCTTTTCTTCTTTTTCTTTTGCTTCTTTTGTTGACGAATCATTCTGGCTATTATGCCACCCTTTTCTCCGGACTGGTCGGGGTAGATACATACGTCTGGCTTTGGCGTTGTTCTACAAGTTAAAAGATTTTGTACATCATCTTCATTTAGAAAGAATGGTGTAGTGTTTTACAGGTTGTCTTACGTTGTGGTTGTGGTAGTAGTTGTTGTTGTTGTCCTAAAATAGTCAAATATTAGGTTTTAATTATTTTGTAAAACTTGAATGCAGGCTTGAGTTTGTACTTTTTGTCTTACGTGGTGGTTGTCGTTGGAGGTGATGTAGACGGGGTTGGCCTGAAATAAAAACATTTAGCCGATAAATATGTAAGCAATCGTGAATTTTAAACTATTTTAAAACTGGAATATTTTATAGAGCAAATCACTGGTAGGATTTTTATTGTTAAACGCTTTGAGTCTGATTGTAAAACAGATTATATTTTCGCTTAAACGTTTATGCATACTTACGTTGTAGTAGTAGTCGTTGTTGGAGTAGTGGTGGTTCTGCAAAAAACAACAAACATATTTCATCAACTCAGGTTTTATAACATAAGTAATGCATATTTGTATGAGAAAATAGTTCTCTTGAAAAGACAGTGCGTGTATGCACAGTTATAATTCTATCTATCTTACGTCCTCGGTGTGGTTGTAGTAGGTTTTGGTGTGGTTCTGTTAAAAAAAACATAAAGTAAAATCATAAATATATTTGCACCGTTTTTTACATAAATATAAAAAATAGTGCTACCGTTTAAAAAAATATTGCTACCGTTTAAAAAAATATTGCTACCGTTTAAAAAAATATTGCTTACGTTGTTGTAGTTGTTGTTGGAGGTGGCGGAGGTGGTTTTGGTGGTTTTGGTTTGGTTCTACAAACAAAACCAATTTTCGAATCAACAATAAAATTATCATATCCTGATATAGTAAATCTTACATCTAGTATTTCAAACTATTAATATTCTTACGTTGTTGGCTTTGGTTTAGGAGTTGTTGTGGTTGTAGTTGTTCTAAAAAACGACAAAAGAATTTTTAAAACTCCAAGCTTTAAATAATGTAATGTTTTAAGCTATGCAATTATTTATGACGAAACAGAATTATGCATTTACGTTGTTGGTGGTGGTGGTGGTGGCGGCGGACTTTCTGTGGTTGTGGTAGTACTCATTGTGGTGCTCTTTGTCCGCGGGGTAGTAGTACGCCGAGTGGTTCTATAATTGAAAGTGGTTTTGATAAGACTTGTTTAAACCAGGTATCTAGCTAAAAATTTATCATAAAGTGTTTAAAATACGTATGTGGTGTCGTGGGTGGACGTGTAGGCGGAGTTACATGTGGCGTTGTGCTAGGTGGTCTGGGTGTTGGCCTCTTAGTTGTAGTTGCTATAGAAACAATATAAAAGGTTATAACAGTTTTGTTTAAAAATCATACAAGCCATAACCATGATAACGGCTTACTTGGTGTAGTTGTGCTAACCACATCAGGACACGGTGTTCTTGGTGTTGTATCAGACGGATCCGGAGTGGGCAACGGTGGCCCTGATGGCGTTGTTGCTGGACGTCTTGGCTTTCTTGTAGTTGGAGTAGTGGGACAATCTTTCCCTGTTAGACGTTGTAGCGTCACCCCACCTAACTTTCCAAATAATCTTCTGGCTATAACACAGCTTGGTGTTGTAGTGGGGGGTGCAGGTGTTGTTGGAGAGGGTGGTGGCGGAGGTCTAGGTCGGGTTGTAGTTGTAGGTGGGCAGCAAACGTGATCTGGATCTCTAGAAATAGCAAATAGCTTAATAGTAAAAAAATTTTAAAACTGGATTTAGCATTATCATTATACAATTTACGTTGTGCAAATAACGGGATCAAATCCATGAACTTGTCCCCAGAGCCCCTTTCGCTTTAGTATCATTTCTCCCATGTATTCATACATTGGCACCGCGTAACACGGCGGTGGTCCAATTGGTTTTGGTGTACTTGGCGTTGGTCTTGGTGTTGTCCACCTCGAAGTGGTTTGTGGTCTTTTGGTTGTCGTCCGGGTTGTAGTAGGTGGCGTGGGTTTAGGTCTTGGAGTAGGTTTAGGTTTTGTTGGTGGTCTATGACTACTTGGTGGCGGATTAGGCCTATGAGTAGTTGGTGGTGGAGGTCGAGGTTTACGGGTTGTAGTTCTTATGGTTGTTGGAGGTGGCTTATGGCAGCAAAACTTTCTCTTTATGGCGCATGCCAAAGGATACTTTGGCTGGTTAGAGTTTTTCAGACAAAACTCGGGTTTACCCCATTTGTCTATTAACAAAATATATAGTCAAATTGTAAGCGTTTAAGATATGATTGGAGTTTTGTCAAGTTGAAATCATTTTACCTTTTATAATGTCAGTGATGATTTGGCCTATATCCTTTTTCTTTTTGGGTTTTACTGGGAAAATGAAGCTCAAAGATTCATGGAGAATAGCAAAAATCAATACAGAAAGGAGAAATGTTCTTGGTAACATTGTTTGGTGATTTAATGTTATGCACTGCACTATGCACACTTTTATTGCTAGAATCTTACATAGTCCAGAAACATCATATCAAAAAATAAAATTCCTATGAGCCGTTAGTGTTACTTTACTTTATTCTGTAAAATGACACGACTAGGATTAGCACGATAGTTTTCAAATCGCCTTTTCAAATATATACTCGTTCAGACAAATGCAACTGAACTCTTATTATCTAGGTCAATCGGTCAGTATAGAATAAAGACTTTGTGTAAAACAATGGCATTTTCTCCGAAATTGTTTGCACAGGTGTGCATCGTTTGAACAGTCATAAATGTATGTTCTATGCTACAATCCCAACCGTTGTGATCTGTTATGAAAATTTAAAAATTTAGCAAACTATTACCAAAATATTAAATAAATTACAAATGTGGCAGAATTGAACACTGGATTTTGTTTTAAGTGTTGCACTAACGCCACCAACCATTCCAAATCCAATGGATAAACTTCACTGAGACTCAATCGCAAATTGACTTGAATGGAAACTAGATGAATATGTCATGCTAACTAATCCAGGTCACCAACTAAACTTTATCAAATGTCATTGTGTAAAGACAATAAGGTTTTCTTCATATATAATCAAATATATTTTATTTGTTATAAATTGTGTTTTATTTTTATTTATGGCTTATAATAACTTAACATAATAGAAAAGCTTAAGTGTACACTATTTTTGGAAACTAAGCTTAGCGAAGCTTCATCTAGATTGTAAATTGTCACCATCATCATCATCAAAAATCATAAAAAATCTGTTTTGAAGTTGGCGAAATCAAATGAGACACATTTTGGACAAATGGATTAAATTGAATGCAGTTAAAATTGTTAACCATTTTGGAAACATAGCTATAATTTAAATTTTGGCTTGGCAAAACGAAAAGCTGGTTTTTTACTTTGCTTTTGAAGTTCATAAATTCACGTAGGTTACATACCTTTAATAAGAAAAACTAATTAAAAAACCGATCGAAAATTCCTTATACGAGATAATTTGTCAGGGATAGTTCAAAGTAATAATCTAGTTATTGTTGGTTGCCTGTACGAATACCATATACATTCCCTTAATACACGTGAGCTGCAGAAAAACGTGTATATTCAGGTAGCGACACTACATTATAGTTTTTAATGTTGCAGTGAGAAGACCAAATAATGAGATAGATACTATTAAGAACGTAGATTATCTTTCTGAGATTGTTTTATTGATCACGCTATGCGAGGCAATTATTTTTTTGTTTCATGCTAAGTAAAGCTAGGCATATTATGATTTTCACACGACATTGAAGTGTTGGCTTTGCACAATTGCCTACAAGAGGGTAACTTGAAAATTAGATTTTATTTTCAAAATCTTTAAGCAGAAAATCAAAATGAAATTCTTACGATATTCAGTGATTTATCTGATTTGTTTGAATTCAAGCATTGACGCAATAGAATCAGAACCGATAACACAATTGCAGTTGTTTCGTTTCAAATATTCCAACAAACTTCGGTTTCCCAAACAATATAGCACAACCACATATCATTTTCCTGGGTTGCATGGTATTAAACCCCGCCTAATGCTTTCCAACATGAAATCCTTTTATGAGCCAGTACACAAGTCAAGCTGCCTTACAGTATTACGAAATCATTTGAATAGTGACATTGCAGATTCTAACTTTCCCATTGTAATTCAGCATCACGTTCCAGCAGTGCTGAAAGTAAACTCAAGCCTTCGAGACCACACGTATCATAAGTCCCTACTAATCTGGGTAACCAATCAACAAACGGAATTCAAAGCAAGCATTAGAACAAATTCTACGTATAGCTGTAACAACTCCAAATTTTTCTATAGTTACACACCTGGCGATTATGTTGCAAGCCTTTGTGCAGATATAAACTATATCAAATATGCTTCATTTACAAAACAATGGCAATGCATGGCTCACATTGATCTGTTTCCACCAAAATACGTATATAAACTAGAACGCCCATTAAGTAATGACAGGAATCAGTTTCAGTTTGCTTAAAGGTCTAAATTTAACTGGCGCCCTATAACATTTAATTTCGTAATATTCTTTAAAATCCCAAAAACATTCGTTGAAAATACCCTGGATTGGCTAAAAATTCTTCAGCCCGTGTCACAAAGGTTGCGAACAAATGACTTAGTGTTAATTGCAGAAATTCACAAATTTAAAGTATCTTTGCTTGCGCCGTCATTATGTGATATAAAAACCGTTTCATTACTAACAAGGTATGCTATTTGACTGTTAATCGCAATTGGAGATGCAATATATCACATCTTGTTCAGCTTTTTGCGTAGATTTCAAATCTGGTTTCAGCTTGGTGTAAAACGCAAGTTTGGAATTTTAAACAATTAATTATTAATCGTAATTAACGTACAAATACGCGCGCTGGACCCCAGCAGCATCCCCCAGGTTCTCCTCTCTCTACACACACAACACACAAACAGTGCAGTGCTGCTGCCTGCGCTGTGATGTTGCTCTTGCGCAATGTTTTTGTGTGTAAAGAGAGAGGAGCACCTGGGGCATGCTGCTGGGGTCAAGCGCGCGTATTTGTACGCTAATTACGATTAATAATTAATTGTTTAAAATTCCAAACTTGCGTTTTACACCAAACAGAAACCAGATTTGGAATCTACGCAAAAAGCTGAACAAGATGTGATAAATCGCATCCTCAATTGCGATTAACAGTCAAATAGCATACCTTGTAAGCTATTGTGCGGATCGTACTGACTGGATGCTGAAGATAAGATTCCGGTTAGAAAAATCTCCAAAACTTACAAATGGTCAAACAAGCGTACCCACCTAATTTTCGCTCAGATTAAGACATTTTCAAATACTATTCAGGTATTGACGCTTATAGCTCTATGTCAACCACGATATAGGAGTAAGAGGTATAAATACTGCACTCTTATTGCAGACTAAGCATATCAACCGAGTACAACGTGTATTCGTAGATGGCGCTGATTTTAGTGCAGAAGGTGCAGACTGCAGACAGCATATTATCATGTAATATAGGTACCCCGGCCGGCATGGCATGCCCGGGTTGTGCCAATCCGGAAGTTGGTACGAAGGTCGTCTTTGTGTATGGTTGCCATGATGATTGTCCACTTCTAAGCCTTCGTTTCCAAGGCGGATTTGGCGCTTGATACTTCATGCTCTGTTTTTTATATAAAAGAGTGTACTTGTCCACGAGAAAATCTTTCAGAGTCGTTCTCAGTGGCAATCTTCCCAGCTCCTCAGGGTCACTTTCGTTGGAAACCTGGTAGTAGCGATCCTTCCCAAAAGTGATGTCCACGTGACAGTTGACTAGTTGACAAGGGGTCAATGTGCTCCTGTCGGAAGTAGTCCTATCCACCACGCGTGTTGAAAGTGGGCTTAATAGCTTGATACCTAGCGGAGTAGCCGTAAGGTCTGTTCGTGTTGTAGGTCTCATTAACACAGCTATTCATCACTCATCAGTCCCAAGATGATTCTTCCGGCTCGGTATGTGGTGAAAGCGTATGTTTCGGTGATATGGCAGCAGGTACAGCTCACATCATAATCAGGACTGACAATCAGTAAAATACCAACACTGATTATTAGTACTACCAACCAGGACCCATGATCTTGTCTTAAAGCACCACTTTGAACTAGCAGCCCCCACCCACGCCGATTGCCGACTGGTGTAGTACTGAATCGGAGTTTCGTCTTCAACGATCAGAGTGGCAAAATGGAGTTCGGACACCCAAGCATGGTCCATTTGAATCTCCAAGTTGCATGCACCTCCGTCACGTATTGGTCATTATTGTCCTTTGGCTTAATATCTGGTGGCTTGCGACTGGACTTCGGAATCTGGCTGTTTCTACAAAAGTCGTTTGCATTTGCTCCAGTAGCACCGGATCCAGTTCCAGACCCACTTCCGGTTGCAGCAGTAAACATGAAGATTGATGGATGAACTGAAGCCTTTGGAAGAGAAAACATGCAAATCACGTAATTCTGTTTAGTGCCATAGTGAGCTTTGCAGGGTGGCATTGGACAGACTAAGGTTGAATCTCTACTAGCTTCATTTTGATCGCAGGTCACGTCATCCGTAAACTGGCCCACTGGATACCCGTCTTGATCCCGAACCTCCAGAAGTAGGTACTTGAACCTTTCCGTGGGACAGTTCTTGCCAACTCGCGACACGGGTTCTGACTTGATGGTAATGTGCAAGTAGTTTTGGAGGGTGATGCCCTGGTCCGCTTCAATTAACATGGTTGTCACTCGGTACGGATTCATGCAGCCTTCATCAGGTTGCCATTCTGGGTGACCCGGTCTGTTATAAAACCCCGTATCCACATCCACATGGACTAGCCCTTATGATCAAGTGCCGTACTGGTAGTACCCCCTTGAATTCCCATCCAAACGTTCTCGAATCGGTGAGTGGGCAGCATCGGCGTACTTGTGGTAGAATTGTGCATAGTTTGCTTATGCCAGGGATTGGAGAGTCCAGGTCCGTGGTGAATTATACCTCCTTTTTTTCAATTAATGTGAATGTTTAACGGGCTTAACGGATGCGGTTAAAGTTTTACTCAAGCTTTCGAAATTTTATTAATTTCTTCGTCAGGAGCAATGAATGAGAACAGAAAACGAAATTTGATAAGAGGCAAAGAAATTTTTTTAAAAAAAATATTCCTAGATAATTATCGTAGTTCACTTGTTAGTCCTTGTTATTCCTTGGCAACTTTCATGGTGGTGTGATTAGTTTGAGAAGAAAAGTTGACACTATTGGGTTGAGCGTTTTGCCACTGTTGCGATTAAGTTTAATTCCTTCGTCCAAAGATTGTATATATAGCCCTTCTTTTGCCTCACGGTGAAAGTATCTTGGTTCAATTTCAAGTAGACTTGCTGAGTCAATAGTCATGATATGGTCCGGGAACTCTCTTAAATGATCTGATACTGCTGAATTTGAACTCTTCCGAAAATGATCTTCTATTCGTTCGGTGAACGGACGACTTGTCTCCCCAATATATTTACATCCGCAACTGCAAGTCATCTTGTAGATTCCAGGTGGAATGCTAGCCAATCTGACCTTCATGTTGCAAATTATACTTCCTATTTTTGTACCCGGAATGTAGCCAAATTCACAATCCACGAATTCTTGAAAGAAACGGGTGATCCTTGTGGTGACTGCTCCCATGAAAGGAAGGATCAGACGTATGGGGTTATCAATTGCTGGTATCAATTGGTCATCCCCACCAGCTTGATAGTTGGCTACTTTTGTTCTCATTTTTTCGATTCTTGAATTAATGAAGCCTAGGGGGTATCCATTGAGCATTAAATCATTCCGTATTATGTCCAGTTCTTCATCCAGAAATTCTTGATCTGATATTACAAATGCTCTAAAGGAGAGTGCATCTACCACCGACATTTTCTGCGAGATGTGATGATAGGAATTAAAATTCAAATATCGTCCTGTGTGTGTTGGTTTACGATACACTTTTCGATGGAGTGTCCCTGACTCGTCCCTGATTATTTCAATATCAAGAAACGCAATTCGGTATTCTTTTTTTCCCAAACGTCCCTCAGTTTATCCTCGATTGGTAGCTTCACCCTGTTCACTTTTCGGCTGTCATATGGATGAATATTCCCAATGTCGAAGCTCTTCTCCGCCAAAGCCCTGAATCCTTTGAGAGGCTGGCTCCCAGAGTGACCAAGGAGCCTTCCGGAAGTGAGTTCCAGTTCCAATCACAGAAGCTATAACCCTCTTGTGCAGTCACATGTTGATGTTCGTGTCAACAAATAGGTGTGTAGAGCTACTGCTACTGGAGTTGAGTAGAGCTGGCTAGTCACTTGCAGCGTTGCAGCACTTGATCATCAAGTCTTGATGTTACTTCTGCACTAGAATCAGAGCCATCTACATTGAGCATGTGTATTACGTCATTTCTTTTTTCCAGCTGTGCATGCGGGTGCAAGCTTACAAAGCTTCTACCAGTGTATCTTATGCCGTGATGTCAACTTTGGACAAAAATATAAAAGCATTGCAGTACGAATTTCATAAATGTGATAAAAGCTACTCAAAATTTAGAGTGAATTCTAAAGGCAACTTGCAAACTAGGCAGGAAATATTAATAAGAAGCTACGCTTACTTGTTAACCTCAGTCATGGGGAATTTTTCATATCAGTGGTTTGATCCCTGGTTAGGAAGATGTGTGATTGATTCTTCAGTAGAATCTGACAGACCACGCCACTTTTCGGTTTACATACAAGGTAGGGGAAATGCATATGAAGAAGAAAGAGCTAACTATATTCTACATTTTTCAAATAAACTCTACTCACTACATTTTATAAGCTTCAATCAATCCATTTTCAATTCAGGAGTTTTTCAGCGTTTACAAAGTGAGTGTTTGGTGCGCAGTAATAGCCAGTTGCTTGGCATTGTTTACAACACTTACACTCTTTAGAGAAAATATTTACAATTTAAAGTTAAAAGCTTTGACGTTTTGTAACATTATGCCAATTTTAAAAGTACTACTGGAACAAGGAGACCCATTTATTAGCATAAATTTAAACCTGACAAAGTTTCGAGTTTTAGCATCAACATTTATGCTTGCTGGCTTGGTACTCAGTAACGCATACAAAAACGAAAACGTGTACAAACTTATTGCAAACCGGAAGTTGGTGCCATTTGAGCATTTAACCCAGCTTCAAGAAAATACCTTTAGGATTTACTCCCGTCTTGGAAAAACATATTTTGCATTGCGGGCTGCTATGCGTGGATTGTTTGAAGTTGAAAAAGGCACAGTTTCATATAATCATCAAGCTGATTACCGCAAGGGTACCATTCTAGTTTCAGAAGTAAAGAACTTGTATGAAACACAAAAAGAACTGAAGGTAATAGCAAGAAATTCCAGCCGAGGCAAAAACATAGAAAAGATTTATAATGCCGGCTCTCTACATCCGTTGGCACTACGGACGTACGTGGATGCTATAGAATCTAAGGAATTAAATAAAACGACGCGTCAAATTGACAAAGAGTTTTTCAGAGTTTACGAAAATCTTGAAAGAGATAAGTTTGAAGCAGATCTTCAAAAGTGCAATAATGTGGCTATTGTTCTGCCTAATTACATCTGCAATAACATGGCTAGAAAAGTTCAAATTGCTTCAGAATTAGGAACAAAATTAGATATAAGTAAAGATGCATTTAGTGCAAGCAACATATTTTTAAATATTGGAGGCATAGTACCCCCATATATTATTGAGCGTATACTCTGGATTCAAAATTCGGGCATTGCAAATTGGATTGGGAAGGCATTTGACATGGACATTCCGAACACACGCGTTTCGCCATTGGAAAAACCCACCATGAAAGGAAACATTTTGGTGATTTTTGTACTGCTATTAGCTGGTGATGAAATTGATGATTAGTTTGTTTGTATTTTTCACTGAAATTGGTGTTCGGACTAGTGTTACTAATACCTTTCGTAGAGTAATGAAAGGATTTAAAGGGCTAACATTCAGAAAGCCTAAATGTAATGCAAGAACCCTTTCCAGAAGGTGGTTGAATTTAATCAATCTTATAAAAACTGGATGGCTAAGAAAACTTACTAGAAAGAAGCTGAATCATTTGCTAAATATGCGTAACTGTTTTAGTTACGGATTTACCCTAAATTGTTTCAATGACAGGACTACATGCATTGCTAGCATAATAAATAGGAAACCCAGACATAGGCTTGTAAAACTTTCATAAAGTATTTGTTTGTAAACTGAAAAACTACTGTATAATGAAATCAATAAAACAAATTTTATTCCACGCGCTGTGTTTCATTCCATTTTATAACGTTTGCATAAATTTTAGATCATAAAATAAATGTCACGTCACGTTTAAAATTCACTTCTTTTAAGGCAAAACACGCTAAGACTACGCGACGATTCTCTTACCGACGAATAATTTTCATGAAACCAACCAAGCTTTTAGCGCTGCTTAGAAATCTGGTATCATAAAATGAAACGACAACAAAGATTGTTGTAAGCTAAAAGTATCCCTGAATAGCAATGCAGATATTATGCAATAACAATAAAATCCTAACAAAAACCTCTATCTCAAAATTCAATCAATAAACAAATTTATTTATGAAAAGTCTTAGATGATTGACATTTTTTCATTTATTCAGTATGTGCTGAATACACATTGGTTTTTGGAAGAGGTAGATAACGTACAAGAAATCCTTGGTGAGTAATCAAAGAACACTATCGTCTTACACGGGTCAACAAATTTTACATTTCCGTGATAAGGAAAATAGCTGGAGTGGTAATGCATGTGGGATATTTCAGCCGCATTTATGGCTCATCATCATCCCTGAGAGCATTTTTACCCCACCAATATTTCTGCTGCTGTCCAAACATATTTCCTATTCAAAACAACGTACTCATAATATGTACCTACACATAGGACAAGAAATCAGGAAAAGGCTTCTCGACACTTGTGACCAGAAGGGCAACAAAGTAATTACACACAGAGATTTTGGACCTTTTTCATTTTCTCATCATCGGCTTTTCTGTTTCTGTTGCAGTCTTCATGCTACTGTTGTTTTAATGAAGCAAGAATTTTTAAGCCGGCAGGGCAATGAAAATGTTGAGTAAGAGGTTAAGGGCACAAATTGATGATGATGAAAAAGGAAACGAGTGTTGAGAGAGGCCAGAGAGCTTGAGATACTTCAGCAAGATAAAAACCTACCCTTTCTCTTAACATTTTCTTTATATATAAATCTTTCATCATAAGGTGTAAACATTTCAAAACATTTCAAAAGGGGAAACGAAAAGAAGGTTGCTTGGATTCCTTATCAGTCTTAATAGCTTATGATTTTCCCCTTTCATTTTACTTTGCCTGGCTTCAGGAAAACATGACAAAATAATTGAGATTCTCAATTTGTGATAATGTAAAGAAAATCTTTTTGGGTGCATGTTGATGATAATGATAGAGATAAAAATGGATAATATTCTGGATAGATAAGAAGTTGCTGGGGGTTGTCTTGGTGAAGAAACGCTCAATCTCGGAAGCTGTTTATTTTGTAACTTTCCTTATTCACTTCCATTTTTGCAGTCAAGCAAAAGGTTGCTCAGTTTTTCTCAGCAAGAAACTTTCTGAAATATTTTTTGATAAGCATTTTACAAATTTTAATAATAATTGTAATTGTAAGAGTTTGATTTTACAATGGCTTTATCTAAAGTGGCAAAACTGGAGTTGGATAGAACTAGATTGTTGGAACTATTTCCACAAGAGGTAAAAATTTATTAAAATACTAATATTTCCCCAAACCAAACCTATTTAATAAATGGAAATTATACTGATTATTTCTTAAACTGAATATTTCATGTTTATCTTTTTATGACTTTGCAGCTTTGGAACATAATTACGGATTTCCTAACAGACGCCACTTCCATGGAAATACTCTACAGCCATTTTCCCTTCTTCCGCAAAAACCTGGAAGCACGCAGAACCCAGTTCCTATTTCCCAGCGTGTTACCACACTTGCTCAAAACTGGATACTTGGACGTAGTAACTCCAGCAATGTATCCCTCTGAGCCACACGATGACCCAACTGTGGTCTTGTGTGCATCCTGTGGTGAATTAAGATACCTCCACTTCTACTCTGACATTCTAAAACTTCGCATGATTTGCAAAACTTGGTGTGACGCAGTGGACAACACTTGTGAAAATGATCCCATGCACTTTATGCTAATGTCATATCCTCAACCAAAGCCAGTTTATACTTGGACCGAAACTCATTTCGATGACGAGAATGCAGACATTATAAAACGTCACTTTAAATCAGCGCCAAATCAAGAGAAAAATCCTTTTATTGGACGCTCCCTAAGTTTGACTTTGGAGGATGATGATCATAATCCCTTTTCTGAGGAAAGTCGGACGTTAAAAACAGAAGACAGTTTGGAAAAGCATGGCCATCATTTTTGGTACTGCAAAATTTATGTCAAGGATGATTCCACCAAGCGTGTTAACTACTACAGAAAGTTGAGAAAGTGGTTGTTCTTCTTGCCAAATTTGAAAGTTTTGCGGATTCAACACAGCCCATCAGTGAAGTTGAGCGTTCCTCCACAAAATGATGACGAGAAAGAAGATGAAGAGAATGGCATTGCCTTAATGGGCGATTTGCCAGTTTTACCAGAATTGAAGTTTCTTTCCACTGTCAATGTTCCCAGTTACATGTTTAATGCGCTGGTTACCCAGAACAATCACTTTACCAAGCTGGAAGCGAAACGGGAAGTTTTGCATGAGTATCGTGGATTTTTTCGTGGAGGTTTTGAGATTTTGAGGGAGTTGTCCTTGAGGCTTTTGGATGAGGTGGATTTCAACCAGCTTATTATGATGAATGAATTGGCTCTGGAAAAGCTTACATTGGATTGCAATGGCAAGGTTTTCATGACCTGGGAAAGGCTGTTTGAGCTTCTGGGAAATAAATGGGGAAATACTTTGGAAACGGTGACCATTCAGTTGAGCGATTTTAATGGAGTGAGGGATGAGCCATTGTTGGTGCAGCAGTGGAATAGAAATATGAGGAAGTTTCCAAAGCTACAACATTTCAAGGTGGTAGGCAAAAATGCCAGCTTGTTTCTTGTGCCTTTTCATCGTGGAAATAATGTGCAAAATAATGGAAACTGAATGAAATAAATGTCAACATAATTGCACATTTAATAATATAAGCTATTCACATGCACAGTTGAAGTGGTTATATGTGTTTTTTGGTTTAAAATTCTAAATACGCATTTCACAAAGTTGGTAATGTATCAACAAAAATTGTTGAGATGAGATTGAGGTTTTATATTATACACCAGTGTCACAATAGTAGTTTATTCATAGGATGTAGATGTTTTTGTAAAATTGCTCATGTATTTTATGTGAGTTGAAAACCCCACAAGCACAATATGTAATGCTGCTGCGTAGAGGTAGAATATTTCTATGAATAAATCTTATAGATATTTAAGTAATTTGTTTTCTGTCTTGTTCAGCAGTGAATAACTTTTTTTTTAAAATTATGGTTTTTTTAAGTAATTATTTTCTGCAACAGTAACTATTTACCCCAGTTAGGTAATATACTAAAATTAATTCACACTTGAAATCAGCCTGTAAGGAACAGTGTTATCATTATCTTCTAGTGGTCTACTAAATAGTTGTGTATTAAGAGGTCATAGTAAACTTTTTTGGGAAAATTGCAAAATTGTTGAGCTCGTAAATATTGATTTTTCAAAGTTTTATGTAAGGTGAGAGTAAGTACTTAGCCATGTTCTAATTTTATATGCTATTTGAAAATATAACCAGCATACGTAATTTAGGCTACACTTGCATTACAGACTTTGAAACTTGAAGGTTTATAGTGTTTGGGTTAGCATACTAATAACATTATATTATGGTATAAATTTAAACAATTTGCATGTATATTTTCCTATTTTGTATTTGTTTTGGATTGTTACATGATTGATGAAGCAGATTTGTATATAATTTTGAAATGTTATAAAAACTACAATATAAAAGATGTCTGACAATTCCAGCACAAATTGTTTTGCACCTCATAGCAATTTTCTAATTGATTTTTATGGTGAGTAAATATTTGCTAATTGGTCAAAATTCTCCACACACACTGATACCGTTGAGCCAGCTTAAAACGTAAACAGTAGAATGAGTACAAAATCCATTTCCTTGACGTTTTTGTGGTGTTTCTAGGTCAAGGTCTTACATGTGAGATGAAAGATAGAGAAAAAGCAAAAAGGTGCTCCCTTTCATGGGAGTTTGTTCACATTGCTCTGCATCCTTCATGGGAGTCCCTACTTGCATAACACTCGCACAAGATTTAAGAAATAGCAGTGCAATGTTCTGTATTTTACCATACCCTACCCTACCCTAACATAAAACATTGTTATGCCTTTGCATTTTGCAAGCTTGTTCCCTTGTTGCTGTATTGTTTGCTGTAAAAATAGTGAATAGTCCTTGAGTTTTTAAAGGGGAGGAAGGAACAACGCCTAAATAAAACATACAATATAGGCAATTGCTGAATTCCGGACAAAACCCAAGCCTGCCTTTTCTGAAATTTCTCAGTTCGGATGAGAGCTAAAGTTTAATGACACAAACACAATACTTGTATTTTTACAAGAACGGTACATTTTCAGTAGGGTAAAAAATCATTATTGCGTTGAACACGAAAGAATCAACATTCTTTTTATTTTAGATGCCACACTGTTTGGTGGAAAATGAATACGCGACAACCTGCTCATCCAGTATTAGATCCATAATAATATAGATAGTTCATTTCTTTTTATGTTCTGTGGGTTTTGACTTTTAAAAAGTTTTAATATTTCTTCCAAGTGCAAACTGATTTATAAAGCATCAAAATATTTTGTGCATTCAAAATGTATTTTGGAACTGTGATGACGATATTATTACTCGGGACACTAAAAACTGCTACGGCAGAATTAGAAAATGTTGAAAAGTTGCTAGAAGCCGTTAAAAAAGACGAAATGTTTAAGGACGTCACATTCATGCCACTTAGAGATAGCTATGTTGTCAAACTGGCAATATTTGGCGATGTAGATTTTGGCAAGCGGTTTAATCACAGTGATGAGAAAATCCTAAAGTACTGGCAAACCGTTATGTACGATGTGCATTTGCGTTTTCAAACCCTGTCCAGTGTCAACATATCTTTTCAAGTTACATCAGTGACAACTTTTAAGGTGCTTATAGAAAAAAATGTTTAAAACCAAGTTGTTTTCTTTTAAAATTCCCTTTTATATTGATAATTCTAGACTCCGGATGAGCAAAGGTTTCTCGAAAACCTTCGCGACGAGAATGGCACCTACATTTTGGAGAAAGTAAAGGATAACGTTGAGCATTGGACGTACTCAAAGCTTGATCAGTTTCCAGTCTTTGACATTGCAGTTTTTCAGTTGTCATTTGGCGAAACAAGTAAAAAATATGAATACTATGGTTTTAATGGGAATTCAGTTTGTCGTGGGAAGCAGGACAATCTTCAAAAATGGAAAGCAACTTCTATTCAATCCAATTTGCAAGAACCAGCCAAAAGGCTGGCATATAACTTGGCCAGAACGTAAGTCAATTTTTTATGAAAACACAAATGGTGGATACAAATAGTGATGATGTAGTCAATAAAATACATTCCCTATTTTTTTAGATTGGGTTTTCCCAACGACAACTCTCCAATGTTCCAGAATACGTGTAAAGCCCAAGAAAAAAGTGAAACGTTTTGTTGTATTTTGGGAGAGAACAAGCCAAATGACGTTCTTTACAGTCGTTCATTTTCCCAGTGTACGGACAAATTCACGACATTTTGGGGTACAACACAAAATATAACCGGGTGTTTGACCAAAGCTCCTGGCAACAACATACCTGTTATTGACACATCTGAGCTTTTTCATGATCCCAGCAAAGTTCCTGCCTGGACATTGGAAGAGCAGTGCAAAATATTTATGAATGACACAGAAGCAACTACGGTAGGAATTTGAATTACAAAATATCTGAATAGCTTCATATACAATTTTCGAACAAGTTTTCTTATTCTCTTAGATTCTTGAGCTTTGTGAAGCTGCTTTTTGCTGGTCAAGTGCAGGATTCAAGTTTCAAGATAATTTCTTGGTACCACATGAAGGCTCAAAATGCGGATACAAAAAATTAGGGGTAACTGAAGAATAAGTTGGTTAACCTTTTTGTAAAGCAGATCATATATTTAAATGATATGACTATTTTAGCGCTGCGTTCGTGGAGATTGTATTGAGTCTCAAGTTCTCTTGGCCAACGTTGCCACGGATAAATGTCTTGTTCCTGAGAAAAGTTTGTTTGCTGTTGATGACCAACCGGTGTTGCGTAACTGTTCCGAAATACCGTTTGATCAGCTAGATGATACGGATATGGATGAGGGCATGATAAAATGGTTGTATTCTACAAATAATGGTGTTGCTTTGAAGCAGTTGGGACTGGACAGGGATTTCAAGTTAAAATTCTCAAAAGAAAATGATAACCCAAGGTCAAGTTGGATTTTTGAAATGCTCGGGGAACAGGGTAGTAATCAGGAGTTTCACTTAAAAAATAGTGTTACTGGATCATGCATCCTAGCTTCAAATAACGGTTTTAATGTGGAGATAGTTTCAAGTTGTTCGGGTGGAGATAATGCAGCAAGATGGAAGATTGTTAAGATTTATGAGCGTCGGGCTGATTTGTTAAAAAAGATTTTTAAGACAATCAAGTTAATGTTCAAGCGGTTTACCAGAACTATAAGGTATTGGGTTTCTACATAGCTTTCAGTTATTGGTTATATAAACTCTGAAAATATTTTGTTTAATTTGATGTAGATGTTTTTGTAAAATTTCATTTTGAAAAGTGTTTTATGTATTTTATGGGACATGAGAACTCCACACAAACACGATAGTAGGTAGTGCCGCTACCTAGAAGATTTCTAAGACTAAATTTTCAAATAGACATTTAGAAAGTAAATTCCATTTTGTGTTCTGTCGAGAATTACATATGTGTATTATGTGAAGTTGTAGTTCACCAGTGAATAACTTCGTTATAGAATTAAGGTTTTGTGAAATAATTATTTTCTGAAGCAGTAACTATTTACCCCAGTTAGGTATTATAGTAAAATTAATTCACATTTGTAATCAGCTTGTAACAAGCTGTGTCATTATTATCTTCTAGTGTTCTACTTTACTAAATAGTTGTGTTTTAAAAGGTTATAGTACGTTTTTTGTTAACAATTGCAAAGAGCTCGTAAACATTGATTTTTCAAAGTTTTCTGTATGATGAGAGCAAATACTTAGCCATGTTTTAATTTTAAATATTATTTAAAAAGATAACCAGCTAATGCAGTTTAGGCTACAGTTGTTTTACAAACTTTTGAAACTTGAGTGTTTATAATGTTTGGGTTAGCATATTAATAATATATTATTTTGGTATAAATTTAAACAATTTGCATGTATCTTTTCCTATTTTGGATTTGTTAAGGATTGTTATATGATTGATGAAGTATATTTGTGTATAACTTTGAAATGTATAAAATAAATAAAATAATATAAAAGATAATTTCTAGGAATTCCATTACAAATTGTTTTGCATAATCATAGCAATTTGCAAATTCATATTGACGTGGTTAGTGAATATTTCTTAATTGGTCAAATTTCTCCACAAACATTGATACAGTTGAGCTTAATCGCCAGCTTATAATTTAAACAATATAATGAGCAAAGGAACGCATTTCTTGAAATTTTTGTGGTGTTACTAGGTCAAGGTTTTATATGCGAGATGAAAAAAAGGAAGAAGCAAAAAAGTGATCCCTTTTATAAGAGTTCGTTCACATTTCTCTACAACCTTGAGACCCCACCACAACACTCGCACCAGGTTTAAGAAATAGCAGTGCAATGTCTTGCATTTTACCATACCCTACCCTAACATATAACAATGTTATGCATTTACAAGCTTGCTCCCTTGTTTCTGTATTGCTTGCTGTAAAAATAGCGAATAGTCCTTGAGTTTTAGAGGGGGAGGAAGGAGCAACAGCAACGAGTAAGGAAAACGTACGATGTAAGTAATTGCTAAATTCTGGACAAAATCCAAGCCTGCCTATATCAACACCCTTTTGTGAAATTTCTCGATTCGATACAGAGCTAAAGTTTATTGACCCAAACACAAGACTTGTAGTTTTATACGAACGATACCTTTTCACAAGGGTAAAAAAGCAGTAATGCGTTGAACACGAAGGAATCAACATTGTTTATACTTTACATTACGACACTGTTTGTAAGAAAAAAACGGCGACGGTCAGTTCATAACAAATTAAATCTTTCGAGATTACTTGTTATGCTTCTTGTTTTCGTTTAAAAAGTTTCGAATATTATTTTAAAGTGCTAACTGATTTATTAAAAAAACAAATATTTTGTATATTTGAAATGCATTTTGGAGCGGTGATAACGATATTATTACTCTGGATGCTAAAAACTGCTGCGGCAGATTTAGAAAATGTTGAAAAGTTCTCAGAAGCCGAAAAAGACGAAATGTTAAAGGACTTGAAATTCGTGCCACTTAGAGATAGCTATGTTGTCAAACTGGCAATATTTGGTGATGTAGATTTTGGCAAGCGATTTAACAGTGATGAGCAAATTCTAAAGTATTGGCAAGCCGTTATGTACGATGTGCATTTGCGTTTTCAAACCTTGTCCAGTGTCAACATATCTTTTCAAGTTACATCATTGAAAACTTTCAAGGTGCTTATACAAAAATAAAGTTTAGTGATGAAATTGTGTTCAAACTTCAAAATTCTTTTTTATTAACTATCTTAGACTCCGGATGAGCAACTGTTTCTTGATAGCAGCCGCGACGAGAATGGCACCTACACTTTGCACAAAGTAGGGGGATATGCTGACCATTGGACGTACTCGAAACTTGCTCAACTTCCAGTCTTTGACATTGCCGTTTTTCAGCTGTCGTTTGGTGAAGCAGATAAAAAATATGAATTTGCTGTTATTAATGGGAATACAGTTTGTCGTGGGAAGCAGGACAATGATCAAAAATGGAAAGCAACTTCTATTCAATCTAATTTGCAGGAACCAGCCCAAAGGCTGGCATATAATTTGGCAAGAACGTAAGTCAATATTTTATGAAAACAATGGGTGGTGCAAAGAATGGTAACCTAATCATCCGTAAATACATTGACTTTGTTTTCAGATTGGGTTTTCCCAATGACAACTCCACTATATTTCAGAATACGTGCAAAGTCCCAGAAAAAAGTGAAAATCATTGTTGCATTTTAGGAGAGCCAAATGATTATCGTGACATTCGTTCCTTTTCCCAGTGTACGGACAAGTATGCGACTTTTTGGGGTTCATCGCAAAACATGTCTGGGTGTTTGACCAAAGCTATTGATAACAACATACCTGTTATTGATACATATGAGCTTTTTAAAAATCCCAGTAGAGTTCCTGCCTGGACATTGGAAGATCAGTGCAAAATATTATTGAATGACACAAAAGCAACTGAGGTAGAAAATTATACTATGAAATATCTGAGTAGCTTCATAAGCAATTTTTGAACGTGTTTTCTTGTTTTCATATGTTATAGATTTTTGGGTTTTGTGTAGCGGCTTTTTGCGTGTCAACAGCAGGGTCCAAATTGAAACATGATATGCTTATACCACATGAAGGCTCAAAATGCGGATACAAAAATTTGGGGGTAAGCGCGAATAATTTTTTAAATAAAGGACTATGCAACCTAAGGGCAAAAATTTTGACCTCCCAGTTTATTGTTGATTCTGATAGAGCTTTAAAAGCTCTACAATTTTGCAATTTAAAGTATGTCCTTAACTCCTAACGTTGCTGAGATATGAAGGAGTTTGTAATTTTCGCTCCCATAAGGCCCCATAGTAAACACACTTTTTTCAAACTCATGGCTACCCATCGCGCCCACTTTTGATTTCCAATTTTGAGAGCATTTTTAAAAGAGCGTTAAACGAGAATGTTTTTCAGAAGTTACTGGAGTGGTCTTCTTGCAAACGTCGAAGTTGTGGTAGGTCAAACTTGGAGGTGTTTTTTCGGAACAAATTTCGTTTAAATCGTTATAGCTTAAAAGAGAATTTTCTGTAGATTCTATTGTAGAAAAAAGCAGGACAAAATGTCTGTAGTTGCAAAAGTTATGAAGCTATAACCTTGGAGGGGCTGTTCGAGAACCCTCAAAAACAGCCCTTTTTAAGGCCAACGTTTGACCCCCGGGCCCACCTTTGATTTTCGATATTAATAGCAATTTTGAAAGCGCTTGTTCAGGAGATAAAACTGAGAAAAAACTGGAGTGGTATCTTTCCAAAACCAAGACTTATCAAACAGAAGATTCTAAAGTATCATCAATTCACAAAAATAAACATTTTTTATACACTGAGTCGTCAAAGTGTGCAATTTTGGAAAGATACCACTCCAGTTTTTTTTCAGTTTTATCTCCTGAACAAGCGCTTTCAAAATTGCTATTAATATCGAAAATCAAAGGTGGGCCCGGGGGTCAAACGTTGGCCTTAAAAAGGGCTGTTTTTGAGGGTTCTCGAACAGCCCCTCCAAGGTTATAGCTTCATAACTTTTGCAACTACAGACATTTTGTCCTGCTTTTTTCTACAATAGAATCTACAGAAAATTCTCTTTTAAAATGGGTATTAACATTGAAAATCGGAGGTGTGTACAGGAAGCTATAACGATTTAAACGAAATTTGTTCCGAAAAAACACCTCCAAGTTTGACCTACCACAACTTCGACGTTTGCAAGAAGACCACTCCAGTAACTTCTGAAAAACATTCTCGTTTAACGCTCTTTTAAAAATGCTCTCAAAATTGGAAATCAAAAGTGGGCGCGATGGGTAGCCATGAGTTTGAAAAAAGTGTGTTTACTATGGGGCCTTATGGGAGCGAAAATTACAAACTCCTTCATATCTCAGCAACGTTAGGAGTTAAGGACATACTTTAAATTGCAAAATTGTAGAGCTTTTAAAGCTCTATCAGAATCAACAATAAACTGGGAGGTCAAAATTTTTGCCCTTAGGTTGCATAGTCCTTTTTACAAAACCGATCATTCAAATTTATAATGAATATTTTAGCGCTGCGTTCGTGGGGAATGTATTGAGCCTCAAGTTCTATTGGTCAACGTTGCCACGAATAAGTGTCTTGTTCCAGAGAAAAGCATGTTTGCTGTTGATGACCAGCCAGTGCTGCGTAACTGTTCCGAAATACCAATTGATCAACTAGATGACTCGGAAATGGATGATGGCATGATAAAGTGGTTGTATTCTACAAATAATGGTGTAGCTAAGAAGCAGTTAGGATTGGACACGGATTTTAAGTTAAAATTCTCAGAAGAGAATGATTATTTAAGATCCAGTTGGATATTTGAAAAGTTGGGTAATCAGGAATTTCTCTTAAAGAATAGTGCTACTGGGTCGTGCATCCAAGCTTCGGATAATGGTTTTAATGTGCAGATAGTTTCAAGTTGTTCTGGTGGCGACAAAGCAGCAAGATGGAAGCTTGTTAAGATTTTTGAGCATCCGGCTGATTTGTTGAGAAATATTGTTAAAGGAATCAAACTATTGTTCAAGCGGTTTAGCAGAACTTTAAGGTATTGGGTTTCTAAATAGCTTTCAGTTATTGGTTATTGGTTATATAACCTGAAAATCTTTCGTGCCAAGCATGTATGCATAATTTACAAATAGTTAGCTTGATTCAGTTTTGTTTGTCTACATAAAATAGAAAGTATGTTAAACAAAACTAATGTGAATTCACATAAGGCATAGTATGTTATATTCAATCTTCAAGTGACAATTGTTGGTCACGAAATATGTTACAACTTGTGAATTTCGATTTTTTGTACATCTTTTGTGAAAGGTGATTAAGCAAACACCCGCCTTATTATGTTATGATTTTTAATTGTTAAAAACTAACCAGTATTATTGTATAAGGTTCTTTTCTTTTACAGAACTGTAAAACTTATGTCCTAATAGATTAGCAAATAAAAATCAAATTTTGCTCTGATGAAGGTTTAAGTAACAAACTGACACAAAATTTTAACTGAATCCTATTTTGTTAAAATTTATCATGCACCTTTGTATATTGGTTATGCTTAATATTCTTATTAAGGTTTTATTGCAATAAAATGTAATACGCGTATACATCGTGCCCACTCCCACTTCGTATATTTGTGCGAGGTGTTGTGAATTTGAAACTGAAGTGAACAAGTAAAAACTAATTTTTAGCAGGCTTGGGTAATCACGAATTAGAATCACCAATCCTTAATCCGGGGTTTGTGATTAAGTTAATCACTTAATCACCAATCCCACTTCAGATGTTTTGCATTTAATCACAATAACTAATCCCTAAACCAGTAGCCTTTAATCACCTCCTAATCACTGCTTAATCACTGAGGTACTACCTCCATGAAGCTGCTTTTCTATTACCTTTAATATAGGTACGCTTATGGGGGTTATGATTAGTTGTGCTACACTGACATAATAATTAATTGTGATATACTCTTGAAATACTTAGCTGTGATAAATTGTTAATAAATTGTATTTTGTTGTTTCTACATTACTTTGTTGAAATGATAAATCTTTAAATGTTAGAAAACTCAATCTCTAATCCTAATCCAACTTGTATTTTCCTTTAACATTTAATCACCTAATCACCGGTAATTGGGATTGAGTTTAATCACCCAATCACCAGGATTGGGGATTGGTATTAATCACCAATCTCTAATCACCTTTTGAAAAAGCGTCTTCATTTAATCCCAATTACTAATCACTTGACCAAAATGGGGTGACTACTCAAGCTGGAAAATGAATGCCGGGTATAAGATTTAGGTGTTGCAAATGCGGCTAAATATAGGTGGTAATTTTTGTCCTACTTTGCAAAAACACACCTTGCTTTTTTGAAATAGACCAAAACAACTTACAACAGTAGAAAATGACAAAGTTGCTAATAAGTTTTTTTTAAAATCATTTCAAACACTAAGCTTATTTATAGTGTTTGTTTTGAAGAAAACTCATTGCATTTTGAAAGGTTAGTCGCGTGTTCATGAAATAACAAAAATATGTTGGGCTTTGAAAACACAATACGTATATTATTTTGCAAAGATCATACACATAAAACCGACAAAAAACCTTTTCCAAGTTGATTTGTTGGTTCGGCGCAATTTATCACACCAGTACCATTATCATTACCTTAATGAACTCAAATAGGTGTATCTTTCAGATAGCAAAAAAAAAATCTAAAATAAAATTTACCGTTTGTACTATCATAAGACATACCATTGTGTTTAGGAGTTTACTTTCTGTTGACCTTTTAAAATAGTCCTATTCCAGCTCTAAAAGTAACTACGCAAACTTTATAACTGAATAACTTATTGCTAAAACCAAATTATTCCAGGCTATTACCAAACAAGTGGATTATTGAAAAGGTAACAACGAACTTATGAACAAATATTAATGATTGATTTAGTAATGACGTTTGTCAGTGAAGGTAAGTTCCCGAACCAGGAACTTACCTTGAATTTCAATGAAACAGGAACAGGAAACAACAAAAAATGTATTTCTTCTGAAATGAAGAATACCGTATTTATTCGATTTATACCCCTCGCTCGATTTATAACCCCCCTCGAATTATACCCTCCTTTGAAAGGAGAAATTTGAATATTTGGCCCCCCTCGGTTTATAGCCCCCCTCTCATTTTTAGATACAAAAGTAAACACAAACATTCACTTTTATACTGAGTTTTTTGATTATGATAAACTTTGTCAATACGTTTGACGTATTTTTATGCAAAAGTGCATTTTAACAAAGCTATAGCTGAACAATTTAATGTCAATTATCATCATAAATAAAAAATCCTTTCAAAATGTGCCATCAAATTTGAAATTTTGGCCCCCCTCGATTTATGACCCCCCTCGAATTATACCCTCCTTTGAGATGTCAAATTTGAAATTTTAGCCGGGGGTATAAATCGAATAAATACGGTAATATGACGTAAAACTAAACACGTAGAATTTTAATACAAGTATTTATTTTTATTTTTTGTAAACTAAAATTACAGTTTAGTTTATAAATTTCCGTCCAGCTGGAGCATCCGAGTGGAAGCAATTTATAATTTAAATGAATTAGCACATAGACTAGACAAGAACGTTTCAGTCAAAACCATTATAATGGCTAGCCCCCTGATTTGGAAAGTGTTTAGTTTTTATAATTATACATTTGGCAAGATTTTGTATGAACACCCCGTATCTTTTGACACAGAAAATAAAGTATTTCAAACGTATGCATTCAAGCCTAAAAACTATAGATTATTTCGTTTTTCCTACCTTCCTATTATTTTTGATACAATTTGCTCAATCTTCAACATCGCAATATGTTTATTATGCCCATCTAATAGTCTTCCATTTCATGCGGTTATTTTAAACGTCTGGTGGGGTTTAGCTCTGATTCTTGTCGTTTTGCTAAACTTGCTTATAATTATCAATGCACCATATGCAGAAACTTCCTTCAATCAACTTTTTAGGACCAAAGTTTATAAGAAGGCACTAAATAGTCTTGGCGTTACACCTAACTTAAAAACCAGAGTGTTTGTGTTGATTTGTGAGCGTAAGTAACAACAGTTTGTACTAAGTTTTCAAACAAGTAAATATTTTTAAAAATTTATTTTAAAAATTCTGATTTGCATTACATTTTTAATTTATTTAATCAAGGTATTGGGGAGGACTCAGTAAATGACATCACCCTTGGGCTGGTTATGCTGAACTTGGTGGCGACATTCTTTGTCACTGGAATGCTTATGTCACCATTAATGGTATTTGCCGAATGTGAATCGCTGTCGCATACACTAAAGATTATTTCATTAAAATTAGAATCCAAAATATTTCGATTTACCCACTATGCAATAAAACAATGGGTTGTTATAGAGGTACACCGCAGTATCTGCTTGCATTTGCTGCTGGCCGTAACTATATTTAATGTTTACATTAAAATTCTAAAGAGCATATTTCTGGAAACTTGTTTGAAATCAGCCGTTAGGCAGTACAATCGGCTTCAGTGTCTCACCAAATCTCTAACTGATGTAATTAGACAGATTGCTGCAGCTCTTATGTCTGTGGGATATATTATCTGCATTTTGGCCGCGTGGATACTGTGTCAAGGCTGGAAGCGATTTCCTACCTTACCTGCATTAGTGTTATCCATAATAACTGTTGTTGATTTTATTGTTGTTTATGAAGCATTGACACTAATTATTTACACGCATGAATCCAGTCTAGCTCTTATTCTGGATAAGTGGAAAGTAAACCAAATAGGAAGAAAAAATGAATGGAAAAGGATTTGGAAATCATTACAACCTATTGTTTTTTACTATGGACCAGCAAAATTCGATAAAGAGACCAAAATCAATTTCTTTTGTAATGTAATCGATTACGCAATTAATATTATGCTTGTGTTTTAGACACTTTATTGAATTTTGGGAATTTCTCTTTTATTCTTTTAAAGACAAAGAAGTTTTTTAAAAATAGTTTAAATTTAGAAAACTGTAGGAGCCAGCCAATGATAATGCATTGTAAAAAGTATGTCGTTTACTTCTTTGACACGGAAGAGAGGAAGTGCAAGCCAACTGAGCCAGGTCAATGTGCTTTCAAACCAAACCGGTTTAAAAACATGGAAAGTTGTAACAGACATTTTGTCAGGAACTAAACCTACATTTTGATTTGTTCAATGTATTAATGTTTTGTTCATATTGGTAATAAAGTTTCGGATTTTAGAAACACTAATTAATCTGCGTGTGTAGGAACTTGTAATTAGCAATATTATGGTTTTGATGCTGTGGCTTGCAAATGCTTTTTTATAAAAAAAAATTAGTACCTATGTAATAATTAATTAGCTTCAGCATTGCAAAAAAATTGAAATCTGTAATACTCAGTAAAAGCGTTTTATATTTTTTGCATTGGCGAATTTTTGAAGGTGTTATATTAAATATATTGTAGGATTGGGAAATTGCGTTATCTAAAAGTGAACAACATTAAATGAACCTATATCAACGAAAGAGAGTTTTATGGGCCTTTTAATAAGCCTCTATTTACGATTTGAGTTCGAGGGTTAGGTGTACCTAATGAACCGAGCATTGTGTTTCACCTTTTCACTTACCATTTTGTACAGAACACAATAGAAAAGAAAGAATTCTTCTTTGTTATATTATGATTTTGAACATGTATAAAATAAAATAAAATGAATTTAAAGATGTCATATCATTTCAGTATATGTAATTTGGCTTGCATCATCATGGCAATTTGGCCATTGATATTAATGTGGTCAGTAAATATTTCCTAATTGGTGCAATTTCTCCACATACACTGATTTTGTGGAGCCAGCTTAAAACTTAAACAGTAGAAAATCCAATTTCTTGGAATTTTTTGTAGTAATTCTGGGTCAAGGTTTCACATGCTGGATTAAAAATAGGGAAAAGGCAAAAAAGGTGTTCGGTTTAGGGGAATTTATTCACATTGCTCTGCAGCCATAAGACCACCTGCATAACTCTTGCAAAGGTTTGAGAAATGATAATGTAATGTCTGGTATTTCACCATCCTTCCCCCAACATATAACAATGTAATGCATTAACAAACGTGTTCCCTTATTGCTGACAGTACAAATAATGAATAATCCTTGAGTTCTTAAAGGGGAGGAAGGAACAACGAAATTCCCATAAAACACATACTATAAGTCGTTGCTGAATATTAGACAAAACGCAAGCCTGCCTTTAAGGGCAATGCCTATTTGTAATTTTTTTGATTCGGATCACAGCTGAAGTTAGTTGACCCAAACACAAGACGAGCTTTATTACAAAGGTAAAAAGGCTTTTCATTGGGATAAAAATTCATTGTTGCATTGCACACGAAGGACTCAACATTCCTTTTTCTTTAGGTTGTCAAACTGTTTGGTAGAAAATAAGTACGGCCAACTCACAAAATATTAAATCCATAGGGATAGTGCACTATACACTATAGTGTATTGCTTGCCTACTTTATTGACGTTTTTAATTTTTGAAAATTAGCAATATTTTTTTCAATTGTAAACTAGGTTATTAAAACACAAAACGATTTGTGCATTCAAAATGTATTTCGGAACTGTTGTAACGTTATTACTACTCGGGACGCTGAAAACTGCTACGTCAGAAGATTCTTTTTTAAAGTTGATAAAAGATGTTCAAAAAGATAAATTGTTTAAAGATTACACGTTCGTGCCACTTAGAGATAGCTATGTTGTCAAACTGGCAATATTTGGTGATGTAGATTTTGGCAAGCGATTTAACCAAAGTGATGAGCAAATCCTAAAGTACTGGCAAGCCGTTATGTTTGATGTGCATTTGCGTTTTCAAACCTTGTCCAGTGTCAACATATATTTTCAAGTTACATCATTGACTACTTTTAAGGTGGTTATACAAAAATAATGTTTAAAAATCAAATTGTGTTCACATTTTAAAATACTCTTTTATTGATTATCCTAGACCCCGGATGAGCAACTCTTTCTCGAAAACAGTCGCGACGAGAATGGCACCTACATTTTAGACAATGTAGGGGATAGTGTTGAGCTTTGGACGTATTCAAAACTGGATCAGCTTCCAATCTTTGACATTGCCGTTTTTCAGTTGTCGTTTGGTGAAGCAAATAATAAATATGAATTTTCTGTTGCTAATGGGAATTCAATTTGTCGTGGGAAGCAGGACAACTCTCAAAAATGGAAAGCAATCTCTATTCAATCCATGTTACATGAACCAGCAAAAAGGCTGGCATATAACGTGGCCAAAATGTAAGTCAGTATTTTATGTACATAGTGGGTACAGTTCAAGGAGTGTTGACTTAATCAAATGAAAATACCTTGACTGTTTTCAGACTGCAATTTCCCGACGACAACTTCCCAATATTTGGAAATATGTGCCAAGCCCAAGAAAAAAGTGAAAAGCTTTGTTGCATTTTAGGAGAGAAGCAGGAAAGTGGCATTCGTGGCAGTCGTTCCTTTTCCCAGTGTACGGACAAATTCATGCATTTTTGGGGCACAACACAAAATATATCCGGATGTTTGACCAAAGCTCCTGACAACAACACACCTATTATTGACACATCTGAGCTTTTTCAAAATCCCAATAAAGTTCCTGCCTGGACAATGGAAGACCAGTGTAAAATATTAATGAATGACACAGAAGCAACTGCGGTAGGAATTTGAATTACAAAAAATCGGAGTAGCTTCATTTACAATTTTTTGAACAAGCTTTCTTATTTTCTTATACTTACATTCCTATACATTTATTACAGATTATTGATGTTTGTCAAGCTGCTTTTTGCTGGTCACGTGCAGAATCTAAGTTCCAACATGATTTCTTTATACCACATGAAGGCTCAAAATGCGGATACAATAATTTGGGGGTAATTGTCGAATCAATTTTGTAAGCATTTTGTAAAAATCAGTCATAAAATTTGATATTATAAATATTTTAGCGCTGCATTCGTGGGGATTGTATTCAGCCGCAAATGCTTTTGGTCAACGTTGCTACGGATAAATGTCTTGTTCCTGAGAAAAGTATGTTTGCTATTGATGACCAACCAGTGCTGCGTAACTGTTCCGAAATACCGTTTGATTGGCTAGATGACACAGAAATGGATGACGGTATGCTAAAGTGGTTGTATTCGACAAGTAATGGTGTAGATATGAAGCAGTTGGGACTGGACACAGATTTCCAGTTGACATTCTCAAAAGAAAATGATAACCCAAGGTCAAGTTGGACTTTTGAAAAGTTTGGCGAACAGGGTAGTAATCAGGAATTTTTCTTAAAAAATAGTGTTACTGGATCGTGTATCCAAGCTACGGATAATGGTTTTAATGTGGAGATGGTTTCAAGTTGTGCGGGTGGGGATAAAGCAGCAAGATGGAAACTTGTTAAAAAGTATGAGCATCCGGCTGAATTTTTGAGAAATATTATTAAGACAATCACGTTAATGTTCAAGCGGTTTAGCAGAACTTTAAGGCATTGGGTTTCTAATTAGTTTGCAGTTTGTTGTATATGTATGTTGTAAATATTTTATGACAAGCAGCTATACAAGTTTTTAGCATGATTCAATTTTGTTTCTAAAAAAATAGAATGCATTTAAAACGAAACGACTAACTTAAATTCACATAAGGGAAGGTAGATTGTATTCAATTTTTAGGTGATACATGTTTGTCATGTAGAATGTTAAAACTTGCGAATTTCGGTATTTATATTTAGGTAAATATATGTTAATATTTTTATTCATTTATTATTGCGACAAAATGTAATAAAATCGGTTAAAAGCTATTGTAAATTTAAAATGAGAGTGAGCACGTAAATTAAGTTTTTGGCACCAAATTTTTTTGAAATATCGGGAAATATGGTGTTAATATAATTTGTTTTTTTGGTCAGTTATGAATTTAGAAGTATTCACCAGAAGCTGATTTTACACACAATTCAAGGTCTAATCATTCTACAAGTAAGTCGTATCGTCTAGGACCTAATCTACATAATTTACTAAATCTATTTTTTTATGTGGTGTCTTACATGTACTACTGATTACTTAGTTTCGAATGTTTTAGAAAAACTCATTTTGAAATAAATAAATCAATAATTCCAGGCAATAAGCTTAGATATTTTCTCTAAGTCTCTCTAACTTATGAGTCATGAGATTGCTTCTAAATGATCAGGGGTACTTATATTATTCTTTCAGTATTATATCTCGCACAGAGCAACAAGGTACTTGAGTAATTTAATTTGTTTTAGTTTTATATTATGGCTGGGCGGTTACTTATTAGATAGACTAAAACCAATAAATTATTTGTCATATTGCTACCTGGCCATTTTTCTATTAAGGCAATATGCTCCCAAATCATTTTGCCAGTTTGCCACCAGAAAGTTTTGCTCTCCGGTTGGAGCGCTTGGCCACCATGCCAGTTTCTTACCAAGTTCATTTTGCCCCCAAGCGTAGTACCTTACAAGACAAATCTTTAAAATATCTCGAATACATTTGAACGTCAAACTATCGTGGCCCGTTTATATTAGCTTGATGTTACAACATCACACAAACATAATATTATATTATAAACGGTAAACGGCTATTTAAGTTCAAATGTGTTGGTAACTTTTTTATTGGTATTTTTAGGATTTATCTGGCAAAGTACTAAGTTTGGGGGCAAATTGATCTTTGTAGGAAATGGTTATGTAAGCCATGTGGTCTGGTAGCAACCTAATCTGTGTGCAAAAATCTCTGGTGGTAAACTGGCATAATAGCAAAGTGATTGGGGGGATTATTTACGCCCAGCGTATATGAGATTGTTTGAGTGTCCCGTCCGTCCTGTCCCCTCCTGTCCCGTCCGTCCAGAACAGCTGATAGTAGCAGCTGAACTACTTTTTTAATTTTTGGACGGATGGAGCTGATATTTGGTATGTAGACTAATTGAAGGGTGGGGAATTCAGCAAAGTTAACCAATTACCCCTGGGGGAAGGGCTCATCCCACAGGGGTAGTTTTTTACAGTTTTGCTCGGATTGAGCTCAAACTCGGTATTTAGACTAATTAAAGGGTGGGGAATTCAGCCAAATTAACTAATTACCCCTGGGGGGAAGGGCTCATCCCCCAGGGGTAGTTTTTTACAGTTTTGCTCGGATTGAGCTCAAACTCGGTATTTAGACTAATTGAAGGGTGGGAAATTCAGCAAAGTTAACCAATTACCCCTGGGGGGAAGGGCTCATCCCCCAGGGGTAGTTTTTTACAGTTTTGCTCGGATTGAGCTCAAACTCGGTATTTAGACTAATTGAAAGGTGGGAAATTCAGCAAAGTTAACCAATTACCCCTGGGGGAAGGGCTCATCCCCCAGGGGTAGTTTTTACAGTTTTGCTCGGATTGAGCTCAAACTCGGTATGTAGACTAATTAAAGGGTGGGGAATTCGTTTTTCACCAAAATTGGCGTCAATAATTTGTCGCTGGGCGTACTTTTACAACTTTACTAAAGTTTTATTTTTCTAATAGAAAAATGGTTTAGTAAAAATGTTGCATGGTGGCAACTGGTTTGGAAGCAAAATACCGGTAACGAAAAACCTTAGGTAATTTATCGCATGACGTATGGGCTAGCTACGAGGTGATCCTAAGTACTTACATGATTATTAATTAGTTATATATCCCGCACAAGCAACAAGGTACTTAAATAACGTAATTTGATTAAATTGTCATTATGACCGGGCGCGTGCGCATTATATAAGCTAAAGCCAACACATTGCTTGAATTATTTAGTTATGTTTAATCAATTGGTAAGTCTACATTGTAGGGCTACTTTTTGCCTTTGTATGCTAACATATAAGGATTGTAGTAAATCCACAATTGCCAAGCTAGTTCAAAGCAACATTGTGAGATTTAACTTTGCTTAAAATCTAATAGTTTTGTTTGTTATTCAGCGTCTACGTGTAATAAATTTCGTTTGTTTCAGTTACATTTTGTTATTTTTGCAAGTATTCAGAGAAAACAAAATTGAATCTTCCACAGATATCTCAGACAGAACTGTGAAAATCAATGTGATTATCTGCATTTTATCAAGGTGAATATTTATATTATTAGTACAAACTGATATAAAAGATTGAAAAAGGTCAATTTCTTCATATTTTGCGTCTGTCCATTCATGAAAAACTCCATAAGCAAACATTTATTTGCATGCACCATCTTCCCTAACTTACTACATCAGGGTACACTTTCCAACTGAAAATATTATGCAGGTATATTGCCAGACAAGCCGACATTACCACTAGGGCAGTGCAACATCTTAAATACTATAATGGTATTCTTTAAAGTATTTCAATTTGGCTAAATTTTGAAGCCAGTTGATTTTGTAAATTAATACAAACTATTTTGTAAATATATTTTTAAATTGGCATCCCTGTACTTTATACACCGCTTGTCTTACAATTTCATGCATTGTGCAGTGATTATAAGCCCGTTTACTAAAACCATTGCCAAGATGGGTTTCAAAAGCATTTCGGTTTTAGTTTTTATTCTTTTGCAGTTACTCAACAAAAGTCACACATATTTGCTCCAACTCAACTCTGAAAAATATTCATTTTGTATTGGATATTTAGTACGTCCCGCTAAGGACTCTGTTAACATACGCAATTACAATCTAATTCGCGGACAAACAGAGATAATTGACTTGCTGAATACACTTGCGTTCAATTCTCAAGAAAATCTCAAAGTAACAGAAAACGCGCATTTAATTTGGCAAATAGTGGATAATGAATGAAATCTACACAAATGGTATAAGACATAAACACCTAAAACGAACTCAAGAACTAGAAAATACTATATACAACACAAAGCCAACAACACCAAGTCGTAGCCGCGAGCTCAACTATTGCACAATTGTTATCACATCTCTTGATCAAATTCTGGAAACTCGTAATATTGATATTTCTACGCCCGTTGTTGGTTGGACCTTTTGGTTTACAGCACTTGTAGCCCAATACAGATCCATTCAAATACAGGGTAACGCCGTGATGCTTGCGTTAACCCTGAATATTCGCATGCTGGAACCTCTGTCCTCACAATACAAACATAAAACATACTGGGCATTTCATTCTCCAGTACCCACGCTGGCAGTTGAATTTGAGGGCAAACATCCCAGTCTAATAGTTCATTTTAAACCTGTGGCAATATTTCATATTTGTATTGACTGTCAACACGTTTTAGAAGTTTATCGTGCCATTATTTTGCCAGAGTTGAGGAAACTGCCATTCTATACTTTAGGGAAGCTTATAACTGAAAAACCTAAAGTATTCCTGTATCCTGACCGTGACACTTTTTTTACAATAAAAAATCATCGAAATGAATGCCCCTACGTAAATACATTAGTAAAACTTGACGGCGAATCCCTTTCCGAAATGGGATATCAAAATTATTGTTCCGGTTGGCGTACAATAGTTTTTAATGTTCTAGCAACTAAGATGAACTCCACTTTCATATATGACTTTATTCCGTCTCCGGTTCCCATTAAAACTCAAGTTTTCATTCTGTGGGGATATTATGCTGAAGCTAGAGCTTTTATTTATAACGAGGAGAGTAGAGAAGGACAGCATGCTCAAAGTGATCGATCTGAACTTGTTGGATTAATATTCTGGGACACGTCAATGGCATGGATGCGGTATCCGGTTACTGATAAACCATGGACAACGGCAGATATACTATCCATTCTGCGCACACCTTTTGATAAACAATGTTGGGTTTGCGTTGGCGTTGTAACCTTACTTTTCTATTTGTTTCAAGTTTTCCGAGGAAGATTTAGGGAAACTTTCTTCAACGCAAGACACCACACTAACCACTTACATTTTCAAAGTAGTTGCTTTTGTGTTCCAGCAAAACTCAGAGAGAAATTTCATAGGCGTTTTGTTTCTAGAAGCATCATTTTTACTGACGTATGGCTACAATAGTTTCATGATCTCAAACATGATTGCTCTACCAACAATTCACGTTTCCGATACTTTGAGTGAACTGCTTGCACAGGGGTACAAATTTAGCATGTCGAATACACTTCTGGCATTTGCAATGAAGCATGGACTTTCCAACAAATATGCACGAAACTTACACACAAAGCCATTCAGAATTGGTATGAAGTCGGAAGGATTTAAAGGCGATGTAACTAATGACCAGTTCTGGAACATTGTGCCATTAACACGGCCATCGTCTAGTCAGTCTAACTATGAGGCTAACACAGCACACTATCACTCAAAATCTCTTTGCTATCCCATGGAGGAAAGCAAGGCTGAAATGTACAAAATAAAGCCTCACCAACCAGATTTTACAACGCTGGATGGCAAATCTGCACATTGGATGATTGCAAAAAAGGGTTATGGTCTCGGCATGGAATTTAGTAGAATATATGGTAAAGGCAAATTTGGTGTTAAAATGACTAAGCTATTGAATCGCGTCCTCTATGATAGTGGCATACGTTTCTTTCTACAGGAGTTGATTAGACATTTTGCAGAAACAACACGCGAAACTGAATACTTTAAGAATAATGCAGTTCAGAAAGTAAAAACATTAGAGATTGACAAAAAGTTGGCGGGCTTCTTTGTCTTATGTGCAATTCTAGTAACAATATCAATATTTGTGTTTTGTTTTTATGAGTTGCACATTCTGATAAAAACTATAGGGGAGATTGTAAAGTTGTTTCGGAAACTCAAGAGTTACGTCGTTAGAACACAGAAATTTTTAAGGTTTTGTTGGATCAGTTTGAAAAACACATTTAAAGTAAAATGCAGGGTGCGGAGTCAAATTAAAATACAGTGGAAACTGTCTATAAGTGCACCCCAAGGGGAAAAGTTATTTGTACCATATAGAAAGAAGCTCTCATAAAGAATTAAGATTTTTTGTATAGTGTCACTGTAGTGCCTTTTTTGGGGTAACAACATACCATATATTAATACAAATATATAAGCATTGTTAAAATTAAGACAGTTTTCACTTTAAATGGTCACAGATTTGTATTAGTGATAAAATATGACTTAACATCTGCTCGCAATACATTCTATACAAATTTTGAATTTCGATAACGCTGAGGAAGGTAAAGGTAAAGAGCAAAAAAGTTTAATTTCTAGATGCAAGTTAGTAATATTGTGTTCGTAGCTGTAACTAAACAGCAAAATCTAAAATTGAACATTCGTTTCTTACGTTTGTAACTTACAAAAATACATTTTTATATAATGCCAGACAGGGAATCCGAAAATTGTGTTCCTCCAGATGAACTTGTCACAGAAGTAAAAATATCGGAAACGTGAATATGGCGACGCTTCTAATTAAGCAATCATTGTGTATGTAATTGATACCTTACCTTTCACAAGCTACTATAAATATTAGTTATTGTTTTATGTATTAGTAGTATGTATTACTTCATGTCTTTATTTATATGAAGGCAATTACTTTCAAAGAACGCACATACATATTTTAAATTTCTATTTGAATAGTGTTATTATATTTTAGTAGTAGAATAGAATAGATTTAATTATTAAAATAGATATTTACCAAAGCAGATGTTTCTAGTGTTTACAACAAAAGCAATATATTAATAAATTTGAATTACAGGCTTTTGTTTTATAGCTTAACGCTACACAGCTCCACACAAGTGCTTTTACAGACTCTTTTATTTAGTAACAAGTAAAACTTGTACTGTTAGAGCATTGGAAAAATCTAAACATTTTAAAGGAGTGAGACTCTCAATGAAATTGATCGATCCGAAACACATCTTTATTGTCTGGAAACTTCTGCAAGATCTGATTTTCAGTTTCCGTTCCCGTAAATTTTTTTCTGCTGAAACATTAATCCTGAGAATTTGAAAGCAGTGCTTGGATATTTCAAAAACTTTTCCCATTGCTCCAACAAGTACAAATATGATCAGCATAGCATTTACCATCACCCATAGTACAATGACAAGCAACACAAAGTCTTCAAATAAAGATGGCATTCTAACAGTTATGGTTGTGGTTACGCTTAGAATCATTGTACAGAGCACAATATTTCCCGTTACCAATACGTGCACAATTTGGTTCAGCAATTTTGCCTGCAACTGTAAAGTTTGATACTGATGTACGATGGTATGACTGTTCCATATGTTGGAATGGACTCCTTGTGTAAGCCTATATAATAATATAAAAATGTATAAATTTAAATAAATAAAAAATAAATAGTTTCTTTCATTTTACGTACCGTTTTATGTAGTGTTGTAATGATAAAGTACACAGAACCAACACACCACTAAGTGGTAGTGGTGCTGAATGCATACCAAAGCCAATAATCCAATAATTGAGAATGACTAAGCTGCACTTAGCAACAAAATTCCAACCGCTTATTACGTATTCGTTGACCCAGTATACTGATGTTACATCTGACGTTATAAAACATTCAGGTAGTATCCAGTATCCCGCAAGTGACGGTTTGCATGGACTAAACCAATGAAGTCCAAAAGAAAACAATGAAGGAAAAATTGCACTTATGTAGACTATTGAATAGCAAGAAATGATACTTAAGCGATTAATTATAGAAGTAGAACCAATTTTTGGTAGAGCATCATGATTAAAAATCTTTGGGATTTGCAGAATGCTGTTAACACATAGGCAAACTCGAGAAGGGTTTGATCTAGCAGCTAAAATGTTTATAAATCCTGCTAGCCCAACAATCCAACCAATTAGGAAAAGAAACAGATTGCTTAAGCTGAGACTTTGGCGAAAAACTGAACATGTTAATACACCTCCGACACCGTACAAAAGTAATAACAATTTATGCAAAAGTATTTTGCAGCTATGTATCTGCTTGGATTTAGAAGAGTCGTTGCCGGTGCTGAGTTTCAGCGAAAGAACATCAAATTCAAAGGATATACTCCCAAGAAATCGACCCATTGAACAGGTCATACAAAAAAACTTCAGATGGTATTCTAACATTTCTAAAAATTCTTTAAAATTTATATTTTTGAATATTATAAACGTGAACGGTTAGCTGTATTCCCTGAAACTAATGGTTAAAACTGGTACTACAAACACTCGAGAAAAACTTCAATTAGCAGAATACGTGAGTTCCATTTTATGCTGCATGATTTAGTTCTGGCAAAATGTGTATTGAAATTTTTATCATTTCTGTTACGTAATCCGGTATGTTGATCAGATTTCTGATTAAAATATAGAACATATGTCTAGTTGTATCCTCAAAAGAACACGATAGTCTATCTAACAACTATCTAGACTAAACAAGCTAAGTAATTAGAAGAATAACTACGATTGTGAGGATATAAAGCAAACGTTTGACTATAGATTTTGGCTTCTTTAATCCTTCAATGTTTCATAACTGTGTTACATTATTGTTTGGTCAAGTTTTAAACTACAACTTTAGATTATGCAAGAACGTAAAGATAACGCAGAACAAAATTTTAGAATTAAGGAAACGTTTGATTACGCAACATGACATTACGATTTAGATACACGAGGCAGCAATCTTGTAGGCAAACATACTGCTTGCTGATAAATGATTTAATTTATTCAATAAACCCGATAAATGTTAGACACCTGCTAATTAGTTTTGTAAGTTGCTTGCGCTGCATTGATCCAAAAGCAGTGTTCAGTTTAAAATGTCAGATTTCTGCTTACAAAAGCACGTAATTATAGTCCATTATATCATGAACAAATAACTTTGTTACAAGCGTCGTTTGTGTACATTGCAAAGCAAATTCAACTTTCGGGCTGTAATAATTGCTTTGAATCTCAAATAGCGTTACATTAAAAATAATTTGGGGTTTTCATGTTTGACTTTTGGCACAGCACATACAGTTACATTTCCTACCCTTAGATTATTTCAAGATATGGGTTAGCTACACTTTACAGAGGAACAAATGGTAGATATGACTTCTTAATATATTTTACAATTAAATATTAACACAAATTTCATTATTTGCTCTCATGTTTTAAAGAAATGAGTAGTAGCCATGTAAATTCTTAAAATAAAGTATGGTCTGTGCGCATTTGAGTAATTTGGTAATTTTTTTCTATACTTTTTTCTGGATAGAATAAAAAATACGACTGGTTTCCAAAAAGCTAAAATAGGTTCTCAAACGGCTTCAACCAAAAATGTGTAAAAACCAAATACAATCAATTTCACAGTCTTTAAACTTTGACAACTAGCTTACTTGCTTTGTTATTTATAAAAAAAGTCGTTCTCTAATCGGAAGACGTACTTTTTTTAAATGGAAAGAAAACAGGAATAATTTTTGAAGGGTTAACTAAATAAACTTACTGTTTTATATCCTTGGTTTGACTTAGATCCTGTAAACGCAGTTAAGTCTCTCATAAATTGCTCATACTAATATTTCAAATTTCCAAATGTTATGATTTATTGGACTGGTATGTTTTGCATCTGTGGAGAAATTACTACTTCCGAGTAAACCGATCAATATTTAAATGTCTAAGGATTCTAAAAAACCTTTGGTAGAATACACGTACGAGTACGCAAATTAGTCTACATGCGTCAACGTAATCTAGTAAGCCTGGGTCTAGGCTATTAGCTCCCAAACCAACTAGCTCCCGGTGGTCAGTTAGCTCCCCGATCCACTTGCTCCCAGACACATTAGCTCCCCGTGCCATTTGCTCCCAGGTAAGTTTGCTCCCATAACCACTAGCTCCCGGACCACTTACCTCCCATGCCATGTTGCTCCCTGTTCAATTTTCTCCCAAACTATTTTCCCCCATAGGACTCTAGCTCCCAGGCACGTTTGCTCCCAACAATTTACTAAGCAGTGCATAGCCATTGAGATACAAGCTACAATTAAGAACATAAAACCCTTAACCTTATGTTTCATAGCTTTAGTTATGCCTTCTCATATAATTTTGACCAGCCTTGCACATTATATTTTCATTTGTTAGTTTGATAGTTTTTTGTATTGCATAATAATTTTATTACCATTTAGGTTTATCTGTAGGGCCAAGAAGGAAATAATTTCAACTAAATTTAGAGGAAATGAATTAGATTGATCTAATATTTTCTATCAATCAATCAATCAAATCTCCGTACTGGGTTTTTAGGTTGATTGGGCTTTTGTATTTTTGTTATTTTAGAGCTGATTAATTTTCACTTATTTCCTTGATTTATGTCTTCTTAACGGATTATTTTGGAAACTCAGATTTGCCATTTTTATTAATAATTTCCCAATCACCGTCCATCTCATGTCAAGATACAGACTTTCCTTCAAGTAATTTGTTACAATTGAATATACAATTAAGTTGGAATTTTTAGTACAACTATTTTTATAATAGGAATGTGTATATATTGTTTGCTTCCTTGTGCTAGCTGTTTGTTGTCATTGTTCATTGCTCGTGTGCAGTGTTAATCTATAAAAAACAAAGCACACAAGTACACACAGACAAGAAATAGGGACACGGGAGAAGCATAACTAACAGTATGAAACGTAACGTTAACGGTTTTATGTTCTTAGAAACGTTTATGTTCTTAATTGTAGCTTGTATCTCAATGGCTATGCACTGCTTAGTAAATTGTTGGGAGCAAACGTGCCTGGGAGCTAGAGTCCTATGGGGGCAAATAGTTTGGGAGAAAATTGAACAGGGAGCAACATGGCATGGGAGGTAAGTGGTCCGGGAGCTAGTGGTTATGGGAGCAAACTTACCTGGGAGCAAATGGCACGGGGAGCTAATGTGTCTGGGAGCAAGTGGATCGGGGAGCTAACTGACCACCGGGAGCTAGTTGGTTCGGGAGCTAATAGCCGGTTACCAGTAAGCCTAAACCGTCACTTTTATGATAAAATGCCTGACATATGTAAGGACACAAAATAGCTTCGGACGTAGACGCATCCTAACGGTAATATTTCCTAGTTAAGTTAAATACTACTCTTTACTTCCTTGAAAGTTCCATGTCTAAGCATTCTACTTTTGTCATGTAGGATTACACAGACACATTAAATATGGAAGTACGTGCATGCAATGCAGATACAAGCAACAAAAAGGACTTTTAAATGGGTTAGTGACTTGGACAGAGGGCTGTCTAAGAGTTGAATTTGTTTCATTTTAAGTATCCTACAATCCTACAAAAAACTTCAAATGTTTATGCAACACAAAGCTTTGAAGCGCTTTGTTTTAGCATCTCCAAACTTTTGACAATCCCTTGTTACAGAAAAATGTCTTTTGAGCAAATTAAACTCAATTTTGTACATGTGAGACAATACTACTTAAATGCCGCATGCCGTAGCTTAAACGTCAAAAGCGTTGTTTTTCAAACATTGAGGAAACTGAGGACACTGGAAAAAGCAAGTACTACAAATATGTTGCTATAAATACGAAAATGTTGGATAATATTGTTTTTCATTGAGTACTAATAACTTGTGGGGATATATTTTTGGTAACTCGTCCATATCCTTTTATACTTTCAGGTTAAGTAAACAAGTATACATATATATAAAAATAATAATTTTGCAATACTTCCGTGCCGTTCTCATCGTAACTGTGTCTGTGTAATATTCCATATTGGTTTATTTTAGGTTTGGCTATAGTTCTAATGATAGGTTCGTTTACTAGTAACTATAGCTGAGCAATTGCTCAGCCTATTATGGAGCAGGTGTAAAGTGTTGATGGTTTAACTAGTAACAGACGGGCCAAGAAAGCTACGGTATCGACGCGTTTGAACACATGGACGGGTCGACAATATTTTAAACATTTACCAAAGCAAAGAAACATTTAAAACTCCAAGAACCATATTATATTATTATATATTATATATATTCTATTATATATTATTAAACAGCATATAAAATTTTTAACTTTTCCCAGGTTATTAACCTAGCTCATTACACAACATAATTACCATAAAAACTAAATTTCGGGATACAATGTTAACGGTAAAGTGTCTGATTTGTTTAGCTTTATATAGTAATACAGTTAAAGGTTATGACAAATCAAATTCCGTAAAACTCACAGAATATTTGCCACCATCCTACACTACCGTTGTATATACACATGGCAACATTTCCCTTGATGGTGTTGTTTCCAGATCGGAAGTTTATCAGCAAATTATACTTTTAGAGCAATATAAAACAGAGCTTCTTCCAGTGCCTGCACATTACTGCCAGTACACTCACACAATTTTTATTTCCGAAGATTCACTAATTCAAAACCCCGATAGCATATTGGCAAAAATTGCAGTCTTCACAAAAATTCTGCAAAAAACTGATGCGCTAGTGTTTATTTTATCTTCCTCACCGAGCAACAATTTACCGATTACAAACAACACGCAAGATTTTCTAAAGTACCCAGCACTAAAACTGCACTTCTGGATCAACGAAGCACAAGTCCGTGCAAAACTTACGGTTGTGTGTGGAGAATACTGTGACCAGGAAAATCCTAGTAACATACCTGCTAATAAAAAATTAAACAATATAAATATTCTGAAAATGCACAAACAGCATTTTAGAATTGTAAGTAACAAAGAAATATTTGCAAGTCTAGCACACGTACCTCTAAAACTTATTAATGGCAGCAAATCAAAACAACTTTTTTGTGAATATGCATATTTCCCTAGAAACTACCATCTGTTATCTAAGATTAATTACTGTTGGGAAGAGGCAATGTTGGCCACAACTCTTTCTAGAACTCACAATATTACATTGATTCCATCTTCAATATATTCTTCCTCTATTCGCACTCTGTCATGGGTGTATAAGTTTGACATAAAGAGAAAACGCTACCCTGCCTACTTTTTTCGACTTATGTCTGGATCATTTTACTTCTACTGCAGAAAGCTTGATAGAAGATACAAAAGTGTCGTACATTCAAGTCCTCATGTGTGGACAGAAACGCTTTCCAAAGAGTTTAGATTTATGGTGGGCCTTTTCTGGTTAATATGTGCATATTTGATTAAGCGTGTTGTAAAGAAAAACCCAGCTGTTATAGATAGCAGGTATGCCTATCTAGCAGTTATACTTGAAAAGATAATCCATTCCTTTCTGTACCTAACTCGCTGCGGGCTTCCTATTCGGAAACAGCAATTTTATCTTTACGCTCTAGTGTTTGCTGGTATTTTTGGATGTACGGTTTACGAAAATGAAATTACAAGTCTCACAACGGTTGAAACGAAGCCCTTTGTGTATAGCACGCTGAAAGACTTTTGGAAAGATGGCTGGATAGAAAATGAAAAATTACCAAGTTACGATTACTTATTACAACGTTTGACTTGGAAGCGGTTGGGCTATTGGAAGAAATATTACTTATGGAAATATAACTATGATTATAAAAAACAGTTTGGCCCTTCGGTTGGTTGTTTCTGTGTAGAAGAAGAAACGAATGCATGGGAATATTATTTTATGGCCGATACGGTAAATCAATATTGGCTTAAACAAACCGTGATGTGGTTACATGAAGCAAATTTGGCAACTTTTTGGGATAATAGAGCTCTCTATGCTTGGGAACAGTCTCGCAGGTTAAAATTAGAAACTAAGGATAAACAACCAGACGTCATTAAATTTCACAAGCTTATTCCAGTACTTTGTACAATTGTTGGTTTGCTAACGTTTTCGATAGGGGTGTTTTTGCTGGAATTTCTCGCAGAAAATGTTGCAAATTGTATATGTTGTTATATTTTGGATAAGCACAGCAGAAAAGTGAACTTCCATGAATCACATACTAGAAAAATTCAAGTGAAGACAAATGAAGAATATTAATGCATGTTTACTGGCAAAAAGTGCAAAACCTGAAAATCTGTCAAAAATTGATAATATGGTAACTACTACAGGTAACTGCACTAATGGGTTATTACGTAGCTGAGCATAGTGAAGCTAGTATTGAGATTGTCATGTTTGTCCGTCTGTCTGTCTGTCTGTCTGTGTGTGAACACGATACAGGCTAGACGGTTTGCCAGAATAACACCAAACTTGGTGTATAGGCTCATGGGGTTATCAGGAGGAACCCTATTGATTTTGAACCTGATCGGTCGTTTCCCTGGGGTAATACGGGGAGGTAACCCTATTGACCATATGCTTTGTCAGAATCGCATCAAATTTGGTGCAGTGCTTCATTGGGACATAGTAAAGAATCCTAATGACTTTGAGCTGGATTGGTCATCCCCCTGGGGTAGTATGGGAAGGTAACCCCCCTGACCATGAAACTTGTCAGAATCACACTAAATTTTGTAGAGTGATTCAGTGGGTCATGAGAAATAACCCTATTGATTTTTATCCTGATTCCTCATCCCCCTAGGGTAATAGGGTGAGGGGAATCAGAGAAATATAGAGACAGACATCCATTTGGCTCAGCTACGTATTTTAAATGATCATTAATCGGTTTATTTACAATCGGCTTAATCATAAAAGTTAAAAATATTATGGGTTATATTAAATTTACACATTAACACTAAAATTGGACCCGGTCCCACTGTCCCATGGAGTTACTACAAAGATGCCTTCAAAGCATCCTCGAAAGATGATGCTGATTTGCAAATAAGCAGTTGGTATCAAACAAATTGATTTTTAAATGGCAAGAAAAAACAATACTGAACACCAGTGTCTTGGACAAAAGGTACTATAAAGGTCGAAACGGGGCAAAAGTATCCTCAAATTTAGCATTATATCTTGGAACATTTGAAAGCACTTATACAACACTGCTGTTCCCAGTTTTGTAAAGTCTTGTGTTACACAAGCAACACTAGAATTGACGTTTTGAGAAAATGTTAAGTGTATCAAAAACTTTGCGCAACATGACAAAATCTGTTTATTTTTTTTCAATAAATTAATTTAGAAAATGTGACAAAATTGAGACAAGCAACTAAAGTAGTTCACAAATTATATTACACTTGTTGACTCCTATAAACCAACTGAATCACTTGTGAAGATTAATAAAGCATATACTATGATAAACGTTGGTTAAGGTACATGCAGATATCAGTGGACTTTAACAAAATGTCAGTAAATTAAACAATTTGTTCTACTACCAACTTATTTTAAAATGAAACACACACTTGCGCGTTAGCATTAAATATCTCTTGAAAGCATAGCGTACGGTATTAATATATTCGCTAAATCTTATCCCGTTGTTACCAGGCTTCTTGCTTCCTTTAAGTTTTATTTTCAGTAACCCACGACGTCCATAGTTTAATACAACCGTAGCCAAATTTGAAATAATATGCCGAAACAACTGTTTACTTAATTCAACTAAAAACGATACACTGGATATGCCATAGCCAACAACTACCAACAAGAATATGACCAGAACATTTCCTTGTAGTGATGCACTTTTGGGTGGAGGTACTGCATTGCTTCCAAACGGTTGTCTAAGCGTTGCCATTTCAGGAAGCCACGCAACTATACCGGACTCTGTTAACATCCGAGCTCGTTTAAGATATTTTGGTGGCACGTAATTATTTAAATTTAGCGCAACTGCCAAATCAGCATACACTTCTGAGCTCACAGAAACCAATGTCTGGTTTAATAATGTTGCTTGCATGGCAAACTGATAACATTCACTCTCCGGGAGAACAAATGCTATTTTGTTGCATTGCAGGATGTTACTTAAATACCACTTTGACTCTCTCTCCCAAAACGCATATCTAAAACCCGCTAAAAATCCTTCTTTTAATTTAAAAAACCCTACACGCAACAGTGGGATAAATGTTGTTAAAACGGAGTTTAATATTAATGTGTTGTTTACATGAATACGAGATTCATTATGCATCCTTTGCAAAATATCGATCTGAAGTTTAGAAGCCATGCTATATTTATATTTCAACCACGCGGTATGCACTTCACTGATAGCGTGAAGCATTGGAAAAAGCCAGTATGGTTTTGGCTCAGTAATTGTGTGCTGCTCAAGTTTTACAGGTAGAAGATGATCTTCCCTTATTTGCTCATGTAAGTAAAACAAATCTAGGTAAAAGACTCGTGTGTAAACAGACACGTTATTTTTTTGTAACTGATCACTGGTTTTGTACAGAAGCGGTGTCCTAGACGTTATCATATTGTATACATTAGTATTTTTGTAAGCATTGCTTAACACAAGACTACTGAGCAAAAATCCACTAAGTAACCAACGACAAGTAGACTCTTTTAACAAATTGTTCGAAAATGGGTCACCTTGTTCCATCAGGGTTTTTACAACAGATAAAATATTTGTGCTATAATTAAAACTCTTTAAAGCTTCAAAGGATTTGTCTTTTTTATACGTATTAATATACGGCAGAAAGAGACCAATGCTAACTGTAGCAACACACAGAAGAGCAAACATCCAAACAAAAGCGTCATAAACATTCACTAGCTCGCGAAACGGAAGTTCCGTCATTCCTTGTTGTCCACAAGTAACAAATCTTAACCTCGTTAGGTCGCTTTTCAAAACTATGTAATATCCTGCATGCGCATGTTCTATAGGAATAACATGGAATACTAGAGTTGTGTAAAATGTACTTGTCCTAGTGATGTGCTTGGAGAAGATTTTTGGCTGTTTCCATTGTGGCTTTGTAATACCATTTTGACATTCTCTACTTCGAAACGTGTAACTTTGATTTGACATTAATTCTTGAATAATTATGGACGTTACTAGGAAAAGGCGATTGTAATAGTTTTTCTTGCCGTCCACTTGACGAAAAGTGCGGTACTTCTCTGCTAGGCTTTGACATTTTTGAAAATGTGGCAGCATGTCACGGTTGAATTTGTAATATATACCGGATGATGTCCAAAACCCTTTCCACGGCAGCCATGGTTCATTCGTTTTTGTTAGCCTAGTCATGTGGTCTGACGTTAACATTTTAAAACTAATTGCATGCTGAGTTGTAAACGATTTACAGTGGCACGGTTTGAATAAATATGTCTGGTGAATCAAATTAGTTTCTGTGGAGACCATCATTAGAATAAATATGTCATGAAAATTTGGAGTACGTTGGGAATCTTGAGTATAATCAACTCGAACAAACTGATTTATATAACGAAAAAAATAAAACGAAGCGTTTGGGCTAATTTCTAAGTTAGGTCTACCAACCAACACATTCAAACTGGGTAACGAATTTGGCAAAACCCGTGTAAGATATTTAGGTTTTGTGATGTTTTCGTACCGAAATATTCTAAGATTGCCCAAATGTTGTTGTTGCAGCAAAAAGTCTTGCAGAAACAATGAAAAGTGCACTTCTCCTTTCCAAGGTTTAACTTGAGCAGAAAAGTTAAAGAAATTGATTCGAAAACAATGGTCCATATAGTGATTTCCATTACTCAGAAACTTAGATGGCACACAGCGTATACCTCGTGCTGAAAAAATCTTACTTCCATACGACGTGTTCCTTGGTATCCAAAAGACCTTGTACCAGGTAATCATTTTAGCAGGTATAGGACTGCGCAGGATTATGGGATATAATGGCTCGTAAAAGTCTGTATTTTGAAAATTTGTAAAAACAATGAGGGTGCTCATGTGACTTATGGCTTGAAGGTATTGATTAATGTTTTTAATAGGTTCGGGAAGTTTATTGGTTGCCCGCTTTTTAAATTCTTCAAGGAATTGCGGATTGTCATCCGATATTCTTTCTCCTGTACTGACATAAGCTTCTAGCGTTTGAAGCAGCGTTCCCTTTGTTTTATTTATTTTACACCTTGCAACAGGAATCTTCGAAGAGATGAAAAACAAAATAATGAAAGCGCTGAAAGCAGACATTTCCATTACTGTGGCGTTTTGTTTCTCCAAGACGTTCGTAATAGTTTTTGTTGCACGTTCACTGGCCAATTGTATAAGTAGTAAGTTTTTAAATCACGCAGAAAAGCGAATTGTCTACTGAAAACTGAAAGAATAATGTTGGCACTTCAATCTCAATTTCTTAACTGAGTGGGTTAAATGCTAGAAACATCTATAGTTTACAGGTTTGTAAGTACAATGCTCCTAGTTAGGAGGAGACACGTGAAAAATATCCAACTTATTATATCTAATATCACGTGCAAATGTAAAAGGTATTTGAAATAAATGATTAATTTAATTTTGGTTGTCAAAAGCAATAAAGAATATTACGTTCATAACATACTTACTGATGTGGGTAGCATTAATAATTTGCTAATGTGCTTACTGGATATATTCACTGGACCCTCAAAACCTCATTATTTTTTTGCTTTTGTTCTATTATATCAATACTTTTGGTGGCAAAATGTTAATCCAGAGTAAGTGCTACAACAAAATTTATTATTGAATTTGTATAGGCGTAAAACGCGTCAAGCGGGACAAGCCATATTTGCGATTTTATAAGAGGACAGAATTACTTTATTGTGCTAAAAGTACAATAATTGCAGATTTGAAAATAGAAAGAATTGTCATTTTTGGTTAATGCGTTGCCAAGTTATGAGCATTTCAAAAATAATTGTTTTCCGACAATTAGCAAAATATCTTAACAATTAAGCATTTTTAGCAACCTTGGCTGTCTTAAATATGTTTCAGTGACTTATTTCTACTATTTAAGACTTTAAATTTTTGCAAAAATTTTAATTAAAGTTAATTGCCATGTTAATTGTTACCCTAATTATCTCGCTTCCCTTCAGAGTGCTAGAAGATTTGAAATACAGATTTGATAGAGCTTCTTCTGGGGATTGGATTTACGATGAAAAATCTTCTAGCACTCTGAAGGGAAGCGAGTAATTAGGGTAACAATTAACATGGTAATTAACTTTAATTAAACTTTTGGCAAAAAGTTAGTTTGAAATAGTAGAACTAAGTCACCAAAACATACTCAAGATATCCAAGTTTGTTAAAAAACTGAATTATTGAGATATTTTGCTAATTTTTCTTACCTAAAAGCAGCTCAACAGAGGAAAACGAAAATATGGAAGCACTCATATAGTCCCACTTGACGTGTTTCTCGCCATACATACTATGTTGTTCATAGAGCTCATTAAAATACACAAGTGTTTTGGCTATAACATTATATTTATTCAACACGGGTGATATTTTTTTTTAAATGCTGACCCAAGTCATAGCTTACTTTGTTTTATTTAAATGCAAATATTCTGGTCTAGAAAAAGGAACCTGTCAATTCATCCTTGAGCTTCACACATCTGCTTCATCCATCTCTAACGTGACGTTTGTTGCTCTACCATATTTCACCGATATTTTGTTCTAGGACATACTTCTACTAGCTGCTATAAAATTTCAACGAATTCATGCTTGCGTATATGCCTTGAAACAATGTTTGATTTATAAAATGGTGCCGGCTATTCGCCCATGGTGTTCATGATAATAATATAAATATTTATTTTAAAATTAATATCCAACGATTTATGAAAAGAAAGGTACAGAAATACATTTTGTACAAATGGTGGCACCGGTACCAAGAAATATGGTTTTAGTCCAATGTGTGGAATGTTGTGACCTCATGAGCTAAAATGATCCTTAATGGCATTACTAGAATATGTAACATTTTGAATATTTTAAAACGCAAGTGGAACAAGTTTTATAATTTACACAATTTTGAGCAACGCTTTCTTAAAAGTAAGTAAATACAGGAAAGTGTACAATGAATATGGGGGCGTATAATCTAACTTTAATTCTGGGTTTAAGTTGAGTTTAAACCAAGTTTAGGTTTATTCTAATCGCGTAACTTTGGTTTATATTCAAGTTAATCTAGAAAAATTATTCGAGCAAGATTAGCTGAAGTTATGCAATCCGACACTTAAAACTGAAGTTAATCCAAAACTTACGACCGGTCAGGAGTGGTCGTAAGCCAGTTTACGCTTGCCTTTGGAAATCGGATTAAATTTAATCTTGCTTAATCCTAATCGCAGGATTAGTCCCAAAATTACGGAATTCGGATTAAATTTTGGATTAGACAGGATTAGTTTAAAACCGGATTAAGGGAAAAGTTACATTATGCGCCCCATGGTGTTCATGCAATGATACGAGCTGTAAGTGTGAAGTGTATGCATTTTTATGAGTTCTCGTGGCATTAATTCCGTTACCTCACACAATACATATTCAATAAAAAGACCGTATTTATAATATTTTAAAAAACTTACTTTCATAAGGTTTTTTTATTTGCTCAAAACATTATTATTTTCTCAACTTACTTTTGTAATTGTCTTCAGTTAACTAATCAAATCTATTGGAAGTTTGAGCTAACCATACGAAGTCAATAACAAAACAGAGAATACAGAGAACACATTATTTCAAAGTATAAATTGTTATTTGTTTTTGAGAAATTCATACAAAAACCCGCCAAACTTTATTACGTTGGTCATCCTGTTACTCAACTTCTCATACCACTCAAACTTATCCATACATAAATGCACCAAATTCCAAGAAATTCTTTCGAGCCTTATGAACAGATTGTAAAAAGGCAGCTACTTTGCAACATTCTCCGTTCCCATGAGGTCTATCTCCGTAACTCCTAATAATGTCCACCTTAACCACATGTCGTTTTAGTGCTGCCACCGCTTCATCAGTCATCTGAATCAAAAATTATTTTGTTGCTACACAACCACCACAAAATAGAGACATCATACATAAAATATTCCAACTTACATTTTGAGATGCATGAAATTGAACTTCCTCTAAGTTTGGCATTTCCAAAAAGCCATGAAAAACTGAACGATCTCCAAGTCCTTCAGCTTCATCAAAACCGATCCCCAACAGGGTTATTCTTTTGGGTAGTATTGGAATGTAAGGCTTTCCGCATATTTTTTTCATAACAAATTTTTTCAAACCTATTTCCAAATAAAAACGTAACTTTAAAGTTTATATTCAAACCTCGCTTTTTCTATTGAACCTTTAACTTACTTGTAATATTTGTCAAATTGTCTGGATTTCTAGTTCCCAAAGCATTATCATCCTTCCAACCTGTAATTTCATAGTCTCCCACGTGGCTTTCGTACAAAACGACAAGTTCCTCCAAACCTGTAAAATGTCTGCAAACCCTTCTAAAAGGTTCTTGTCGTAACGGTGCTTCCAGTATTTTGAGGTTTGGCATCCACTGCGGTAGGTTTTCCCATGAATCGAAATCAAAATTTATGTCAATATGAAAGCGCACTAAATTCAACCATACTCGTTGCTCTGGATCTTGTTCCAACTGAGCCAGAATACCTCTATGACCTCTAGGTGAATACGAGTCTTCAAGTTGCCACAAATAATCAGAACCTTTGGTCAGCTTGAAAATTTTATCCAGATTATTGTACAGCTTGTAATCCAAATACAACACTTTCAAGTTTGGCAATCCGTTGGCAAATTGAATATCCTCAAAAACGTTTCCATAGCAGTAAATTTCCTCCAAATTGCTAAGTTGAGCTGGGAAGTTTTGTAAATTTGTGGCGCTTACTACTGGAGGTTGGAACACCTCAAGTGTCTTCAGTGTGGTTGCACAACTGGCTGTAATAGCCAAAACAGCAGAAAAGCCTGTTGTTCCACCCTCCACTGGCATAGCTGCGTATGATACATGCTCCAGTGGTAACTTTGTTTTAGTCCATAGGTCAGCAGTGTCGCCGGCGGACGCTGTTTTCAGGTTGAGTTTAATTTGTCGTAAAGGATACGACTGGTTTTCAAATATACGCCTGGCGTTACAAATGTTGGCAAGTTGTTGGTAAAATCTGTATTCGTTTTTACTTTGGCAATTCAGGTCAATCGACTAATAAGCAGAAAAGCAACAATAAAAATACAAAACAATATTATACAGTGAAAATGGTAGAAAACTATAAAATAATAATAAAGTTCATTGAATACCTCAATATGTGGAGAGTTAATTAGCAAAACCGAAAGATCCATTGGCAAACATTTGAATACCACAAGTTTCTTAAAACTCACATTTCTTCTTGGACTGGCTTGAAATATCGTCTGGTTTACTTCCCAGTTATCAAACAGCTTCTCCGTTTCTCGAGGTGGAAACATTTGACACTCTGAGAACTCCAGAGTTTCCAAATTTTGTAAATTTTCAGTAAATATTCTGTCAAAGTCGCTTGTTCGCTCTTCTGCTGGAAATGTGCAGTCCTCAAACTTCAAATGTTTAATGTTGGGTCCAATAACATTCCAAAAGTTCCGGGTTCCATTTGTTAAAAATATGTCGCTTGACCCAAAGTAGAGCCCTTTGAAAATATACTTTGTGTATGGATATGTCGCAAGCTCGTGGAAATCATTTGGGTCATTAAATTGCTTGAAGTAATATTCAACGCTCCAAGCTCGACACAAAACGTCTGACCATTCCAGTTCTCCCCACAGATTCTCTCCAGTTGACCCAAGCCTAATTGTGGCATTACTGCGGCATTTCTTCAAAGTGTACGCGTACCAGGTTTTGCAAACAAGCCTGAGTTGTTTGATGTCATGAAGTGACAGGTCACACTTTAGGATTTTAGAGAAAACCTGTTTCCGGTGAAAAAAAATTATTTTAGTCAGACTGCTACAACTTTATATAAGTATTAAAGTAGTAATGTGTGTAAAACTTTATTGTAAAATGAACCAGATTATGTAATAGTTAAAACCATTTATTTGTTAATTTTTACCACGTGTGTTAGCAGCGGGTTGTTGTCAGGAAATTGGCATTCCCGGGTTGTTGGCTCACTTGATTTTGAAGCTTGGGCGCTTTTCGAGCTCCCAGGTTTGGGTACTTCGTCATCTTTATTTTCTCCTGTTTTTGACATCTTTGCTAGTCGTGCACAATTACTATTACTACTGCTTTGCTGACTACTTTTACTGGAGTGCGCTACTGGAGAACAAATATTACTGGAAAATGGCTCACTTGCTGTTTTGCGCTTTGACCTTCTCATTGAAAAAATTAACTGTGTTTGTCCCACTTTTTAAACATTTTTGGCAAGTATTAGTAATATATTTGTGCACTATTTTTCCCTGTAAATGTGTACGCCGTGCGGTCTGACCAAGTCTAAAAATCATTTCAGTTTGTTTTTCTTTGGCTAGTATTCCTGTAATGTTGAAGCTAATTTACACGTGAGCGTACACATTGCACAAGCAAGAGTTACGGCTGGCTGATTCCTTTTTCTTCAGCAGCTACCAAACCAGTATAGGGTGTTGAGCTCAGAATGACGGAACAAAGGAAAAACTGTCGTTGGCATTTTTCAGAGTAGAGAGCATAACTTACCCATAACAAAAATCATCACGCAAAGCATCGTGAAATCATTATATATTATTTTTATTTTGCTCACACTCGAGTCTTTATGCGTACGCAATAGACAAAAAGGAATTTGGGTAAGTGTATGAAAATATGGTATTTACACGATGATAAGTGAATGCATTTTATGAATTTTCATTGACATTGATTCTGTTACTGATACACTTTTTGTGAAAATTTGCATATATGCTAGTATTTATTTACACATGAAAATATATATTCATTAAAATTTATTTTGGTTTTAGAGTTTTTGCAAATTGCTGAATAATGTGTTACTTAAAGGGAGGCAATTTTTTTCATTTTGTGCATCTTATAGTCACGGCCCGTGACTCATGGGAATACATGAATTGTTAATATGCCAGAATGTCTAATAACTAACTATTATCCAAAAGACAATTTATGGTGTTGCTTATACAAATCATGCATAATACAAAATTTGCTTCACTATTTTTATATGCATGTATTTACCATGCTTTATAACATATTAATAATTGGAATCTTACGTTTTTACAAGTCCGTGCAAATTGACGTCATGGAAAGTTTAGAAGCGGTAGCTTAAAAAATTAATATTATATTCAATTACCTTTTCCACTTTTACCTTATTTGAGGAAATATATTTCACTTTATCGTAGTATTTAATTATGCGGCTCTACCAGCCGATCCTTTTTGGTAAATTGGTTAAAGCGCTTTGTGTTAAATTAACCATAGTTGGTAAAGTATTGCACAATATAAATGTTGAAACACCGATAAGACTACCCGTGCAGATCAGTGCTTCGCCCAGTTACAGATGAGAATCAAGAGTACACAAAATAGCCGCTTAAATAAGTGTCACAAACTACGGAGGAAAATTAGGATAGGATAATTAATCAGCACTTTGGACTTTATTAATCTCGATAAATTAACTTTAATAATTAGAATCCTGAGTTAGAACTGTGAACTTCGATTGACTACTGCCAACTCTCACGTGCACACGTCTACTCTCTAGCTCACCCACACAGTGAATTACTGAGAATAGCTTGCCAGTCTCACTTCAGTCTCACGCAACACGCGTTGAAGTTGGCAAAAGCTCCTAGAACTCATGTTCTGACGTCCGCTACACGCAAAATGCAGTAACCAATCAAAGCACGCAGTTCAAACTCGAAATGCTTTCAAAACAAAATTGTACAAAAACAAGAATGATCGTGTTCTTCAACATTTTCTACCACCTCTTTTATGACATTTGGAATAAAAGACTACGATGAAATGCGGATGGACAAGGAAAAACCCAAGAAAAAATGAAAGAAATACAAATTATTTAACAAAGATTGATTGAAAATTGGGACAAAAACCTTGCCCGGTGAAGTGAAGCCTCACCCCATTCGGATCACGCATTACACTCTCTCTAACATGTAAAACCACTGTCCATATCTAGATGGCTTTTGAACCACTCGACCAGATCGGGTTTTCACTTCGTTCGTTACAGGAGCTGGTGTTAAATCGGCTTTCTCCAGTTTTTGCTCATCTCCAATGGTTGCTTGCATGGTCTTTACATCTACAGCACTCGAAACTTCTAAAGGATAAATTTTCTGCAACGGACGTGTGAAGCTTCCAGTTGATGTTCGGACCTTCGCCACTCTAACTTTGCCATCATTACTCTGGATTAATTCTGTGATGACTCCAAGTGGCCACTCAAAACGTCGCTTGTTATCTGCTCCAACAAGCACCACGTCGCCGACGGAAATAGATTGGTTTTTCTTCTTTCCTTCACGCATAATAAGCAAGCTTAAGTACTCCCTCCTAAAGCGATCTTGTACAGCTTTCTGCAACCTTTTCATCTTGGTATATCCCTCTCGCAACCCCGTGGCATCCACTAATTCTGGTACGTGGCCATATGACATCTGCTTCAGAAACATGGGCGGGGTAAGCGGCATGAGGTCCATGTTGTCTTCAGTCACAACCGTCAAAGGTCTGTCATTGATCGTTGATGCTACCCCACATAAACATGTCCTCATCTCGTCATACGTAAGCTTTGACCTACCCAGCATCCTTTTGAGTAGATCCTTCACGGAGCGCACCAATCGCTCCCAAAAGCCACCCCACCACGCAGCTGTAGGTGGATTGAAGATCCACTGGATTTGTTTTGTACTGGAACGTTCCCCCACAGATTCCCAATCCACTTTGTTAAAAAGATTCGCTGCTCCCACGAAGTTCGTGCCGTGGTCACTGTACAAAGTGTTGGGTCGCCCATAAATGGAGACAAAGCGTTCCAATGCCCCAAGAAAGTCTTCAGAGGTCAAACTGGTCACCAAATCCAAGTATACAGCGCGGTAGACTGCGCAGGTAAATAGTACAATCCACGCCTTAGAACCGTTTTTCAGAAACAACGGTCCTGCTAATTCGACTCCAGTTGTAGAGAAAACCGCACAATCTTTCACACGATTTCTTGGAAGCGAAGCTGGATCCACCTCCAAAGGTTTTCCACTGTGCCTCCTACATGGCACGCATTTTCGTATCACACGACGAACAGTCTTCCTTGACTGTATTACCCAATATTTCTCGCGCAGCTTACCAAGCAAGAACTGAATCCCACCATGTCCAAAGTAAAGGTGCATATCTTGTATTAGGAGATCAACCAATGGGTGCTTCGATGGCAGGACAATAGGGTAAATAAAGTCTCTCTTATCTTCTCGGTTAGTCAACTTCGTTATGGCACGCCACAAGCCATCTTGATCTCGACTAACTTGTGTCCCATCAACATTTGTACACTCCAGGGGAAACACGTCGTTTTGTATCTGTAGCAGTAGGCACTTTTCAGCTTTGCGGATTTCGCTAATCAGTAGGAATTTTTGGTTGACTTTGACTCTCTTGCCCTGGCAAATCTCTAAATTCACACTACTGTTGTGGATAAATCTTTGCACCCATCCCCACACGGCAACATTTTTGCGGTAAGAAGAAAATCTTGGTCCTACAGACAACGCGACGGAGTGAACAATAACAGATGCTTTCTTGACTTCAGCTTGAACTTCTTCTTCGTTTACATCAGGTAGAGATGTCATAAATGGTATCGGGTTCTCTAGCAACCACAAGGGACCCTCCCACCATTAGGACTCCACGAAGGTCTTCGGAGAACATCCTCTAGAAGGAAGGTCTAGCAGGATTCACCTTCCCTGGTACGTGATGCCATTGGTCCGCTCGGCTTGTACACAGAATTTCTTTTACTCTGTTACTCACAAATACTCCCCAATCGCCAAGTCTCTGGATCCACGCCAATGCTGTGGCGGAGTCACTCCAGAAAACACACTGCTCGGTTGGGATGCTCAATGAATCACAAACTATGCGCGCTAGTCGAACCGCTATCACACAGCTTACAAGTTCAGATCGTGGGATTGACAGCTTTTTCATAGGGGTGAGGCGGGACTTACACATTAAAAATTGTAATTTTGACCCCTCAGCAGACGTTGTTTTTAGGTAAGCGACTGCGGCCATCCCATCTTTGGAGCTGTCGCAGCAGATGTGAATCTCTTCAGTAGACGCATCATCCATTTTTGAGTATCTTGGGATATTTACTTCAGTTAGAAGTGGGAACTCCCTTAGCCACTTCTCAAATGCTCTCGCCACTGACTCAGGCACCTCGGCATCCCAGCCCAACTTTCGAATCCAAGTTTCCTGGATGATGAGCTTTGGTACAAGAAGAACTGGAGCCAGATATCCCATTGGATCGAACACCTGAGCTACGGCTGACAGCATCAATCTCTTCGTAACAACATCACCAATATGCAACTTCTTAATGTTACAGGCTAAAACGTCTTGGCGTCGATCCCACAAACTTCCCAGGATGGGAGTAATTTCCTCCAAATCACAATCATCTGTAATGCCAAAACCCTGTGAAAATCCCCATTGTCTCAGCTCCATCTTGGCATCTTTCATTATTTCCACTGCTTCATTCTTCAGACAGATATACTCCGTTTTGTTGTTGACTGACGTTAACATATTGTCCACGTAAAAACTATCTTTAAGCAGCTTAGCCATTGCGCTTTCATGTTTCTCTAAGTGAAACTTGATGGTGGCACCGAGTAAAAAAGGACTGCAGTTTATCCCAAAGACCACACGATTATGTTGATAGATTACCATTTCTGTGCATGCCGCGTCTTTCCACCACAGGAAACTTTGGAACTTTCTATCTAGTTCTCTCATCAGCAACATTTGAAAAGCTTTTCTAATGTCTGCTGTCAAACCCAATCTTCTTAGCTCCGAACCTCAGCAACATTGATGGAATGTACTCGATGAGATTAGGTCCCTTGTATAGACAGTCATTGAGGGAATGATTCCGGCCTTGCCGACACGAAGCATCATACACAGGTCTCACCGGTGTTGTCACACTATTCTTGTATACCGGTCTGTGAGGAATTAAATGTTTTACTTCGGCGTCGGTGGTAACGGTTTCAATCAGACCCTCCTCTAACCAACTTTTGAAAACGGCATCATAGTCTTCGACCTTGCTATGCTTCATTAAGTTACGCGTCGTATTCTTTAGTCTCTGAATGGCTACTTGTCGATTAGTTGGAAGTGATGAGCTGTCCAACTTCCACGGAAGAGCAACCACGTACCTGCCATCTGCATCTCTCTCAACAGTCGAATAAAAATTCTTGAGAGCTTCTTCCTCCTCCTCTTTGAGGGTTTTGGTCTCAGCCGGGTCTCGGATTCCCAGTAACTCAAGGCTCCATAATTTCTCAATATCTTGGGGGGAAATTGCTTTGAAAGCAGCAGGAGCCACCATTGGAAGTGAAGCAGGTATTTCTTCGTGATTACAGATAGGCCCACCAAGTGTCCACCCGAAGACAGTCTCCTCCGCCACAAGTCCACACGGCAGGTGCACAAGTCTCCCTGTTCTAATCGATCCCCAATAATCATTCCCGATCAGAATATCTGCCTCTGACCAGTTGTTACCCAAGTCGTTTAGGGTAATATGTTGCTCTTTTAGTTGGTCAATCCACGGCCCATCTGGAATCTCACGAATTTGCCCCGTCAGACTTCGCTTTTCAAGTAACTTAATAGCTCGCCTTGTGCCATTGAAACCAATGATTGTGACTTGTTTCTTCTTAAAGCGATGTGGTATAGACACCTCGTTCTCAAGTAAGATGGCCTGCAAGTATTCATCCCCAGCGTCTTCAAACTTGGCGTTCTTCAAGCTAGATGTGGTGCCAAAGCTCCTCTGACTGGCAGAATCTCCCACCAGCCTAACTTTCATTAAGTCTCCACTCAGCTGCTCTAAAAATACTTTCACAGTGTTCAGCAACACACTGCTACTACATTGATTCATATGCTGACTTACAATCTGCAGGTCCCCATTTTTGCCCTTCTCGATCACTCTCTTCTTGCTTGGTGGTCCTCTCTCAAGACCACTCTCAACCCCTCGCTTCAGCTTCTCTATTTCTTTTTTGTTGCAAAGGAGGTCCAAATGTCGTCCTCCACAGAATCCACACTTATGCTTCGAACGGCACTTGAACATACTGTGCCCTCCTTTCCCACACGCAAAACAAAGCTTCTTTTCTCGAAGGATCTGGTAGCGCTGGTCAATGGTCATCTCTTTGGCTTTAAAACATTTCTCAGAATCGTGTGGTTTGTCACAAAAACCACACGTTGGAGCATGCCCCGCGAACAATCCAGCAATCGTTGGTACCTCCGCCGTGTTTCTCCACTTACTAATCCCCCGGGCTTCAGTGTTTCTTTTCTCCTGGAAGGAGCTCTTGGCAAGCTTTATCTGTTGATTGCTTTCCACCTCAGATTGAATGAACTCCATTAGATATTCCAAGCGCGTTTTCTTCTTCACAGGCTCATTTTCTGATTCTACACCAGCCATCAGGGCATCTGTTTTGGAAAGGGGGCTTCGCTGCCAGGCTTTGAGCATCTCCTCAGAGAGTCCCGATTCCACTAGAGGATAAAGCCATGTTGCTGGGTCGGCCTTGTCGAGGTTCAGTGCAGCCAATGATCGGAGGTGAGAAACAATCTCCACATAGAAATCGGAGAGTGGAAGACGCTTGTTTCCCGAGGCTTGGGCAATCACCACCGATTGCAACTCTCTCAGATAAACTTGAAGTAGTAGATCACTCCTCCCGTAACGCTGACGTAAAGCTTCAAGTGCACTGTCATAACTAGCCTCTTCGTGCTTCACTCTTGACCTCCATAGACTGCAGCAGGTACATGAATTTGTCGCTGGTGCGCAGCTCTTCATCTTCATGTATCGTTCGGAATTGAGACCACCATCCCAGCCACTCTTTCAAGTTCCCACCAAAGGTCTTCAGCTAGAGCTCTGGTAAAGTATACTTCTTTTTCTTATCAGGTCCACTGTGCACGGAAGTTGTGTCCCCGGTAGGCACCATAATGCGACGAGTGTTGTACTCCTCAATGTCACCTCTGACCCCAATATAGAGCTTACTCAGTTCTTCAATCTCTTGGTACTCGGCTAGCACGACATCCTCCGCCGCCTTGTCCAGGGACAACTGCTCAATAATCTTCTGATCATACTCCTCCAGCCTAGCATTCACTTTACCTAACAGCTCAAGGTTGACCCTCAGGCTCCGCAAGTCGCTTCGGTCCTTTTCACGCTTCCCAAGAACCTCCAAAGAATCCTCCGCGAGCCTCCTCAGTTGGTCTTGCAAGGGCTTTCGGCTCCTCTTCAACTCCTCCATTGTGACACTGCTGGTGTATTACGCAATCACGCACTATCGAGCACACTTAGTTAAGCAACAAGTTAAAAGTCTTCACACAGCGCTGCTATTTTGCGGTATTCAGTCACTACTGCACCTTTCTTGAACCACCAACACTTATCTGGGCAGGGCCTCCACAAAATGTTGAAACACCGATAAGACTACCCGTGCAGATCAGTGCTTCGCCCAGTTACAGATGAGAATCAAGAGTACACAAAATAGCCGCTTAAATAAGTGTCACAAACTACGGAGGAAAATTAGGATAGGATAATTAATCAGCACTTTGGACTTTATTAATCTCGATTAATTAACTTTAATAATTAGAATCCTGAGTTAGAACTGTGAACTTCGATTGACTACTGCCAACTCTCACGTGCACACGTCTACTCTCTAGCTCACCCACACAGTGAATTACTGAGAATAGCTTGCCAGTCTCACTTCAGTCTCACGCAACACGCGTTGAAGTTGGCAAAAGCTCCTCGAACTCATGTTCTGACGTCCGCTACACGCAAAATGCAGTAACCAATCAAAGCACGCAGTTCAAACTCGAAATGCTTTCAAAACAAAATTGTACAAAAACAAGAATGATCGTGTTCTTCAACAATAAAATATTTTATATCAATATTTTGAAATTAAAGTATAAGCAAGGTATAATGTCTGTGCGGCGATGAATTTCAAATGGCGGTTTTTATTTGGATATGAATGAAAACAATTTTAGTATTATTATGATCGCTGTATCTTAAAGATTTCAGATGATTTAATGCGGTTAAGTAATCTAAGGCGGCTAACACGATTGAGCAATTTTGCGTACCATGAGAAGAAAAGCATGTATCAAACAGAATTATTGCACTGGATTGATTATTACTAGGTAAGTGTTTGACTTGTGGGCACTTTGGGTAAGCACTATGTAATTTTATGGAAAGTATTTGGTATACGAAGCGATTCAGAAAAAATATATAATCAAAAAAGGTTCTCACGGTGGTTTCGATATTTTCATTTATAATTGAAACAGGTCCAGAACAGTTAGAAGTAGTACCATTGGTAGCACGTGCAATGTTTCTCAACAACTGATTTATCAATTCCCCATTTCACCATTTAAATTTAATAGCTCTAACTTGCTCCCTAAATGCCAAATGCGGATCGTAGCCACATATAAAACCCACCTAAAATATTTAGTTTGTCAGTACAAGTGTTGCCACAATTGACCATAGTTTCGCCAGAATGGATTCAAACTTACTAAACGACGCGTTTATGTTTTCAGATGACGATCCCAATTTTAGGGAGAACAAACGCAAAGAAATTTACTACAATGGATACTTTTACGACGTTACAAATTTCATTCGCCGGCATCCTGGAGGCAGCGTGATTAATTTTTACACTGAACCAGGTGAAGACGCAACGAATGCGATAAAACAGTTTCATTATCGTTCTGAGAAAAGAGTAGACGCTATTATGAAGTCATTGTCTAGACGTCCAGCAGAACCAAGCGAGCGTAAGAAAATTTATTTTGAATTTTTTAGCTTGAGTTTTATCTAATTTGTTAAATTTGAAAATTTGTTAAATAGGTGGGCTTAAAATAACTGCTCTAAGCCGCCATGACGCCTTGACACTCGATTTCAATAAATTATTCCAAGAACTTAAATCAGAGGGATATTTTGAACCCTCAATACCTCACGTAATAATTCGTTTAATTGAGCCAATCGCTCTATGTCTAATTACCTTATCAATTTTTCTGCAATGTGAAACATTCCTCACAAAATTTTTGGCAACGTTTGCATTCGGATTTGCACTAAGCCGCTTTGGCTGGTCGATGCATGAAGGAGGACATAATTCATTAACTGGTAGACCCAAAGTGGATAAAGCCATACAAGATTTTGGCATGTGTTTTGGCTTGGGAGGTTCATCGGTTTGGTGGAACTCTCAGCATAATAGGCATCACGCAATGCCGCAGCGGCTAGAGCATGATGTGGATCTTGCCACTTTGCCTTTTGTTGCGTTTAACAAAGAAACTGTGAAGGATAAAAAGCAAATTAATCATTTCTTTGTAAAATATCAGGTAAGTTGTAAATTCACTTTTGTCAATTATAACTTTTTTGTGAATGAAATCAAGAAAATAATTTAAAATCAATTTGTTATTGCAGGCAATATTTTACTGGACACTGGACGTATTTATTGCTTACATTGCCTGGAAATTTGTTCTACATCCTCGCTATCAACTGAGAAAACGGGCTTATCACGAAATGATTTTAAACCTACCCAGTTACCTATTTGCAATTTTTATCACAGGATTTGGCTGGTATCTCCTTATCATGTATTGGAGCAACTTTTTTCTAGCAATTAATTTTGCACTTAGTCATTCTCACTTGGATGTGGCAGATAAGCCCACACATTGGGTAGAATATTCGCTGACGCATACAGCCAATATAAAACCGTCTTTATTTGTGGATTATTTTATGGGCTACCTAAATTACCAAATTGAGGTAAATGGATATTACAAGCTAACCAGACTAATATAATGTATTATTTGTATTTGTGGTTTAACATTGTATTATTTTCTATTTTAGCATCATCTGTTTCCAAACATGCCGCAATTTCGCCAAAAAGAAATATGCCATCGCGTAAAAGCTTTAGCGGAAAAGCATGGCTTACCGTACAAGGTCTATGCTTATCCAGAAGCGTGCAAGTTAGCCGTAAAAAATTTGCATGCAGTTGGAAGTGACCTTACAAAAGAAAAATTATCAAAGTAAATAAAATAGTTTAATTAAGCAATATTTGTTTTAAAAAACAGAAATGAACGTAAAGCATTTGACTAGAAAACAAACATCTTTGTTAAAGTTATTCATTTTAATGGTTAGAGTAGAGAGGCTGACTTTATTTTATGATGAATTTTATTATGATATATGGCCAAATTACTTTATTAATCTCACAACTTATTTTGAGTCGGAAAGCCGTCAAAAATAAAATTGAAATTCTTCTTAAAAATAAACGTTTAAGCTTTTATCATAAACCATAAGCTTACCTATTACCATTAGCAACTTTACTGTTGGGGTTTTCACGGTTTCTTAGAAACAGCCAATATTTTAGATTATAAGCCAAAAAAGCTCATTTTTGGCTTATTTTTGCTAAAAAATTTCATCGTCTCCAAGTCTCCATGTAGGTAAAAAAAATTTAAAAGGCTTATAAACCCTTTTTGGCTGAAAAAATTTTACTTTGTAATCCCCCTATATCGAACTGATTGACAGCACATGGCAGACGTAAAAAGCAAAAGACGCAACAAGTGATTTGGTTCTGTTTTTTTTTTGCTTAGCTCAGCAATAAGAATCTGTAAGGATGCAAAATAATTTTGCTCGAGCTCTGCTCAAGCCCGTAACTCAGAAACTCCTCCATTTGATAAGGTAGCCATTTCTAAATGGCTGGAGGAAAAAAGTTGGCCTTTGTAAGAGGAGAAATTACTACAAATGTTCTGCATTTTTAGCAGAATGAAATAACCCAACTTTAGAAAAGTTTGACTTGGTATTTTTATACTCCCGCATTTATGCTTATCAGTTGTCATGCCAAAAGTGTGCTGAATACGATTGCAATGCTGCCAAATTTCAAACGCTCAAAATCCCTGTCCTTATTTTTGGACAGACGTGTGATAAGGAGGAACAGCTAAATTTGCACGAACTCTGGACTCATACAGAGGGTAACCGTTGATTAAAATGACCCCTGACCTTTATAGCGAGTAAATATAATTATGGTATATATTTTTTTATTTCAGAGGAGCATTATCGATCTGACCAGTGCCGAAAACCGTTTTTCACGAAGACAGATTTGCAATCCCACCTGGAACAGGAGGGACCTCAGCATGGAGGCAATGCCAACGAATTCCTGGAACTTCATCTGTTCAACAGGAAAACGCTGCGATGGGAGTGCGGCAATTGCGACTGATCGTTTAAGGAGAAACTGGATTTGGAGGAACATTGGGAGGTGCCGAGCCGTGGAGGGAGAAGGTGCAAGAAGAGGTTTAGCAGGAGTTTGGAGGAACCAAAAAGAGAACAGAAGCTACAGTTAAGAAGGAAGGTGTACATAGATTGAATGTTATCAGGAGGAATTTTTGGTGTGATATCGTTGGCATTTGACGTTTGCCCTATTGTCGGAAGAAAGTGATTGGTTTCAAGAAAATGAGGAAGAAGAGGAGGAATGGAGGTGGAAACGGGGGAGGGTCTAGAAATATGAACGAATGCAGTTGGGTTGGATGAGGAAATTTTACTGAAGGTAGACTCGAAAGAACTGGATGAAACTAGGGAGGTGGTCGTGCAGAAAGTGGAAGAACTTGAGATTATAGATATCACTTTAGAAGTGGCGGAGTTGGATAGAGAATTTGAAATTCGAGTGGACATGAAGAGGAAGTTGCGTTTGAAGTTGAAGAAGAAGAAACTACTTCGACAATCCTCGTAGCTCAATGACAGATGTGGCTGATACTATTGAAATTATTGAGATTCAGCAGCTCGCTGTGGTTCTGGAAAAGTTGACATTAGAATCGTTAGCAATGTCGGAAAAATGCTAAAGTCAGTGGGTTTAAAAAATAGAAATAGAAAAGGGTTTGTAAATGTCTAACAGAGTTTAAAAATTCTTAATGAAAATTATAATAACAAGGGATGAAGTCTACCCAATAACAAAGGTTCTAGAATGTAAAGCTAGTGATTTATAGAATAGTGACTGATGAAGGTCTTTCCGGATACTAAACGCCTTTCTAAATCATTTAATTTGCTCAACCAGATAATTTTTATACTTTCACGAAACAATTTCATTAATCAAACCGAACGCGAGCAATTCATAAAAGCTTTGTATGAAATACATTGTAATTATTACATAGTTATAGGTTTTAATGTAACAAACATGCAGCTACAACTAAAAGTACAAAAAGAATTTTGTCTAAAATATATGTAACCTAAAACTGCTGTGAAATTTTATAAGCAAATTTTTTAAAAAATTAAAGCTTACAACCCGTTACAGCCCGTTACATTCCAACTGCTACAGGAACGTGAATTTGCTGTTTCCTTCTCCAGGCCGGTCCAGGATTCCTTCATGGACGAAGAGGTTCTTAAAGTTGGTCACTCGCTCTGCAAAAAAGAAAACAATCAAATAATTAAGTTACAATCATAATTTAATTAATGCAGACTGAAATTGATCCTTTGAGTACTACCATAAACCTACAATAAACCATAAAACCAACCTGCCAACAAAAGTTGACGGCACAAGGCACAATATTGGATGTCCATCCACCCCCACCAATTTCCAATTCCTTTATCCTCCACAAAGCCTGACAATTTTTGAGTGGTCATTTCCGTTTCAACTTCAGAATTTGTGGCACCATTACCTCCACACGGTGGAGGTGATGGTGCAACCCCTTCGTGGGGTGGAGTCTACCCTTGCTTCCTGCTTGCCTCCCGGTCATTTGCACCTCTAGCAAGTTCCTTTTTAACCGAACTTATTAAATTGGACGATCAGAAAAGCATCACAAGTGCAGCAGCAACTGATTGAAGAACAGAAAGTAACCCGGCCAGCCCCAAAAATGGAAACACTTGCCTCCTTGTCAATGTCCTTATCGTTATCGCAACACTTCTCGTATTAATCCAAAACGCTTAGACTTTCTGGTGACGCCAAATCAATACTATTGATTCAATAGGTGACATTGGTACAGATTCCTTCCTTGCCTTCTCCACAGCTTCTATTCAGGTGCTGTTCACTTCTTCACTTTCACATGTAAATGAACAAGATAGTTTTTACAACAGTTAGCTAAGCAGAAGCAGACTAAACACACTATAAAAAGAGCTGATCGGTGTCCGACCGACCATTCCCGGCATAAATTCGAATGACACTTAATCACTTATAGCAGAGTTTGTTTAGTTAGTCAAGTCCAAATCATCAATGGCACTGATACTGATGACCCTTCAGCCGACCACCCCCTTTAATTTCCACTTCCCCAAAAGTTTTAAATAGAACTTCGACAGAGGACGGAACTACAATTAAGTTCACGGAAAATTAATTTAATTAAGACAAAATGGATGATCCTATATCATTACTGTTATGCCTGTTTGCAAGCCAGACTTTCAGTCTACAAGAATACTTCAGATGTAGCATCATGTCAATTATTGGCAGTTTCTATTGAGTTGAGTTATAGAATGCCAAGAATTTTTATGCAAACAAAAACGGGACCAACGTTACCATTGCAAACATGTAAACGTTCATACGTTCCTGAATCCCATTGTAGTTATTTAGAAGCTAAATTTAATTAAGTGAAAACTCAACAAAAGGGGCTCATTGGTTTATTATGGGACCAAAATTCAAATTTAAAAAAACATAAATATTATTAAGCTAATCAAAAAATATTTCATAAAAAGCGTTATTATTCCTTAGTATTGAATCTTTTAGAACAAATGATTTTTAAATAAATAAATCAATAAAGTAGATAATAAAGTTAAGGTAATTTATTACGTAACGTATGGGCTTGCTACGAAGTGATCAGAAGTACTTAAATTATTCTTAGTATTATATCCCACACGCGTACACTACGAGGTACTAAAATAGTAACTTGATTGGATTTTCATTATGGCTAGGTGCATAGTTGTTACAAATGGCTAAAGCCAATAAATTGTTTGAATTATTTAGTTATGTCTAACCCATAGGCAAGTATACACTAGGACTACTGTTACTGTCTACCATGTATGCTAACTTTTTATTATATTGTGTTTAACTTTAAGTTGATTTTCAAGCCAGTTGGAAACAAAATTGTGAGGTTTGATTTTATTTAAAATACATTGTACTTAATTAGTACATTGTTAGAACAAACTGATATAACATGGAAGAGAATGTCAGTAGTAGGCGCCGGCGCCATAGTTTGCATTTGGTTAGTTGTGCAGCGTCAAGCGATTTCATTAGCGGTGGCGTGAAATGTACAAAAATACAGAAGCAGCTTCCACCACGTAAGCAGTCACTGTGCCATTGCACATGCCAAGATTCAACATGGATGGATTCTAAAGGCATAAAGTGCACGCGTTCGTTTTTTTTTCAATTGATTTAGTATATTTTATTGAATCAATAAAACCTACCAAACCAGACATCTAATATTTTCTTACGTAACTTATGCGGTTGCTACGAAGTGATTAGAAATACTTAATTTATTCTTGGTACTTATTATATCTCTCCCACTGCAGGAAGGTACTAAAGTAATGTAATTTGATTTACTGAGCGCGTGCGTATTATACTTAAATTGAAACCAACAAATTGCTTGAATTATTTAGTTATGTCAAGTCAATAAGTAAATCTACACTATAGGATTAGTGTCTACCTTCCATGCTAACTATTAAAGGGTATATTTTATTTAACCCTCACTGGATTTTCAAGCTAGTTGAAGGCAACATTGCATTGCGAGATTTTATTTTCTTAAACTTTAGGAATTTTGTTGTTTATTGAATGTGATTAAGTGCAATTGTACATTGTTAGCACAAAATGATAAACCTTAAATAGATAAAAGTCAATTTCTTAATTTTTTGCGTTTGTTCCCAAATGACAAATTCGTAACACCAAACATTTCATCGTATGAATTAATTTGCTTAACTACTACATCAAGCTACACTTTCTAAAGTAAAATATGAACATATATTATCAGACAAGCCGACGTGAACATTCAAATGCAATATCGTAAATACTACAGAATTCTGGTATTTCATTTTAGTCAAAGTTTGTAGGCGGCCGATTTAATTAAAATATATTTTAATTGGCATTTCTGTATATTACATGAAACTTTATGCACCGTTTGCTTTATAATTTCATTTAGTGAGCAGTGACTATAAGCCCGTTTACTAAAACCATTGCCAAGATGGGTTTAAAAAGCATTTGGATTTTAGTTTTTATTTATTTGCAGTTATTTAACACTAGCAACACACACTTGCTCCAAATCAACCCTGAAAAATATTCGTTTTGTATTGGATATTTAGTACGTCCTGCAAAAGACTTCTGTAACGTACGCAATCGCAATTTTATTCGCGGAACACAGGAGATAATTGACTTGCAGAATACAATTGCGTTCAATTCTCAAGAAAATCTCAAAATAACGGGAAACGACCAATTGATTTGGCAAATAGTAGATAACAAATGGAAGCCATTTCAATGGTATGATGTAATTAGGTATAAACACAAGCAACCAAATCAAGAATAAGAAGCTCGTATTTACGCAACATATCCTGCAATACCACTTCGAAGCCGCGAGCTCAAGTATTGCACAATTGTTATCACATCTCTTGATCAAATTCTTGATACTCGTAAGTCAGATATATCTACGCCCGTTGTTGGCTGGACCTTGTGGTTTACAGCAGTTGTAGCACAGTACAGATCCATTCAAATTCAGGAAAATGCCGTGATGGTGGCGTTAACAAGAAATATTCGCAAGCTTGAACCTTTGTTCAAATACAAACTTCAATATCAAATACAATGGGCATTACATTCTCCTGTACCAACTCTGGCTGTTGAGTTTGAGCGCAAACATACCAGTCTAATACTTCATTTCAAACCCAGGGCAATCGTTCCTGTTTGTATTGACTGTCAACACGTTAGAGAAGTTTATCATGCCAATATTTTGCCGGAGTTGAGAAAACTGCCCTTTTTAACTTTACTGAAGCTTGAAATTGAAGAACCTAAAGTATTCCTGTATCCTGACCCGGACAATACTTTCGAATTTAAAAATCATCGAAATGAGTGCCCTTACAAGAAAACATTGCTAAAACTTGACGGAAAATCCGTAATAGCAATGGGGAAAGTTTGTTCCAGTTGGCGTACACTAGTTTATAATACTCTTGCCAAGAAGATGAACTCCACTTATATTTATGACTATGATGAATCTCCTGTTTCAACTATGACCGAATTCTTCATTCTGTTCGGGTATTATGCTGAAGCTAGAGCTTTTATTTATAACATGGAGAGTTTGAAGCACAAGATGCTCAACGGGATCGATCTGAACTTGTTGGATTAGTATTCTGGGATACGACAACGACATGGATACGGTATCCGGTTACTAATAAACCATGGACAACGTCAGATATCCTGTCCATTCTGCGCACACCATTTGATAAACAATGCTGGATCTGCGTTGCCGTTGTATCTTTACTTTTTTATTCGTTTCAAGTTTTGCAAGGAAGATTTAGGAAATTTTTGTTTAATACAAGACATCACACTCTAACAACTTACATTTTTAAAGTAGTTTCTTTTGTGTTCCACCAAAACTCAGAGAGAAATTTTATTTGTGTTTTGTTTCTAGAAGCATCCTTTTTACTTACGTATGGCTACAATAGTTTCATGACGTCAAACATGATTGCTCTACCAACAATTCACGTTTCGGATACTTTAAGTGAACTGCTTGCACAGGGATACAAATTTAGTATGGCAAATGACACTGGTCTGGCATATGCAAGGAAACATGGAAAGGTCCAACTTTATCGAAAATTATATACAAAAGCATTCAGAATTGGTTTGAAGTCAGAAGGATTTAAAAGCAATGTCACCGATGACCAGTTTTGGAACATTGTGCCACCACTAAGTATACTCCATAGTGAGTCTAACTATGTTGCTCAGACAGCACATTATCACTCAAAATCCCTTGATCATTCTGTGCGGACAAGCAAGGCTGAAATGTATAAAGTAAAACCTGTCCAACCCGAGTTTACAACGCTGGATGGCAAAGCTGCAAACTAGATGATTGCAAAGAAGGGTTATGGTCTGGGCATGGAATTTAGTAGAATATATGGTAAAGGCAAATTTGGTATTAAAATGACAAAGCTATTCAATCGAATTCTCTTTGATAGTGGTATACGTTTTTTAGCACAGGATTTGATTAGACATTTTATAGAAGCAACACGCGAAACTGAATACTTAAAAAATAATACAGTTCAAAGAGTAAAAACACTGGAGATTGACACAAGGTTGGCCGGCTTCTTTGTTTTATGCGCACTTCTAGTAACTACATCAATATCTGTGTTTTGTTTTTATGAGTTGCAAATTTTACAAAGAACTATGCGGGTTACCTTGAATTTGGTTTGGAAACTCAAAAGAACAAAAGTTCATTTTCTAAATAAAATTAGAAAAGTTATCAAGTAACCGCTATGATTATAGTTAACATCAAATTAAACTTGGGGTGGTTGTAAAGAATTGATTTAAAAGGCAATAAAAGAAAAAATACTAACCAAGGTTGCAATTTTTTGTGTGTCTCAGCTAATAATTATGACAGATTATTGCACACACCATTTTCCATAAAACATTTTAGTGTCTAAGGTAAAAACTATCAACGCTTACCCTTTCAACATATTAAAGATAAGAATGTGTGAATCCTTTGTAGATACCAAACACACGTAAGTGTTTTATATTATTTGGCTGGGATGCTGGGAATAAAAAATATATTTGTTTGGCTTGAATTTTTAGTGATTGTAGTTGTGTTATAACTCAATTCTGATTTTTTAAATTATATCTAGAATAAATGCCAAGCAAGAACTTACAATGCATTGAGCATTGTGCACCACTCTATGACACCTACGCAAAAGCAACCAACACATAAAGATTGCAATATTACGAAGAAATATCTGGGTTACGCGTCCATACTGACTCACTTTACGGAAAACTCAAACATTTATAGCTAAATAGCTATAAATCTACGCAAATATAATCTAATAAAGTCATCTACGCAAAACATCAATTGACAGCGTTACATGAAAATGTTACAGTAATGGTGTTGGTAATTGTTACTTAACTTAATTTTGTTTCCTTGCTTACAGTTAAAAATACTTACATTTGCTGCGGTACATTGCCAAAATGCTAAATTCCCTCAAACATTACTAAAGTAGGAAATATATTTGCAGTAAATCTATATTCATTTAACCAATGCGCAAATCAACCGCAAAAAAGTTCCCCATGTCACAATGAATATGTACTTCATCGGACATACATTGAAGAATTATCGTTACACATACGCTGCTGTTAAAATATAGATTCAGTGTGTTTTTCGTGGAAATGCTTTCTATTTCTTTGTATTTTCAAAATGATAATGGTGACAAAAAATAAAACTGAATGCAAATATGAAACTTTATCTTTATAATTTTCTAGCCTGTGGAATAGCACAAAGCCAACTTGTTAATATGGAGTCAAACAGTTCATTTGATTTATTCTCAATTAAAATTATTGAAAATTTTACATTAATGTTTTGTCATTTTGTTGATTTTCCTGATAATGGGATTGACTGTTCAGTTTCTGAGCCAAAGCGTTGTGTGAGATGTCCTGTTCAAGGCAAATATTTGCTTCAGGATTCGTTGGAAAGTTCGACAGCATTATTTGTTTTATGGGTAATTGTAGTCTTTATCTCATGGCTGGGTTTAATTCACAATCTTTTAATTATTCTGGTGGTCCATCAAAAGCAAGTAAGTACACCCATCGATTTTCTGTTCAACATTCTTGCCTGCGTAGATATAGCTGCATCCATAACGGCGGGACTGGCAGGGACAGCAGAAGTTGCCTGTTTTGGTATGATGAAATTGCTTATGAAGCTGATTTAATAAGCAAATAAATTTCAAAAGTATCCTATTTCTATATATAATATTTAGATCATTGGTTTGAGGATAGAAGTGCAACAATACAATGGTTTTATATATTCTTTTACACTTCTCTTACTACAAAGTCGGCCTCCTGTCTTGTAACCATTGTAATATGCCTAAAGCACTTTCTGATGATATCTTATCCAGTAAGAGCACCTAAGTGGTTTACTCTACGAAAAACGCAGGCATTTGCAATATTAGCTGTGCTAGTATCTGTAATACTAGGAAGTCTGCGGTTTCTAAGCTACTGTTTTGAGGAAAATACATATAAGGATATTCCAAGTTTGCAAAACCTTAAATACATTGCGGAACCAACGCACTTTGGTAAAGTTTTGTATAACGACTTGTTTGCAATACATAATCAAATAGATATTTGGCTCCCACCACCCATCATTCTTGCTCTAGTTTTGTTATCATATAGAGAGGTACAGTAATTAATGTTATTTAATTACAGCCAGTCACGGATAGAAATAATCTAAGTCTTTATTTTTTTATAGGCACGTAAACTTTCGAAACAACGACAACAACTCACATCAAGGGAAAATTCAAACTTTCAAGCAGGAAGAATGTTTTTACCAGCTGCCGCATTTTGCATTGTGACAAACCTGGTCCCAGTAATAAACGTTTTCCTGTTTGTTTTTGCCAAACGTACATACAGAGAATTTTACATGGTTGTGTACCTATCTATTTCACTGAACTCTTGTGTGAATTTTCCAATTTACTATTTTCGAAGTGGTACGTTCCAGGACGCAACTAAAAATGTAGTCACTAAACTAGGGCGAAATACTGGTATATGTTCTGTCACTAATAAGAAAGTTGACTCACAGTTTTCGGAAGGAGCTACAGAAAGCACTGTTTGATGTGATACAAATATGCACGTTTACCAAACCTAACATCAATATCAGACGATATTTTATTGATAGTAAAAAACAGAACTGATAGAGGATCATTCTTGTTTACATTGCATTCTAAATTAAAATTTTTAATCCTACTCTAAGATGTCTTACTGATGCTATACTTTACACTCATTTTCCGTTTCTACGTAGAAACCTAGAAAAACGAAGAATTAACATCATAATTTCAGTTTAAATGTACAATTGCCCAAAACTTGGTAGTAGTTGCATCCAAAATATGTCCGCATAAACCCGAGAACAAACTCCAATGCCATTAGTTGTTACTCCTACACCCAATTAAAATATTTACATACGTATTCTGATATTCAAAAGCTTTGTAACGTTTGCAAAACTTGGTGTAAATTAATTTAAAAAACTACTGTAAAAACTGATTCTTATTTTCAAGAAAAACAGGTCATACTTGATCTGCTGAAACGTGTTCCAGTGGCGCGAGGACCTACATTATTCCAATTTAGTAATAAATGTATTTGCTTGAATTATAAGCCGATTTTGAGACCACTTAATTATCTCTAATTACAATCTTATGATTTTTGTATCTACACAATAGCTTACAAATGCGACATAGCAGCTGAAGCGGTGATATGATTTTGTAAAATAATTCCTTGAAAAGCAACAGCATCTTAATCATTTCAAGAAACCAGAACACACTAATAGTACTGTAATGTTATGCTTCTCACAAGATAACACGATGCTGGATACTAAGCTTATCCACAATCTAACGAATGACGAACACTACCACAATCAGTTAACGACAATTGACAAGAGACTTTATTCCGTACAACGATACAAGGTAAAAGTACAACTGAAATCAAACAGCTAGACGACGACTGACTGACTAAATGCACGCTTGTTGCGTGTTGACCTCGGCGAACGTTCCGTTGCTTTCAAACGGAACGCAACGTACATGATAAACAATATGTTACATAGCAACCCATCACATCCTCCCTCAAAGCTAACTAGCTAATTTTGACATTGTACATTCAAATTTTACATAAGACTAACTAACTATGTTCCTGGTGATTTTAAGAAGTGGTGCTGCCGATGGTTGAATGATTTCCGATGCCGACTTCTGGACAGTCTCCTTTGGCTTTCTCAATCCCCCACTCTCGACGATCACGCACCCATACCTTCTCCCCTTTCTTGAAATCATGCTTCTCCCCTTGCAGGAACTCCTGTTTCTCCCTCCGTTTCTTCTTCCGGTTGTCCACAGACGACCAACGACTTGAATCATTCCCCGGATCGATCACCCCATTTCCCTTGACATTCTCCACTTTTCGCTCGCCGAACAATGACGATGGCTCCCTTCTCGAACAACCCTCACTAAGCTGCCTCGAATCTGGCCCTAGCTTGGTGGTGTACTCTCCCTTCCCGAGCTCTGCTACTCGTAGGCTCACCAACCCCAATTCCTCACATGCGTCCAGTCCAAGCAAAGGCCTCACAGCTCCACGAACAACGAACACATCGTCATTCATTTTCTTGTCCAGGTACTGCAGCTCAGCCGTGAACTTCCCAACACATTCCAGAGGTTCTTCATCAGCCCCCAACAATCGTGTCTTCGTTTTCACCAGTTCCTCCCCCGGAAACCGATTTTCCCACACATCAAAAGGAATCATGCTGACATCCGACCCGGGATCCAACTTGAACTTTTGTGTCTGTCCGTTAACCATCACGTCCTCCTTCCAACGTGTTTTTCGCTCACCGGCAACTGACACTTGGAAAATAAACTTTTCATCCTCCTCCTCCTCAGCTGACGAATAAGACACATATTTCACGTCCTTGTTCTTGCAGCACCTCTCGTAGTGGCCCTTCCTCTTGCACTTTCTGCATGTCACCTTCGCCGCTGGACACTTGTCCACGTCCTTGGAAATATGGCCTTCTTTTCCACAATTCCAACAAGTGACACCTTCCTGATCTCCGATGTCCTCCCGTCGTCTTCCTCGCTTTCCTTGCTTCTGAGCGACGCGGTCCACATCTTTTGAACAGCTTCCATTCAGCTCTGCTGTCTCTCGCTTTACAGTTTCCCACTGCCTAGCTAACCTCACGGCTTTCTCCAACGTCAAGCCTTCCATCAACATCAGCTTTTCAGATAACTTCTTATCCTTAACTCCCAGCACTAGTCGATCCCGCACAAGTTCTTCCCTCAACTTGTCGTATTCACAAGTGTTGGACAATGTGTGCAGCTCCCGCACAAAATCCTCAACAGACTCGCCATCCTTCTGACTCCGTGACCAAAACATGGCTCGCTCGTAGACCACATTCTTTTTCCCATTGAAATGTGCCTCGAACGCCTTCAATACCTCCTTGTACTTCTTCTTGTCATCGTCTTCCTCGAACTTGAGGGTCTCCAGAACGTCATCTGCCTTCTCGCCCATGCAGAACAGCAACGCACGTATCTGGTAGTCTTCCTTTTCCTTGTCCAATTTCGAAAGCTGAAAATAGTGTTCAAATCTCCTCTTCCAGGTAGGCCAATCCTTCGGCTGGAACGAGAAGGCTGCAGGCTGCGCAAATTCCGATTTCGACATTTTCGATCTCACCGTTGCCACCATGTAATGTTATGCTTCTCACAAGATAACACGATGCTGGATACTAAGCTTATCCACAATCTAACGAATGACGAACACTACCACAATCAGTTAACGACAATTGACAAGAGACTTTATTCCGTACAACGATACAAGGTAAAAGTACAACTGAAATCAAACAGCTAGACGACGACTGACTGACTAAATGCACGCTTGTTGCGTGTTGACCTCGGCGAACGTTCCGTTGCTTTCAAACGGAACGCAACGTACATGATAAACAATATGTTACATAGCAACCCATCACAAGTACCAATTCCTACCACCCAAATTTCAAAAATCATTTGAATTTTACCATCTATTTTTGCAGCAGCAGACTGTTGTCCTTTCAAACCTTTGTCCGTATTTGCGGAATAAACTCAAATACATAGGAACGCCAGTACTCTGGCAAGTGTGAAGTGCGCAATCCATCAAGCCTTTTAAGGAGTATTGGGTAAGCATGTCGCATAAAAAGCAGTCCAAACGTATTGTCAAGAATGCCTGTTTTCCTCAAAAACACATTTTTGTACCCTCCTTCCTGCATTTTGAGAAACTTGATATTTGCATCACTTTCTGGTAAAAACAGTGCAGTTTTGTTGCAGTCTTTTAAAATGTCACAAGAGCTGTTTTCACCAAACAAGGTGTAATTTTTATCATACCCTACTGCAAGATTAACACCAAAAGGTAGTAGTTCCGTTTTATTGATGATGTCTCCTGAATTGTTACTGTAGCTTACATTTACTGACAGAAATTTAGCGCAAAACCCATGCTCCACAAATGCAAAATAGTACAACTCACTGCATCCGTAACCGTCATGAGTAGGCTTCTTTCAGTGGCGCACCATGGAACAGGTACAGCAGGCACGTGTCTCTAGCTGGAATTTGGCTCCATACGCGAAATTGATAGATTTTGCTCCTGAAGAATTTTTAGCTCCTGTATAAATGAGAATAACTGCTAAATTTAGTTATTTTTCAAGCTCTTTAAGTCATCAGAACCAACATAATAACTGTTTTGCTTCTACCTGTGATGTATAGGCACATGTTTTAGCAAAAATACTCACAGTTCTTGGTGCGTTAACGCGCACCACGCTATATTCTAAAAAATATTTCTTCATAGAACACAACTTAATCTGCAGTTATCAATTGTCTAAAGTACTAATTTGGGTTATGTAAATTGTAAGTATTAAAATTTTGTGTGTGCCTCAACCTGACAAAGTTTCTGGGTGCGCCACTGGGCTTCTTTTTTAGAAAATCGTGAGCATTTGGTATTTGAGAGATGTACAATGAACTTTGAAACCCAAAGTTATCAAAAAATTGAAAATTTGTATAACCTGATCTTAAAGCAAATATAGTAAAAATTTTGAACCCTGAAGAAACTAATAGATCAAATGTGTCATAAGGAATGCTTGCTATTGGTAGGGTCAGGTCAGAAATGTTTTTATGCTTGAAGGAATTGGTCAAAACTACAAATACAAGTATGTAGCTTCCTAATATTATCCTAAGCTTAGATTTTCCGGGAACTACAGGAACACCTTGTTCAACCAAAGCCTAAACAAAAATAAACAGAGTCTACAAAGTCTTTTAAAATGTAATGTACTCTACATATCAGAACCAATCTAATTATATGCTTTCCTGAATATACCGCTGCAAAAGCGTAGGACGTATATACTAGTGAAACAACTATGCAAATCCAAATTCTACTTTAAAACACAGATGTGAGGTTTAAAAGCCGAAGTGATTCCTGCTGTGGATTCCCACAGCTAACAAATTTGAGTAGATTTCTGTGCAAGTAGTATGGATAGTGCTCGTGTCGTCCAGAAAGTATTATAAGGAGCAAGGGAGCAACATTTGTATAGTCGTGAAAATTTTCCATTGCATTTGCCGCAAGCGCATAATACGTAAGAAATGTTATGTTTCTTAAAACTGCACCCAGTAGAGGTGCTTCAAACTCCCACAAAATTTCATCTAGCGTTGACCGATTTTTCTTTAAAAGTGAGACTATTTCAGTTCGACTTTGGAGTTCTGGACGAGGTCTTTTAAGTGGGTGCATAACAGATGCGCTTACTGCAAATGCGGCGATACAGTGTATTATATCATTTAAGTTACGGTTGATCGTTGCTATCGTTTGAAGTAGACTATCCAGATTATCAATAAAGCCAAGAGGAGTGCTGTAGTACGGATACGAATTTGTTAGTCCGCTGTATACTTTAAGTAATATTTCTCTAAGCACTATATATGAAGGAGTGAAGGGCTGTTTACTGGACCTAAAATGACTTATTCTAATTTCCATCAACTCTTTGGATGTTGTAGTTATGTCATTTAAAAAGAAATTGGTCTCGAAAACTCCTTTTAGCCAACACCAGTGAACTTGTTTTCACTGGTGTTGGTATTAAATATCAAATCTTGGCCGCGTTACGGTCAAAACTTGCGTTCCAAAAATTTCACGGTTATAGTGTTGTCTTGTATTGTATTGTATGCCCACCTGAGGGTGGTAATATGTGGAGGAATGCGGAGTCATAGTCCAGTGTGTTCAAATTGAGTTTTGTAGAATATTGGATCAAATGGTGGAAACATATAGAGATGTGCTTCACAAGTCCATTGCCGAATTGACCCTGAGAGATCCCTCGGTGGCATGTCCTCGCATTCTAAGTAAAGCCATTTTCGTTGACACCAGGTTAGATTTGCATTAGGTTTTGGAACATTTTCAATTGCAAGTGTTCGTGATCTGATAGACAATAACATGACATTTAAGAACTAACCAGGATAGAAGTACATACTGAACGTAGAATGAATATTACTTTTATTGCTTGTTTTCAAGAAAACTTGTTACTGTCTTGGTCAATCACGTGTACAGGAAGCAACAAACAAGTTTTGCTTAAAAATAAAAATTACTTTTTTAAAAGATCAAACACGTGAAGTTACTCAAAACGTTTAATTAAAAACCCAAGCTTTATAGTTTTTTTCATAAAACTGACGTGAGGAGAGGGTTTGTGGTTTAAAGTAATTTGGACATTCACCTGGTTGGACACTCGTTCTCTATTGGGCAGAAACTTTAAAATGGCTAGTCCGTTAATTTGGAAAGTCTTTAGATTTTACAATTGTACGTTTGGTAGAATTCTCTACGCGCATCCCATTTCCTTTGACGATGAAAATAAATTGTTGCGTATTTATGCACTTCAGCCTGAAAAATATAAATTGTTTCATCTGTCTTATGTTCCCATTGCACTTGATATGATTTGTTCAATTTTCAACATTTTAATGTACATATTGTATCCAGCCAACAGTTTGCCATTTGAGTATGTTCTTATTAACGCCTGGTCTGGTACATCCTATGTAATTATAATATCGTTAAATCTGATCATGACAACAATGAGTTCAACCTACTCGGAAATTCCATTGAACCAACTGTTCAGTTTTAAAATTTCCAAAAATGGAAAACGTTCGGAAGTTTCTTTAAACTTCAAAGGTCAGTAAAAATAAAATGCATTTTGTTATAAATTTTATGTTAATGTTAGTGTTGCAGCATACAGATTTTGTTAATATTAATGACCCGTTCTTAATCTCTGCAGATGTAACTGACGACTCAGCAAAAAGGAGGCCATGTTAACAATGTTCATGATGAATTTGGTATTGACATTTTTTATCACTGGAATATTTTTGGCGCCTGTAATTGTTTCTGCCAGCACTGATCCCTTTTCTCATACACTCAGACTGTTGAATATGTTACCAGAATCCCCAATAATGCGTATGTCTCACTATGCCTTAAAACAATGGATACTTTTAGAAGGACAACGAAGCTTATGCGTTGTGTTACTACTGGTTGTTACAATATTCAATATATACATAAAAATCATCAAAAGTATAATTTGGAATAGCTGTTTGAAATCAGCAGTTAAACAGTATAACCAAATTCAGTACATTACTAAATGTCTAACGGATATAATTAGGGAGGTTGCTGCTGTGCTAATGTGCCTGGGCTATCTTATATGCGTGCTGGGTTCATGGATTCTTTTTCAGGGATGGAAATTGTTTCCTACTGAATCAGCAATTGGGCTTTCCGTACCAACATTTGTTGACTACATTGTCGCTTATGAGACATTGCCACTTATTATAGATACCTATGAAAATAGTCAATTTCTAATTCAAGTGAAATGGAAGGTTGGATATGCTGGAAGAAGGATTGAATGGAAGAGGATTATAAAATCGTTACAACCACTTCAAATGTACTATGGACCCGCAAAGTTTGACAAGGAAACAAAAATCAGTTTCTTTTATAACATAATCGACTACACAATTAACATTATGCTCATATTTTAGAAAACATATTCCTGTAAGTTTGAATGTTTGCAAAAAATCTAGAATTAAACGATTGAATGAATGAATTTAAATTATCAATGATTTTAATAGAACTTGTTTATTGCTATTTTCTCGTGTTTTTGGCTATTTGACTTTGATTTTAAAATGAAAAATTGCATACCACCCACAAATTGGTTGAAGTTTCTTCAATGAAGTTTATTATAATGAAAAAAGTATAATTGTAATATTTCCTATTGACAAAATTTCATATTTCATTTTCTCTGAGGTCCAAACACATATTATGTCAACGTTTTCACTAATACCGTTCATGAAGTATTTTTTATAAAAGTTTCAGATAATCATATTCTGGTATATACTCTCGCCATTGCTCTTTTGCCAGTCTTGAAACCATACATCCCCAAAATAAGTGTTGGGTAAAAAACTTCGATAAGCCATGTAGGGCTCAAATAAGTGCTCATTTCCTTTTGTATTTCTGCAAAGATATCTTGCTCTCTTTGAGTACATTTACCAAAATACTTTACAATATAAGAAAATAAAATGGCAGGATGTAAATAAGAAAACGTAATATCATCAAGACATTATTAGCAATGTTTTTAAGAGAACATGTTGTATTAGAGTAGGTTACTCACGTGTGTTGAAAAAACAACAAAAATATGTTTTGTTTTGAAAGTTGAATGCTTACAATAACATTGATGAAGATCACACACATGGAACTTTTTAAGTACAACTTCCTGATCAATATTACTCGTGCCTAGCTATCCTAAAATAATACAAAATATAATTTGCTTATGAACCGTATTTGTTAATGTGCGTTCCACCAACTCATTTGAAATACAGAAGGATCTTAAATTAAGTCTTACTCTATTGAAGTCAATGAGGTCTACTTATCAGTTACCAAAATCTTAATTATAATATTAAACCTATTGTTTGTACTTTCATTAGTGTAGTTTGACATATTACTGGAGGTAGCTTGTCCCTGAATTGCCTTTTAAAAATAGTCTGTCTTGGTTATTAATACCCGCCTCTCAACATTCTAACGCTAATCATATCATTTATATTTACTTGTCTTTTACCAAAGCCAAAATATATTACGACTCTCTTTGCTACTAACAGTTTTTTATTAACACAAAAAACCGACCAGTCAAATAACAACTTGAACTTCAGAAAAATGTTATTGTATTTGATTTTTCATGCCACTTTATTTTTGACCACATTATCCCGTGTCTGTACCGGCATCATGATACAGAAAAACACATTGTGTTTTTGAAAATGAATAATAATGTGCCGGAAAGATCACACACGTGAAACCCGTACAACAAACTATAGTCAAATGGTAGTATAAAAGCAACCTGTGCAGGTAACGATTTTGACTTGAAATATTTTGTACTTCAAACAGATAACATTTATCTCAGAATAACATTCATCCGCGTCAAAATGTCTAGTCCAGTGATTTGGAAGGTCTTCAGTTTTTATAATCACACTTTTGGCAAAATATTGTACCCACATCCCGTATCTTTTGACACAAAAAATAAAGTCCTTCGACTGTACGCCCTCAAGCCAGAAAAATATAGACTGTTTCGATTGTCTTATATTCCAATTGTATTTGATACCCTTTGCTCAATATTCAACATAGGGATGTACATGGTATACCCATCAAGCAGCCTACCGTTCCATGCGGTTCTTTTTAATGTCTGGTCAGCTTTAGCGTTGGTACTTGTCGTTTTGCTTAATGTGGTAATAATCACAAATGCAGAATATGTCGAAACGCCTTTCAATCAACTTTTCGGAACAAACGTTGATACTAAAGCAGCAACCAAATCTGGCATTTCATCCAACTCAAAAACTCGTAAGCGTAAGTGAGCTTTAATTTGCAGAATATATGCATTTCAAAATTTCACAAAAGACTAAGACATGATCTTTCTCTGTTTTAACCTATGCAGGTTTTGATCATGACTCTGCAAAAGACATCACGCTGGGAATTTTCATGATGAATTTGGTGATTACATTCTTCTCTACCGGAATATACATGGCACCACTTCTGGTTTATACCAAATGTGAATCACTGTCGCATACATTTCGGATTATTTCATTGAAATCAGAATCCACAATACTGCGTGTGGCTCACTATGCTTTCAAGCAGTGGGTAATAATAGAGGCACAGCGCAGTTTATGTGTGACTTTGTTGCTGGCCGTAACCATATTTAATGTCTACATTAAAATTCTCAAGCACTTATTTTACGAAACTTGTCTGAAATCAGCCGTTAGACAGTACAATCGGCTTCAATGCCTTACCAGGTCCTTAACTGACGTAATTACACAGGTTGCTGCTGTGCTTATGTCTGTAGGATACTTTATTTGTATTTTGGGTGTGTGGATCCTTTTTCAAGGTTGGAAATTATTTCCCCCAATACCTGCACTGGTATTATCGGCATTAACAATTGTTGATTTTATTGTTGTTTATGAGGCATTACCGCTGATTATTGATACCCATGAGTATAGCCTAGTTCTTATTCAGGAAAAGTGGAAGGTAAGTCATACTGGGAGAAAGATTGAATGGAATAGAATTGTAAAATCATTACAACCTATTGTATTTTACTACGGACCTGCTGAATTTGATAAAGAAACTAAGGTAAATTTCTTTTTTAATGTAATTGATTACGCAGTCGATATAATGCTAGTGTTTTAAATACCTTTATTTAACAGACTGAAATAATTCATATTGTAAAACTGATAGTAATTTTAAATTATAAAATACAAGCATTTCATATTGTATTCAAACAGTGCAATATATTATTTAAAAACATGTGACCTTTGTTGTATTCTGAAAATATAATACCACCACACTTTTAAATACAGTTTTATTAGTGTAATTTTTGCTGGGTTTTAGTGTTTTGACTGACTCAACATTACACGCGTACTTTCCGCATATTGGAAGAAGTTGAAAATATTGCATTGCGATTTAGTAATAACGTTATGTGTAGTTTTGTCTTCTCCAACGTCAAAATAAAAAGAATAAGAAGAAGTTTGATAATAAGCAAATACTTTTAAGTAATTTTCTATAAATATTATTGAATCCTATTTTCTGCTAAAAATTTCATGCAGCTAGCAGTCAGCAGTCATCTATGAACCCATACATTGCTAAAATGAATGACGGGACAAAAATCTAGGTCTGGCATATGCGGCTAAATATGGGTGGTAATTTTCGTCATAGCTTGCAATAATTTGCTTTCTTGAAGTAGACCGAAACGTTTTTTAAAGTAGAAAATTGAGAAGAAGAAAATAATTAAAAATCATCAAGGCAAACCTTATTTACAATGTTTGTTTTGAACAAAGCGCATATATAGCATTTGAAAAGGTTAGTCACGTGTTCAGGAAACGACAAGCATATGATGTGTTTTTAAAACAGAATACTTTTAATAATATTTGAAAAGATCATACACATGCAACATTTAAAACAAATTTTCACGTTCCAAGCTTGTTTTAGGTCTGTGGCAATTCTTCCCACCAGTTAATTTATTTATAAAGTATGATGATGTATGTATATCTTAATGAACTCAATTAGGTCTCTCTTTTAGACAGCAAAAATACAAATTCTACAAAAAATGTATCGTTTGTGCATTCATTTGTCCGTACTATTGGATTTACATTCTGTTTGCCTTTGACAAAATCTTGCTCTAGTTCTAGAAATAACCACGTATACTTTCTAAGTTATGTAATTTATTTGGTAATTACTACAAATATTTTTTTCTGGCCATTACAAAACAAGTGTTATTAAATAGGTAAGCACAAGTTTATGGATAAATGTTCACATACTTGTTTAATTTTGACCTTTGTCATTCAAGGGAAGTTCCGGGACCAGGAAACAACAAAAAATAATGTATTTCTAAAAATAAAGAATAATACGAAAAAGGAATTAAACACGCGGAAATTAAATACAAAGTTTTAATTTTTATATCCAAATCTGAGCTTAACTTCCGTATTGTATAAATCTCGGTTTTGCTGGAGCTTCTGGGTTGAAGCAATTTGTACTTCAAGTAATTAGCACGCACCGTTGTTGATAGAACTCAGCAGTCAAAATCATTGTAATGGCTAGCCCTCTGATTTGGAAAGTGTTTAGCTTTTATAATTATACATTTGACAAAGTTCTGTATGCCCACCCCGTATCCTTTGACACAAAAAATAAAGTCCTGCGATTCTACGCACTCAAGCCTGCATGTTATAGGCTATTTCGTTTGTCTCACATTCTTATTTTGTTTGACACGCTTTGCTCAATTTTCAACATAGTGATGTACATAGTATGCCCATCTCAAAGCATTCCACTTCATGCAATTCTTTTTAACATTTGGAGCGCTTTAGCCATGATTCTTGTCGTTTCGCTAAACTTAATTGTAATTACAAATGCACCATATGCAGAAACACCTTTCAATCAACTTTTTAATACTACGGTTAGCAAAAAAGCAGTACCCAATCCTAGCGTCACAGCCAACACAAAAACCAGAGCTTCAATATTGATACGTAAACGTGAGTAATCAATTTACACATAGTTTAAAGAAAGTATACATATCTTTGATTTTACAAAATCTGTTTTCATTGCAATGTTTATTTCCTATACGCAGGTATTGGAGAAGACTCAGCAAAAGATATCACTCTAGGATATTTCATGCTGAATTTGGTGGTGACATTTTTCCTCACTGGAGTATTTATGCCACTACTAGTGGTTTTTGCTAAATGTGAATCTTTGTCGCATACACTTCAGATCTTATCTTTCAAATCAGAATCCACAATAATTCGATTTACCCACTATGCCATCAAACAATGGATAATTATTGAGACACAACGCAGTTTCTGCATCCATTTGCTACTGGCTATAACTATCTTTAATGTTTACATTAAAATTCTAAAAGGCATAATTTGGGAAACTTGTTTGAAATCAGCCGTTAGGCAATATAATCGGCTTCAATGCATTACCAGAGCATTAACTGATGTAATTAGACAGATTGCTGCAGCTCTAATGTCTGTGGGATATGTTATCTGCATTTTAGCCGCGTGGATACTATGTCAAGGCTGGAAACTATTTCCTACCATACCTGCACTGACATTCTCATTAATAACTATTGTTGATTTTATTGTCGTTTATGAAGCATTGACACTCGTTATTGACACGCATAAATGTAGTCTAACTCTAATTCAGAATAAGTGGAAAGTAAACCACGTAGGAAGAAAGATTGAATGGAAAAGGATTGTCAAATCATTACAACCTATTGTGTTCTACTATGGACCAGCAAAATTCGATGAAGAAACAAAAATGAACTTCTTTTGTAATGTAATCGATTACGCAATCGAAATAATGCTTGTGTTCTAAACACTTTATTGAATTTTGGGATTTTTTGTGTATTCTTTTAAAGACAAGGAAGTTTATAAAAAATAATTGGTACTTTTCTTTTATACTATGACAAAAACACCTTGAAACATTTTCCCTCCAAATTGGATATTCTTTATTTCAATGCTAACTGTATAGTTCTGTGAGACACGGAATTCAAAAAATTACATAGATTTCATGTAGCAACACAAAGAACTACCTTTTGTATTCAATTTGTAGAAATAATTGAATAACCTTGTGATCTTTCCATTTGTTTTTTCACACGTAAAATCAATGCAGTTTAAAGTTTTTTATACAGGCTCCATATTTATACGTTGTAACAATAATAATTACTGTACTTGTTCAAAATGCGTTATACTTTTATAATTCTGTTGGTGGTGGTTGCAATTTTTTCAAGAGTTTATACTAGTGGCACGCATGATGGAACCGAAGTCCATAGTAAGTCTATGCTAGCATTTTATCAAAATTGTTATTATTTTAAAATTTAAATCTAATCAGAATGGAATACCTGTGTTTAGGAAAATGTAGGCATCAGCCTATGATAATGCAATGCAAAAAATATGTCGTTTACTTCTTTGACACGGAAGAAAGGAAGTGCAAGCCAACCGAGCCAGGTCAATGTGCTGTAAAACCCAACCGGTTTAAAAACATGGAGACTTGTAACAGACATTGTGTCAGGAACTAAACTTACAATTTGACTTGCACATTTTGTTGATGTTTAAATATTAAAATAGCTAATAAAGTTTCAAAATTATACAAGCACTTATTCTCAATCTGAGCTTATAAGAGCTGTTATTGCACTTTTCAAATCTAAAGTCAGCACTCCACGACCATAAAACACCAAGAATGTATTTAGTGCTGTTGTTTTGATATCTACCAATTTCAAAACAACAACTCGACATTTCGGATTAAATAAGCTGACATAGTGACACAATGCATCAGATTAACATAATTTATCCAGTCCTATCACTCAACATATTTCTGATTTGCCTTCCCCAATCAGTCAAACATGATGAATTCTGAATTCACTTTTCATAATTGTACTTAATATAATATTCATATCAGCAAAAAATAAGAACCATGCCTGTTTAGTTATTAACAAAAATTAGTGAACAAAATTTTATGAACCTTTCAACAAGCCTTTCTTTGAGATTTAGGTTCGAGCGTAATGAACCTAGCATCAAGTTTCACCTTTTCACTTGCTTTACATCCCAGAGCACAATAGAAAGGTATGCACCTAAGGGACAAGTGACCCAAATACCTGTCGCAATACCAAGTCCCTTTCACGTAGCAAATGAAAACGAAAGTACGCTTATCAAAATGAGGATGAAAAGGGTGCTCTAATATTAGAAATGAAATTGGGACTTGCATCTTGTGCACCTGTTGCATACATGTCCAGACACCACTTCTACTTTCGCTTTTAAGGCTCAAGTCAGAATCAGAAAAAGGGTTTTTGTGCTTCTTGAGCTCACTCTAACAACTTCATTCAACGCAAACACTTCAGACAACTCACTAGGGATTTTGGATATTTCCTTAATCTGTTCTAATTTTCTGAATTCGTTTTCATCTTAGCTTAGCCAGCGTGTATCAGTACATTTCAGCAAAAATGAATAAAACAAGAAGTTTCCTAGTAGTTCTTGGAGTTTCCGTAATTTTAGCATGTTTGGTGGATAGTATATCCGCTGGAAGGACAGTAGTGAGGCAGCCAAATTCCGTTACAAAAACAGGCAGTAATAACAAGGCCGTTGCACTCTACTCTGATAGTGAGGAGGAGGATGAACGACCAATTCAAAAGCACGCCGTTGCGGTTACAAAACCAACCCGGCAAAGGACATCAATTGTACCAAGTACGTAAATCGCACATTTTATCATGTGAAATTATTTTTATTATTTATATATTTACCTATATTTAGTAGTTACTGAATAAACTGCTACCACTTTGTGCATCGTGGAATTTTTGTAGGATTTTTGTGCAAGTTGCATAAAATGAAATGTGATCTAAATGTTTCAATTTTATTTTTATTTCAGGTTTACAAAAAATGCTGCCTCAGGTTCAACATGACGCCATGCAAATGCTGAGGGGATTTCTGAACGGAGTCGGCTGGGAAGTGTCCGGATGGGAGCTGGACCTGTTTGAAATAGTCGTGGGGCGGGTTGCGAAACAGTTGCTGATAAACATGCAAGATTTCATATAAAACCATTAATTTATTTTATTTATTAGATTCTGCCTAAAAACATTTTAAATATTTTTTAAAGTAGTTAATAAAACGAAATAAAGCCTCCTAGGTATTTAATTTCATAAAAACGTTTGAAATGTTTCAGCTTTCTTTATGAAAATTGATACAAACGCATATTATCAGCATATCAAGCAGACTGAAAAGAATACCACAAGAATACCCTTGAAACTTGCTGGTTTTGTGAAATCCCATGCATTAATGGGAATATTAAATGGTGTAGGTTGTTAAAATTGCATACGATCAGTTCCATAATTCAGCACTACTACTACCATCCATTCAACACAGAGTAATAGTTGTTAGGCGTTCCGAGAAAATATTACCTTGAAAGTATCTCAAGTGCCTTTTTTGTCCAATAAACACCTGAATTAAATGATCGTTGGATATTACTTGTAAGACTGTTGGTTACACAAATATTTTGGTAAACTTGTTTTTGTGCTTATTTATAATTTCATTCCGAAATACGACAATTTGTTTTCAGGAATTTGGAAAATGGGTTTTTAAATTGCATAAAATTGTTTACCTCTCAACGTAAATCTGTAAAACAATTATGGTTACGGTGTTGTAGCAACTTTTGTTTTTCTCGTTTATTTGTACAACAATAGTAACGTATGAGGACTTTAATTTGTTATAAAATGATTTGTTTGCTGTTACTCTATCTACTAGTAACAGCTTGATTACGCTAATCATTACGAGCAAATCTTCCTGTTTTGCTGAGCTTTTACAAATAGGTGGTTTCAGTAAGCCTTGGTTAACTTGCTGCGCGACACGAGAAGTTTGTAACAGAAACTTTTGTATAATTATGGCGTTAACAGATCTTGCGTTCAAAGTGTTGATGATAATTCCAAAAATAATTCCATTTCCTTTTCATATGACAAGTCATCCTTGGCAAATCAAAACCAATCCTAATTATGTCAGACCCTTTTTTAGAAATATTACTAAGTTTCTTTATATCACTTTGGCAATGTGTGAAGTTACTGCTGGTTTCAAGTTAATTTGGATGATCACTCATTGGAATTCATATGGAATATTTCATCTAGCAGAAGGCATTGTTTACATGTTATTTTGCTGTGGAAGCTCAATTGGTATTGTTGGTAGTTATACTTTTTCAGCGTTTCAGGACAGCCTTCAAATTATTATTAACCATCACTGCAGCCATAATCTTTTCAATAAATCACAGAAAATTCCAACTCGCAAAGTAAAAGTAGCTTTTTATGGAATGATTTCCACGTTTCTTTTTGTTCCATTGTTTTGTGCAGCAGCACCAGTTATAACAGATTATGGTCAGCTTCAACAAGTGTTTGGTCATCAACATTACATCAAAATAATCTGCTGCTTTTATTATGGTTATGGTTCTTGCTATTGCACTGGCATTTTTCTATCTCTACTGCTATTTCTTTTGGTTCATGTGGAAGGGCTAGTATTCCTTTCAAACCAATTCTATTTTAAAATCCCATGTTACAATTTCTTTTCTACTTCAAAATTCTATCAATGTTACAAGCGTTATCTAGTAGCTCGAATTCATACCATAATAGGAACAACTATTATGAACGCTTTTTTAACCACGCTCATAGTTTTCGGAACTTTAGTGGCTACATGTACTGGTTTTGCCACTTTGAAACTTTATAATTATTTGCATTTTCCAATGTACATACAAATGCCTTTTGTTACTATTACTACTTTCTCAATTGCAGTAGTTCTCACATTTTTGATAGGTATTACTCATAATAACGGAAATTTATTTAAACAGTTTTGGACAAGAAATGCAAGAGGTAATAAGACTGTAAGAAAAATTGTCAAAGCCGTAGCTCCAATTGGCTATAAAGTAGGTCCCTACGGATTTGTCACTGCTATTTTAGGTATAAAGATTTGTGAGGATATTGTCATTAATGTTATTGATCTACTAATTCTTGCGTCGTCATAAAAGTTATAATGAATATACAACTCAAAGTTTTGCTAATATCAAACAAGTTTATTCTAAAAACATTATTAAGCATGGTATATAGTTCAAAATTCAAAATAAGTTGGAAGTATCATTATATATCATATTTCAATACTATTCACAACAACAATGGTTCATCATTACACTGTGATTCACAACCAAGGATTCAAAGTAATACCGTTAAAAAGTGAAAGCACGTACAATCTAGATCTAGCCTTAACCTTGATTATTCAGGCAATCAGGCATAATCTATGAGCTATTTCCTGGAAATTAGTGGAATGTAAAATCTGTCATTTGCGTAATTGGATATTGGAATGTAACAGTAATTCACTTAATAACTATTTTACTAAAGCTAATATAATATTTATAATTCATTGTTGATTGTTGTACATTTGTGATTGTAAATGGAGTATACTTAAATCTCACTTTGAGGTAATTCGTTCTGAATATAGAAGCTATAGTTATGTATCACGCAAAAGCATTATGGTATAATATTTATAATTTGCTTAGAAAGGCAGCAAAGGTGTATTAGGTAATGTAAAACTACATGCTTCTAACACATTTTTCTAATATCTTATTTGTGACTCTAATATTTTAAGCCATTTCTCACAATGATTGTCCAGAAAGACACTGGATCACCTATTCACAACACGCATGTCGATTTCAGCGTTCCCAAATAAAAACTCTTCAACCGACAGCACTCCCTCTGCTCATCAACAAAATGGGGGCGAATAACTAGCGCATCCGCTACATGCTGTTTTAATGCTGTTTCTGCCTCTGTGGTCATCTAAAGCAAAATACATATAATTTATCAATCAATTATACAGTATTTTGTAGAATTATTGTTGTGAATTTTTGCAATTTTAATTTACATTTTGAGATGCGCAAATATGCACTCTTTTTAAAGTGCTCAACTTCAGAAAGCCTTGGTAAACCGCCTTATCTCCCAATCGATTCTTTTCAGTGCTACAGCCAACTTGCTTTAGCTCAAATCTTCTCAAACCTATTAACAAATCAAACCATAACTGTTTCATGTCAATTTGCAAAATTATTTACGACCATTTTACTAAAATATAAATCTTACGTGTCAACGCCAACAAATTATTAGGATCCCTCCTCCTCTCATTCCCTCCTTTTAACCCCGTCAACTCCTCATCCCCAATCTCACTCCCTTGCAACAACACCAACTCCTCCAAATCCGACAACCACCTACAAATCCCATAAAACGCTTCCTTTCCACAAACCACCTCCAAAACCCTCAAATTGGGCATCCATCTCCCCAAAATTTCCACACATTTAGAATCCACCTCAATATCATAATAACATCTTTCCAATCCCTCCACTTTAACTTCCCTCCTTGTCCCCAAAATATACTCCTTTTGCAGAGGATTATACCTACTTGCAAATAAATTCAAGCTTTCTTCCCTACTCCTTTCATCCTCCGCACTTAACAATTTCTCCAATTTATCTAACTTATCATGACAACGGTGACTTACATGAAGCACCCTTAATTTTGGCATGTTTGCCAAAAACTCAAAGTTTAAAATCAAATTGCCCCAAATCCACAATTCCTCCAAAACAGTCATTTCCATTTCATGGGGAAATAACAAGCTAGAGTTCCAAAAGCATTTTACCACCGGGGGACGAAATATCTTTAAAATTTTCAAACTCTCAGTATGACTTTCAATCAAAGGAACTAAAATCCTCTCTACATCTTCGGTTTTATACCAATCATAATGATGAAAGTAATCTTGTCTACGAAACACAGTAACAGCTAGATGTTCTAAGGAAGGGAATTTCAATCTTCTTTCCCAATTATCTGGACTATCTTCAAACATTAAAACATCCATAATGTCTAAATATTTTAAACTGTTATTTGTGCGGGGTATGGTGGATAACGATCTAAAATGGTAGTCTAAATTCTTATGGTCCAAATTGGTAGAAATTGAAAGCTCTTGAAGGTTTGGAGTGATTAGCAGTAAACAGTTAAACTGTATGGGACACTGGCCAACTACCTGAATCTGGTTTAATTTGCTGTTCACTGTTTGTGGACGTAAATTTATGGATGCCGAATTATCATTAACTGTAGGTTTTACAGGTATCACTTGACAATCACTTATTTTCAAGCTCTTTAGGTTAACTAACTTTGCTACTAAAATCTGTGTAAAATTTTCTGGACAATCGCCTTGAAATAAGCAGTTTGAAAAGTGTAAATGTGTCACTTGACCTCCTACCATTTCCCAAAAGTTTACAATGTTGGGCGGAATCGGGTTAAATATTTTAACAAGGAATTTGCAATCAGATTTTAGGTTAACGTTACATAAAGTAAAGCCTGAGAATGGTTCGGATTTTAAAAGATTCTGGTCGTTTTGAAAGAAGTTGAGAAAGTTGCTAATGGACATTCCGTTGGGGGAGTCGGTTGATTGGTCTTGCAGTTTTAGCATGGAGGATTTACGCCATTTTTGGAGTGTGGTGATATTCCAGGATTTGCAAATTGAACGGACAAGCTTTAGAATCTCCAAATCTAGTGAATATTTTGACATTTCTTGAACCACCTGAAATGAAAATGACCAAGCTATTTTAATCTATAAAACAATCATTAAATTTTAATCATGTAGGTAGTTAAGTGTCTTACCAAGGAATTAACCAGTGATTGCTTAGGAATCCCTGGAGCCACCACATCCTTCATCTGAAGATTATCTAACCGAATGGTAAACTGACTTGATCCAAGCTCGTAATTATCTAAAATTAAACAAAAATACTGACTAATTAATCAAGAAACTAATTTAATCTCACGATTCACTAAATATTACACTTACGCTGCTTTACAAACTCCTCCAAATCCCCTCCAAAATCTCCCCTTGCCTTCACCACCTCCACTAATCCCCTCTGAATCCCTCTAAATTTCCCCACCTTTTCCTTAATCTCCTTCTGTATTTCTTGTGCTTTATCCACCTCCTCCCCACATTTTCCACACACTTTTAACTTCTCCCCCACCGATCCCCTCCCAATCCCCTCCAAAACAGTTGGTGAACATTCTAAAATCTCCTCCAATGCAAATTTAATCTTCCTTTCCAAATCTACCACCTCCACCTCCCCCGCTAATATCACAGGATTACCACAAAGCAAGCAAACAGACTGCAAATTCCCCTCCATAATCCCTCCAAGACTTTTGATGTACTTTGGAGGGAATCAACAGTTTGGAAGGATCAATTTAGTTCCCTAAAAATCCTACATTTTTTGGGTTGGGTTGGGTTGGCTTCCTAGCTTGTAAGCAGCTGACAGACATGAAAGAAGGGAGTTGGACTGACAAGGGAACCGTCCCAGTTGTTACATGAACAATCTAGCATATAGTTCGATAGATTTTGATGCGTAGAAAACGAATTTACTCTTTTCCGGTGTAAATAGGCCTTTACTTTACTGCAAATTTCTATATGATATAAAACGTTTTTTTATAATTCTGCTCTAAAGCCTCTTTAAAATGTGTTCATTTTCATTATGAACCGTACTTTAATATTCAATTGTCTCCAGAAAGCGTTACGACAACAAGCAAGGTTTAGAAATGCTAGATGCTTCTGCACTTTTCAATAATATTTCGTTTATACTGAATGAATTAATGCCATTAAAGGTTTTTAACTAGTGAAATGGTTGGGTTTGAAAGCCCAGGAGAGTCACCGGAAAGTGGTTATATAACCTTTTGTAGACTTGTTACTACAGAAAGAAAACTTGTATCAAATTTAAGTGAATATATAGGTTCACTGTCCACTCCATTTATTTTCCCAAGCTCATTCACTGTTCAGTGAATAGTATTCACTCATATTTTTAAAACAGTTCAATTTAATACAGTTTAAACGATAATGTAACCATGGAAATTAAGATTCAAAACAGGATTATGAAATGACTCATATAGTTGCGAAATTTTTAGTAAAGGCCTATTCAAAACCGGCAATGACTATACGCATCAAAATCAAAGTCTATCAAAAATGCTAGATTTTTACATATTTTTGGATGTACCCACTGGGACGGCTTCCTTGTGAGTAGAACAGAGCAGCTGACAGACTTGTTTTGGTGTGTACACCCACCCAACTTGCTACGCATTATGCCTGGCAGCAGCAGCCGAATCCACGAATTTTTAGCGAATTTTTAAGTTTTAATTAAATTTGAAGCTAATTAACCAGGAAATTTGTAGAGGAAAGTAAAGTACACGTTTATTAAGCTGCTAAGATCAAACTTGTTGCGGTTTTGGAGGGTGTAAATTTGTCAAGTTTTTAATTCTGAAGACTGAGAGGTAAGCTGGGGAAATTTGTAAATTTGGTGATTTTTTTGGGGGCTTTCCAGTACTGGAATGAAATTGATGTACCTTTTCTTCTTGTGACCTTTTTAGATTGAAAATGGCCGAAGAGCTGCGTCGTTCCCTTCACCAAATCCTGTCTAAGGTGGATGGGCTCTACGGCATCATCCTCACGGACCGGGATGGCGTGACCATAATCAAAGCCCATCTGGAGCCCTCCTCCTCCTCCACAATTACCAGTCCCGGAGTTGGACCAGGAAGTGGTGTATCGTCTGGTCTATTTCCGGAAAGTTGTCTTCGTCTTAACTTCCTCAGTACTTTTGGTCACGTCACAGAGCAAGCTTCAAAATTGGGAATGGGAAGGAATGAAAAGATCATCTCAATTTATGGGAAATATCAAGTGATTCAGTTTAACAAGTTGCCTGTGGTGGTTACCCTAGTGGCTTCAAAGGAGGCGAATACGGGATATCTGCTGACGACAATGGACACCGTGTTAAGTCCACTGGTGAAGGCGGTTAGAAAGGATGTTAGTGTTTATTACCACAATCATTTGTTAAATGCCGGGGAAATGTAAAATACCTATGTAATCTTGTGTTCCAATTCATTCTTCTATTTAATCATTTTCAAGCAAAGGACAATGCAACCTAAGGGCAAGAATTTTTGGACCCAAATTTTATTCCACATTTCGATAGAGCTTTTAATGCTCTACAATTTTGCTTTAGACACTATGGTCAAATTCCGTCACATTTCGGAGATATTGAGGATTTTGAAATTTATGGCTCACGCCACCCCAAAAAAATATGATATTTTTAAAATGATTTTTTCACCAACTGTTCCATACTTGATTTTTACAATTGATAGCACATTCGATAGAGAATCGCTTGGAGATATTTACAGTAAGAATCCCATCATGATGTTATCTAAAATGGAGAAATGGGGAGGAGTCAAAGTTGAAGGTATAGTAAAAAAATCTTTCAAACTCGATTTTCGTGAAATACACCACCTTTAATTTTGTGGTTTAATAGCTTAATCGAAAGATAATTTTATGCAGATTATCATGCAAAAAAAATTAGAGTGGTAGCATGTTGCATAGTTGAGATATGGCGGAATAATGCTGGAAGAAGAGGTAAAAACGGGTATGCTGGCAATTCACGCTAAAATTTCGAGACATACACCACCTCTAATTTCTTAGTTTAATACCTCATTCGAAAGATAATTTTATGCAAATTATCATGCAAAAAGAGTTAGAGTGGTAGCATGTTGCATTGTTGAGATATGCTGGGTGAACGCTGGACCCATATGCTTTTACCTTGCTCCTTCAATGTACATGGAATGTAAGTTTTTATTGCATTTTCTGTAGTATAGAATTTAAGTTTTATTACAAACTAGTGCTTACTTTAGTAAGAAGTGTTACATTATTCATCAAATATTTTGAACCTGCTTTTGAAATACAATACATAGGGGCCACAAAAAATAACAGTTATGTAAGCATTCCTCTTGTTAATTCAGGTTGTTTTAATTAAATTTTATCCGGTCATTAATAAAGTACAGATGATTTTCGCAGTTTGAAATATGCGTAGTATATGCTTTTATTCGATGCATAATGAGTAGCGAATATTACATTCGAGTGTACGCATATTCCACGCGTAAGTTCTTATGCATTTTATACGCATATTACATTACTCTCAAGCATATTTGCGTACGCATATTTTACGCATATACTATTATCGAATATGCTGGTATGCTGTTTTAAATAAACTGTAATAATGGCTTCTGTCACTTTGGTTGCTGATTTGTCCCGCGACTAGTTTCGTCTTTATTTTATTGACATCATCAGGCGGCTTACAATTAAGAAAAATTATTTTACAATTAGAACAAAGAAAAAACTTTGTATGGAATCATGTAGTATTTAAAATGTTATACAATTTATAAATTATTACCTGTTTGTAAAATGAATGTGGCTATTTTTATCAAATTGTAAAAAAGTTACATGATACTCAGGAGGTCATAACGTTTTCTGTGTGTAATGACAAAAATATATATACTAGTTAAATATACAATAAATTGCAAGTTAGATCAATTTATAATGACACAAAATGTTTAAAATATAACCTTTGACATTAAATACTTATTTTATTTGACCACTGGAGTAAAACTTCCTTCTTGCTCTTGTGCTTTCCGTACATTGAAGAAAGACAAGATTTTTACTACACTGTGAATACACAGAAAGGTAAACAGAAATACGCGCGTAGATATTAGACTATAGACAAGTATACAGAGTTTGTCTGCTACCCACCGTTCATGTTCAATGAGAACTTGTCAACGAATCTTTGTACTGAGTTTGGTATTGAGAAGGCTATCATAATATCTACCTTTTCAACACATGCACGAATTCTAGCATTGTTGCATTTTTGTAACTCTCTTATGAAAGCTTGTTTTACTAAGATATTGTAAGCATGTATGTTTTTATAAAAAGGTAGAACTATAAATGAACAATTTCTTGGAATGGCATTTGTATCATTAAATTCGAATTGCTGTAGTAAATTTGGATTATGGAATGATAGAAATGTTCTTAATATTGCGGACTTTGGTCTTAAAAGCTCGTTTCTATTAATGTTATCAAGTACTCGCATGGCATTTTGTAAAATAGGGTGAGGATACATTCTACTTTGAAACTTAGCCATCAAATTATCTAGTTCCGTATTTCTTGTGTTTAAATCAGAACAAGTTCTTATAATACGCAAACCACATGAATATGGTAAGGATTTCAAAAGGTGTTTGGGGTGACTAGAGAGATAGTGTACGAATTCATGTTTTGACATTGGTTTACGGTACAGAGAAGTTGATATTGTATTACCGGAGTTTAACATAATATTCATGTCAAGAAAAGTTACAAAATTTTCACTGAATTCGTACGTAAATTTGAGAAACCTATGCTTAAACAGATCGCTTAGCCAAATATTTAAGTTTGTTACAATGTTTGTAATATCGATAATTAATAGAAGATCGTCAATAAAACGACCTTTGAAAACAATTTCAGATCTATTAAGCTGAGCTTTCAATTCCTTTGAGGCTGTAATATTTGCTATTGACACACTTGAGCAGTTACCCATTTGTATACCACGATGTTGTACAAAAATTTCGTCATTATATTCTAAAAAGCTATAATCTAGTGTAAAATGTAACAATCGTTTTAAGTGGTCAACAGTAATATCAATAGGTAATTGTAATCTATCTCTATTTTCCATGAAAAATTCAATACAGTTCGATTTACACACAGAAATAGGTAATTCTAAGTACATTGCATTAATGTCGGCGGTACATAAAATGTATTTTTTGGTAGCATCTAATTTTAGATTGCTTAACAAAAGTAATAAATGGGGTGAATCTATAATTAAATCCGGTATTAATAGACTTAATGGTTGTAGTATACAATCTGTTAGCATTGAAAATCCCCTGTTAATACATTTTAATGTGCTTGATATCGGTCGTCCTACTGGAAATTGTTCGAATGTTTTATGCACTTTAGAAAGAATATAAAATTTAGCCGGCTTGTGTTTTTCTGGAAATAACCTAAGAGCATTTTTTCCTTTTATTATACTTTTACCAGCTATTCTAGCTTTATCTTTAAAAGTTTCAACTGCTAAATTATATTCTACCCGAGTGGATGGTCTGTACGTATTTTCGTCATGAAGCTGTCTCAGGATTTCATTGTTGTAATCACATTGATTCATAATGCATATGCCTGCATTTTTATCTGATTGTTTGATTACTAAATTATTGGTCTTAATAAAAGTTCTGTGATCTTCAATTAGAAAACTGTGCACTACGTTGTAAGGTTGAGTGTTGCGTTTGATGTTATGTAAACACCTTTGTGAAAAATATTCTCCGAATAATACTTCTTCCATTGGGCTTCGTAATTTTGAAGGTGAGACAGACTTTTTGATTTTGAATAGAATTTCTTCAAGTTTGGTCATTTCTTTATTATTATTCTGTAGTTCAAAGAATATTTTCCAGGCGTATTTACGTTTTCCCTCGTCAATACACTTTTTGATGTTATTATAATTTGGTTTCTCTACGATACTGAATTTCAACCCTAGAAATAACAAGACTTTAACTGATTCTGGTATATTATTGATATTTGATAAGTTATGTACAGACATTGTGCTACTTTTACATAAATTGTGCACCATAAACAGATAATTTCTTTGTCTTCTAGAAAGTTGATTACAGAATGAATACAAGTTACTCAAATTTGTGAATCTACGATTTTTACGTTTTTTCGGTTTACCTTCTAATTGTCAGTTTGTTCGTGAAACATGTTCTAGACCTTCGTTGGTTATATCCCTTTTCGCATTAAACCTATCATCACGTTCACTGCGCCTATGTGTTAGACTAAGCTTACTTTTTGTGATTGTTTTAACATCTTGTCTACCATTATTAGTCGTAGTGCTTGTTTTCTTAGACTTGGAATTGTAATTCTGTTCGGTAGAAATAGCTTGCCTTCTACTAGACTCTGGAACTGTGTTGGCTACCGTTACTACAGGCGTTGTGGTAGTATGCGTATCTTCTGTCGTAACTTGATTCTGATCATTTTGGTGATTTGGCATTGAATTTGTGTTTGTTGAAATATCTTCAGCTGTATTTTTCTGTTCTGAATTAGTTTTAGAAGATGACGCATTTTCTCAAATTGGCTCTGGAGTTGTGATTACTCCTAGGGAATTAATTTTTACTTTCCCCTGTTCTACTTTTTTAACTAATGCAGTGACAAATCGACTAGATTTTATTTGAGGCGGGTCTAGATTTTTTCTACGCCATTGTGGTAGTACTTCTTTGACCTTGCTTTGTTTCTTGGTCCAGTCAATTTGCTTGATTTTGAAAGTTTTTTGAAAATTTGCCTGTGCAGCGTTGTAAAACGATAGGAAAAAATGTTGAGTAATTTGGACTCTTTCACTTTCATTTTCAGTTCTACCTTTCACTTGATTCATGCTAGGATATTCATTCATGGGATTTTCAATGCTAACAGATTGTATACTACAACCATTAAGTCTATTAATACCGGATTTAATTATAGATTCACCCCATTTATTACTTTTGTTAAGCAATCTAAAATTAGATGCTACCAAAAAATACATTTTATGTACCTAAGTACATTAATGCAATGTACTTAGAATTACCTATTTCTGTGTGTAAATCGAACTGTATTGAATTTTTCATGGAAAATAGAGATAGATTACAATTACCTATTGATATTACTGTTGACCACTTAAAACGATTGTTACATTTTACACTAGATTATAGCTTTTTAGAATATAATGACGAAATTTTTGTACAACATCGTGGTATACAAATGGGTAACTGCTCAAGTGTGTCAATAGCAAATATTACAGCCTCAAAGGAATTGAAAGCTCAGCTTAATAGATCTGAAATTGTTTTCAAAGGTCGTTTTATTGACGATCTTCTATTAATTATCGATATTACAAACATTGTAACAAACTTAAATATTTGGCTAAGCGATCTGTTTAAGCATAGGTTTCTCAAATTTACGTACGAATTCAGTGAAAATTTTGTAACTTTTCTTGACATGAATATTATGTTAAACTCCGGTAATACAATATCAACTTCTCTGTACCGTAAACCAATGTCAAAACATGAATTCGTACACTATCTCTCTAGTCACCCCAAACACCTTTTGAAATCCTTACCATATTCATGTGGTTTGCGTATTATAAGAACTTGTTCTGATTTAAACACAAGAAATACGGAACTAGATAATTTGATGGCTAAGTTTCAAAGTAGAATGTATCCTCACCCTATTTTACAAAATGCCATGCGAGTACTTGATAACATTAATAGAAACGAGCTTTTAAGACCAAAGTCCGCAATATTAAGAACATTTCTATCATTCCATAATCCAAATTTACTACAGCAATTCGAATTTAATGATACAAATGCCATTCCAAGAAATTGTTCATTTATAGTTCTACCTTTTTATAAAAACATACATGCTTACAATATCTTAGTAAAACAAGCTTTCATAAGAGAGTTACAAAAATGCAACAATGCTAGAATTCGTGCATGTGTTGTAAAGGTAGATATTATGATAGCCTTCTCAATACCAAACTCAGTACAAAGATTCGTTGACAAGTTCTCATTGAACATGAACGGTGGGTAGCAGACAAACTCTGTATACTTGTCTATAGTCTAATATCTACGCGCGTATTTCTGTTTACCTTTCTGTGTATTCACAGTGTAGTAAAAATCTTGTCTTTCTTCAATGTACGGAAAGCACAAGAGCAAGAAGGAAGTTTTACTCCAGTGGTCAAATAAAATAAGTATTTAATGTCAAAGGTTATATTTTAAACATTTTGTGTCATTATAAATTGATCTAACTTGCAATTTATTGTATATTTAACTAGTATATATATTTTTGTCATTACACACAGAAAACGTTATGACCTCCTGAGTATCATGTAACTTTTTTACAATTTGATAAAAATAGCCACATTCATTTTACAAACAGGTAATAATTTATAAATTGTATAACATTTTAAATACTACATGATTCCATACAAAGTTTTTTCTTTGTTCTAATTGTAAAATAATTTTTCTTAATTGTAAGCCGCCTGATGATGTCAATAAAATAAAGACGAAACTAGTCGCGGGACAAATCAGCAACCAAAGTGACAGAAGCCATTATTACAGTTTATTTAAAACAGCATACCAAGTATTCACAGTGTAGTAAAAATCTTGTCTTTCTTCAATGTACGGAAAGCACAAGAGCAAGAAGGAAGTTTTACTCCAGTGGTCAAATAAAATAAGTATTTAATGTCAAAGAAAACGTTATGACCTCCTGAGTATCATGTAACTTTTTTACAATTTGATAAAAATAGCCACATTCATTTTACAAACAGCCGCCTGATGATGTCAATAAAATAAAGACGAAACTAGTCGCGGGACAAATCAGCAACCAAAGTGACAGAAGCCATTATTACAGTTTATTTAAAACAGCATAGGCGACATCCACTAATGACGTCACTTTAAAAGGCCGATTTTTTGTGTGACCCACTGACCCCTGTCACTATTTTTTAACGTTAGAGGATAGGGCTCTTAACAAAGGCCGTCACTTTTTAACCGTAGTGACCCACTGACCCTTTAAAGTGACGTTATTAAAGGACGACGCCATACCACGATTTTTACTTCCTTAAAAATTTCCTTAAAATCAATAAGGGTTCCTAAAAATTTATTCATAGTGCTACATATTACAACTACAAAAGCTGGGAAAAGTCAAAATTTGACAATATTAAGCATGTAAATGTAACAATATCATGCATGACTATATCATTTCCTGTAAATTTCTGCGAAAATATGTTATTTACTTCCAATTTAAGCAACCTTAATTGCTATATTTGCCATAAAATTGGGTTTCCTAGAAATCGCGATTAATCGCGATTTTCGATTCGATTTTTGTATAAAACGTTTCCCATCACGTTTAAAACGTTTGGACAAAAATCGGAATAATCGCGATTAATCACGATTAGTTTCCGATTTTTACCATCACTATAATACGCATTTAAATAGTTCAGAATATGTTTTATTAAAATTTTAAAATCTTTTGTCAAGAGTTGAAACTTTTGGCATTCTGGTTAACAATGACCATTGGCGCCAAGTCTGGGGTAGGCACGTGCCCCATGTGCCTGCCCCCTGGCTACGCCAATGATAGGGGCTTGCACATATGCAATTTAAATCTAGCTTATATTTATTTATAATATGCTTCTAGTTTTTTTAATACGGTAATTTGATAATAAAATAATATTAAACGGTTTTAAATGCTTGACGTTGACGTGTGAATTGCGGAAATAACCGTTTTTACCGCTACTTTCAAAATTATTCTGCCATATCGCAACCACGCAACATGCGCATGCTACCGCTCTATTTCTTGTTTCATGATAATCTGCATAAAATTATCTTTCTAATGAGGTATTAAATTAAGAAATCAGAGGTGGTGTATGTCTCGAAATTACAGCGTGAATTGCCGGCATACCCGTTTTTACCGCTTCTTCCAACATAATTTCGCCATATGTCAACTATGCAACATGCTACCACTCTAATTCTTTTTGCATGATAATTTGCATAAAATTATCTTTCGAATGAGGTATTAAACTAAGAAATTAGAGGTGGTGTATGTCTCGAAATTTTAGCGTGAATTGCCAGCATACCCGTTTTTACCTCTTCTTCCAGCATTATTCCGCCATATCTCAACTATGCAACATGCTACCACTCTAATTTTTTTTGCATGATAATCTGCATAAAATTATCTTTCGATTAAGCTATTAAAACGAAAAATTAAAGGTGGTGTATTTCACGAAAATCGAGTTTGAAAGATTTTTTTACTATACCTTCAACTTTGACTCCTCCCCATTTCTCCATTTTAGACAACATCATGATGGGATTCTTACTGTAAATATCTCCAAGCGATTCTCTATCGAATGTGCTATCAATTGTAAAAATCAAGTATGGAACAGTTGGTGAAAAAATCATTTTAAAAATATCATATTTTTTTGGGGTGGCGTGAGCCATAAATTTCAAAATCCTCAATATCTCCGAAATGTGACGGAATTTGACCATAGTGTCTAAAGCAAAATTGTAGAGCATTAAAAGCTCTATCGAAATGTGGAATAAAATTTGGGTCCAAAAATTCTTGCCCTTAGGTTGCATGGTCATTTTCTTAGCTAAATAAAATTTACAATTTTTTTACTAGAGCAAATTTCTTATTCTAATAATTTTTTTAACTGTCCGTTAAATTTGATAAATAAAACCGTAAAGACTGAAGATATGGTGACTGGACACGGTGAACAGTAAGGAACCTGGATCCATGAAGAGTGTACTTGGTTCAGGTGAAAGGCAAGAAAAGTTGGATTCTTTGGTGAAACAAGTAAATTGATTTTGGAGGGGATGTGGAGGTGATCATCAAGCGGTGGTAGATCTTCAGAAACCTTTGTACCTTCGGATGCTCATGGTCCCCAGCATTGTCACTCCGATAACCGTAAAAACCCCAGAGAAGACAGTTGATCAAGATGAAGAGGATGAATGAGATGGATATTGTCGGAGGTGACGTTTTTGAGGAGTCACAGCATTCTGGGAAGATTTGCCCAGCAAAACTGGAGGTGAGGCAACGACCACACAACGCCACCCACGAAGACATAGGGTACTGCAATAGCTGACCAGTGGAAAAATGGAGCCAGAAAATTGATAAATTTCTCCCTTCCATCAAGTTCCAACTCAAGTTCCCCTTGGGGGAATCCCCCATGGCCTGTTTGCCTGGATAATTTGCCTGTTTTTTGCTGTTATAACGGTAATAAAAACGGGAAATGTCAAGTTATAACTGCTTTATGTCTCACAATGCCCCAATAATTATTTTAAATGTATGTTTGATTTTAGTGCACCATTAACGTGTTTGTAGTCTGCACCACCGCAACGTTTTCAAACGCTAGGGGAGTATTAAAGCTTTCTATGAAATCGAGTGCTCCAAATCTTATTCGGATGTGGGGACAGCTTCGGTGAGATCTGTACACGAGGCATGATGTGGGTGGGCTTGCTTACTTTGGCTTGTACACGTCAGCGAGACCGGTGACCACGAGATGAGGTGGAGGTGAGGAGACTGTGGAGGTAGAATTTTAAGAAGGTGGTGGCGCCCAAGATGATAACGATGACCACACCACCAAGATTGAACGCCAAAACCCTAGATGAATAGGTTGAGAAGGAGCAACAGGGGAAATGGAAGGGCAAGGGAGGTGGAGGGATTGCAGGTGGGAAGGAGGAGATTTAGCCGAGGTTGGAAGACATGCAGGGCATGGAGGAAATAATGCCGAAAGTGAAGGTGAACGGGGCTATAATGGCGGAGTAGTGGAGAGTGGGGGCAAGAACTTTGATGATTTTTTTGGTGTCGAGGGGTAGGTTGGCGTTGGCGTGATGGAGGGTTTGGTTGAAGGGATAGGCTCTTGTGATGAGGTAGATAATGTGGTGGCAGTTGGAGTAACCTAAGCAGAACCAGTTCTTGCAGAGCAGAGAAACATTTGGAAACTTGAGGAAAACCTCCTACAAGTATGCAGAGTTGCTTACAGGAATTCGGACACAGACACAAGTCCGAAATTTTGTCACTTATTTGTAAGTCTGTCTCTTGGTTGATCGGAATTCCTGAATACTCGTATGAAAAAGCGGGACGAGTCTAGCGTTTATGTGTACGGTATACGTGACAATGATAATGTCCGCAACAAAGACAAACCGCTATTTGCCATGAAATGCTTGCATCCCATTATCCCAAATCCGAGCAACATTTTCGATTATTACCGTTTTATATTATTACGTTTTTACAGTAAAAAGTTTTTGTTATGTCAATTCAAACTGATACCAAAAGGGATTTTAAAATGACAGTAAAATGCTTAAAACAGTGCTTTTGAAGCACTATAATAATTTAATAATCTTAGCGACTCAAGGACATTTCATTTATAACTCTGTTAGGTGGCAGTAAGGCAGTAATAACTTATAGGTATTCGCTTTGGTTTTAAACACAGTTTTCAATTTATTTAGCATTGTAGTTTATATTATCTTTTTAAATATAAATCTCTCGTTAATAATTACTATAAAATGTAAATCCTGCATTATCAGGAGCTACATTTATTGAATATTATACTTTCTATCAAATAGAACTTTGTTCCATAAACACATCATATTACTTTCAAACCGTTCATTTCGAGGAAGAAGCACAATATCCCCAAAGGGTCTTTTCGCAGTGTACGCCATACGCTCACAAAGTTGTTTGTAGCGTTTTGCGGTATCAGTTACAGAAACTTTTGCAAATTTCACTTTAAAATTATATTTCTTCTGAGCAAGTTCCAGCACAGATCCTGTTACGAAAACGTCATCAATCCAAAAGAACTTGACCTTATGGGCCACTGAATACAAAGCTTTGATAAGCCTCCCAGAAATGCCATAACCCAAACCCAAACAGTAATCCGGGTAATAAGCATCAGCCCGTTCTGATTTTGGCACGTACCATTTACTGGTTTTTCTTCTAATTAGTTTTGATTTAGATAGCCTATGACAGTACAAATCAGGAATTTTAGCTACTGAATTCCTCTTCAGTTTTTTCATATCTCGGATTCTCCAGTCAATAAAGCGGTATACATCCACAAACACGTCATCATCCACTTTTAAAACAAAATCGGCATTTTGGCAAAAGTTGAGTACCCATTTGTATCCCATAATATGCTTGTACGTTAGGTTGTGATAAGTGTCTACAAAGCTGCCTATGACAATGTCCTTAAACAGTATTTGTTCTGCCTTTAACATTTCTTTTTCCTTTTGATATCGAGATTTGTTCATCGCATTTTTAGCTTTTGAGCCTGCGTCACCTAAAAGAAATACAAGTCGTACATCCCAATTTTTATAGCTTGGCATTGAACCCCAAGAGCGCCTTAGAACTATTCTATTTGCGAAATGATTTCTTGCACTGTGCACTAAAACAAGAAGCATTTTTGAGTCAGGATTTGCTTGGCACAAATTCTTATTATTCATTAGCCACGTGAAATTTTTCAAATCTAGAAGTGTAGGTTGTAAATGCAAATCTCCAGTCAAACTAGCATAGTGGCTCAAATTATTGAAAAGAAGGTTATGCTTTAGTTCTGAAGAATGAGTACCACAAGAAACTTTAGATTCTGAAGTTCGGATTGACTCATAAATAGAAAAGTTGAAAAGGAATCCTATTGTAATTGTTCCCATGCAAAGTGATATCTTCAACATAATAACACAATACCAGTTAATTTATTACACATTGCCGATTGAGTTTTTGAAATTTGGTGTCTTACCAAACAAAGTTGGCGTATTACTTTGTTATCAACTCCAGCGGCAATAGCCTTTAGATTTTCAGCCATTATTTTAGCCAAAGGTAACATAAAATAACATTGAAATTTATTTTATGACAATACTACATATAAACTAATATTAAACTACTTGTTGAGATTGATTTTTTATACTCGTTTTTCAAAACAGCCAATTTAGTGCAAATTCATTGGAATATGAGAATGGTGAGAATGGTATATGGTAGCAAACTTGAATTACACATCTATTCCTATTTTAATGTTTTCAATACTTTCGTTAACATTGAAGTTTATGGTGAGTAAGCATAATATTTAGGATCTAGTGCAGTTATAGCTGTTATGCTGTTTTGATGATACTTGTCCTTGATATTTTCAGGACTTTTGAAGACTTTCTTCACGCATCACGACTTCTTGCAATTTGAAAAATGTCACGAAAACTGCATTCAAAATTGTGAAATAACCAGTTATATTCCAAAATCGATATAAAATAAAATTACTAAACTGGGTTGCAAAAATCCAAAATAAATTACGGCTGCCAACTATACTTTGTTATGCAAAACAGGAAATCACGACTTTTAAATTTTTCCATTGTAACGGTTAGTAGGCAAATTTGTGACTTTGTAACCAAGTTTTGCTGCTATGAATACTTGAGAATCAGAAAGACAAAAATTGACAGGAAAAACCAGCTACTAAATATTATTGTGTAAGCATTAGGCATATATTGCACATGAAGATATAAAAGTTCGTATGCACATCATATCTTCTTGCAGATTTATTACCTAATCTATAAAATTTCTGTTTTAATACCACAAGAATTCCTAGTCTAGGAATTCGGACATCGTATTCAATAACTTACTTTTACTTCAAATACTCTATAAAAATGTCGTAAATATATAGTACTTGGTTTTTCCAGTAAGTTAGTTCTTATATAGGTACATGAACTCCTACAACTTGTATGTCCACACTAAATTTATTTTCCATAATCTGCTCAAAATGACGATAAATCACTCTAGATAAACCCAATTTCATTTTGTACACATTGTCCATTTTCTAAGCATTTTGTATTAAAATCAACGCAGCCATCAAAGCTATAATCAGCATAAATTCAACCAACCCATACTTGAACTTGGTTACTTCAGGAATGTTGCGTGGTTGGCCTATAATAAAGTATTGTAAACATTTCCAAATTAATATTATTCCAGAAACGTGCAGAAACGGGCGTGAATGGAGAAAAAAGCGGTGGGCCAAGTAGACCGGAAGTTGGGCGGGGGTGAATAGCACCCCAAGTGGTGGTCAATGTAAGGCAGAAAGATATAAAAGTTGGTATGGAGGGGCAAAGAGTGGTGGTCCCAGTACCTAGTATAATTTTGTGTTACCAATACATGTTACACTCAATAAATTATTAGTTCCCTTTAAAGCATCATTATCATTTTAGGATAGTCATAATCATACGTACATAATAATAACATGAACATCCATAAAAAACCATTAAATAATTCTCGCTGCTATAGAAGCACTGACTTTTGTACTATAGCACTGCTATAGTACAATCTTGTCCTTCAATACTCTCCATGCTATAAATAAAAGCTCTAGCTTCAGCATAATACCCCAACAGAATGAAGAACTCTGTCATAGTAGAAACAGGAGATTCATCATAGTCATAAATGAAAGTGGAGTTCGTCTTCTTGGCTAGAGTATTATAAACTAGTGTACGCCAACTGGAACAAACTTTCCCCATTGCTATAACGGATTTGCCGTCAAGTTTTACTAATGTTTTCTCGTAAGGGCACTCATTTCGATGATTTTTAAATTCGAAAGTATTGTCCGGGTCAGGATACAAGAATACTTTAGGTTCTTCAGTTTCAAGCTTCAGTAAAGTTAAAAGGGGCAGTTTTCTCAACTCTGGCAAAATATTGGCAAGATAAACTTCTGTAACGTGTTGACAGTCAATACAAACATGAACGATTGCCTTGGGTTTGAACTGAAGTATTAGACTGGTATGTTTGCGCTCAAACTCAATCGCCATTGTTGGTACCGGAGAATGTAATGCCCAGTGTATTTGATATTGAAGTTTGTATTTCGACAGGGGTACAAGCTTGCGAATATTCATTGTAAGCGCCACCATCACGGCATTTTCCTGTATTTGAATGGATCTGTATTGTGCTACAACTGCTGCAAACCAAAACGTCCAACCAACAACGTGTGTAGATATATCGTTCTTACGAGTTTCCAGAATTTGATCAAGAGATGTGATAACAATTGTGCAATAGTTGAGCTCGCGGCTACGAAGTGGTATTGCAGGATATGTTGCGTAAATACGAGCTTCTTCGTCTTGATTTGGCTGTTTGTGTTTATACCTAATTACATCATACCATTGAAACGGCTTCCATTTGTTATCCACTATTTGCCAAATCAATTGGTCGTTTCCCGTTATTTTGTGATTTTCTTGAGAATTGAACGCAATTGTATTCTGCAAGTCAATTATCTCCTGTCTTCCGCGAATAAAATTGCGATTGCGTATGTTACGGAAGTCTTTTGCGGGACGTACTAAATATCCAATACAAAATAAATATTTTTCCTGGTTGATTTGGAGCAAGTATGTGTTGCTAGTGCTAAATAACTGCAAATGAATAAAAACTAAAACCCAAATGAGTTTGAATCCCATCTTGTCTGTGGTTTTAGTAAATGGTCTTATAGTCACTGCTCACTAGATGAAATTTTAAAGCCGACGGTGTATAAAGTTCTCTGTGTTACATAGGAATGTTAAATAAATATATATTTACAATATGGTGCGTATTTGATTTAAATGGGCTGCCTACAAAACTTTAGCTAAAATGAAATACTAATTCTGTTGTATTTACGATATTGCATTTGAATGTTCACGTCGGCTTGTCTGGAAATATATGCTCATATTTTCATTCGGAAAGGGTAGATCGATGCAGTAGTTAAACAAATTAATGCATGCGAGGAAATGTCACGAATTTGCCATTGGCGAACAAACGCGAAAAATCTAGACATTAGCTTTTATCTATTTAAGTTATATCATTTTGTGCTAACAATGTACATTTGCCCCTTATTACAATTCAGTTAGTCACATTCAATAAACAACAAAATTCTTAAAGTTTAAGAAAATATGATCTCGCATTGCAATGTTGCTTACAACTAGCTTAAAAATCAACTGAAGGTTAAATCTAATACATCCTTTAAAATTTAGCATGCAAGATAGACACTAATCCCAAGGGCAGATTTGCTTATTAACTCGACATGACTAAATAATTCAAGCAATTTTTTGGTTTCAGTTTAAATATAATACGCACGCGCTCAGAAAATCAAATTACATTACTTTAGTACCTTTCTGCAGTGTGAGAGATTATTATATCCAAGAATAAATTAAGTTTTTCTAACCACTTCGTAGCGACCGCATAAGTTATGTAATAAAATAGTATATGTCTGGTTTGTTAGGTTTTATTGATTCAATAAAATATAATAAATCAATTGAAAAACGTGGGCGTGCACTTTTTCCTTATAGATTCTACCCAAGTTGTGCTGGCATGTGCAATGGCACAGTGACTTCTTACGTGGTGGAAGCCACTTCTGCCTTTTTGCACATTTCATGCAACCACTAAACAAAACGGAAAAGCCACATTTTAAGGTAAATAAAACCTCTCAATTTTGTTTTTAACTGGCTTGAAAATTAACTTAAAGTTAAACAAAATATCATAAAAAAGTTAGCATACAAGGTAGACAGTAACAGTAATCCTGGAGTGTATACTTGCCTATGGGTTAGACATAACTAAATAATTCAAATAATTTATTTGCTTTAGCCTATGTAACAACTATGCACTCCAGCCATAGTGAAAATCTAATCAGATTACTATTTTAGTACCTCGTTGCTGTGTGTGGGATATAATACTAAGAATAATTTAAGTACTTCTAATAACTTCAAAGCAAGCCCATACGTTACGTAATAAATTACCTTAACTTCTATAGTGTCTATTTTATCGATGTATTTATTTAGAAATCATTTGTTCTAAAATATTCAATACTAAGGAATAATAACGCTTTTTGAAATATTTTTTTGATTAGCTTAATAATTTTTTAACTTTAAATGTTGGTCCATATAACCATATAACAATAACCCAACTCACTAGAAACTGCCAAGAGGCCGATGATGCTACATAAGTATTCTTGTAAACTGAAAGTCTGGCTTTCAAACAGGCATAACAATAATGAAATAGGATCATTCATTTTGTGTTAATTAAATTTTCCGTGAACGTGGGTTAGTCGATGCAATTTGGTTAAATATAATTCCGTCCTCTGTCGAAGTTTTATTTAAAACTTTAGGGGAAGTGGAAATTAAAGGGGGTTGTCGGCGGAAGTGTCATCAGTATCAGTGCCATTGATGACTTGACTAAGTTTTAACAGACTTTGCTATTAGTGATTACATGTCATTCAATGTTATGCCGGGAGTGCTCGGACGCTGATCAGCAATCTTTTTATAGTGGGTTTAGTCTGCTTAGCTAACTGCTTTAAAAACTATCTTGTCCATTTACATGTAAAAGTGGAGAAGTGAAACTGAACCTGAATTAGGCTTCCACGACAATTGCCGGTAGGACAACTGCCGGTACGACAATTGCCGGTAGACAACTGCCGGTAAGCGACAATTGCCAGTACGACAAATGCCGGTACGACAACTGCCGGTAAATTGCATGTAAATTTGTAATGCTAAAGCCCTATGCTAAAGCCCATACTAAAGCCCTATGCTGAAGCCCATACTAAAGCACTATGCTAAAGCCTTGTCCCATACTAAAGCCCTATGCTAAAGCCTTGTCCCATACTAAAGCCCTATGCTAAAGCCTTCTCCCATACTAAAGCCCTATGCTAAAGCCTTGTCCCATACTAAAGCCCTATGCTAAAGCCTTGTCCCATACTAAAGCCCTATGCTAAAGCCTTGTCCCATACTAAAGCCCTATGCTAAAGCCTTGTCCCATACTAAAGCCCTATGCTAAAGCCTTGTCCCATACTAAAGCCCTATGCTAAAGCCTTGTCCCATACTAAAGCCCTATGCTAAAGCCTTCTCCCATACTAAAGCCCCATGCTAAAGCCTTGTCCCATACTAAAGCCCATGCTCCATGCTAAAGCCTAACCTAATTAACCTAACCTAACCTAATTTCAGGGTTCTGAATAGTGGAGGGTTTGTGCAGCGACGGCTGCCGGAGCGGGATGTCCCTTATAGCGGATTTTTGGTGCGGGATTCTGGAGCGGGATCCCTTTATAATGTTACGTAAAGCAGCGTATCTGCTTACTGACAATACATTTTGCATTGCACTAACATCTGCATGCAGCTGCAGCCTAGTCTGCAGTGTGGTGCGATGTTGTGCACAGCTAGTTGCACTACTACTAATAGTTTCTCCGGCATTGCTCTGTATCGAGGCGTTGTGGAGAGGTTGTGTAGGCAGCAGGGATAAAGTCTGTGGCCCGTTACCGGTTCGCATACTGGTAAGAGTGAATACTTTTTTGCAATATTGAAACAAAATTTCATCTGCATCTGCCACCGATGACCGCAATAAAAATAGCTTATTTTAATTTAAAGGACTATGCAACCTAAGGGCAAAAATTTTGACGTCCCAGTTTATTGCTGATTCTGATAGAGCTTTCAAAGCTCTACAATTTTGCAATTTAAAGTATGTCATAATTTCTTAAGGATGTCGAGATATGAACGAGTTTGTAATTTTAGCTCCCATAAGGCTCTATAGTAAACATGCTTTTTTCAAAGTCGTGACTACCCATCGCGCCCACTTTTGATTTTTGAGGTTGATAGCATTTTCGAAAGAGCGTTAAATGAGGATGTTTTTTAGAACTTCCTGGAGTGGTCTTCTTGCAAACGTCGAAGTTGTGGTAGGTCAAACATGGAGGTGTTTTTTCGGAACAACTTTCTTCTAAATCGTTGTAGCTTCCACTACACACCTCTAGTTTTCAAAGTTAATAGCTATTTTAAAAGAGTAATTTCTAAGAATTCTACCGCAGAAAAAATCAAGACAAAACGTCATTATTTACAAAAGTTATTAAGCTCTAACTTTTGAGGGGCTGTTCGAGAATCCTCAAAAACAGCCCTATTTCAAGCCTACATTTGACCCCCGGGCCCACCTTTGATTTTCAATTTTAATAGCAATTCTGAAAGCGCTTGACTAGGAGATAAAACCGAGAAAAAACTGGAGTGGTATCTTTCCAAAATAACACACCTGGTCGTGTCAATATCAAAATAAATCTAATTATAGCCGATGGGTGATACTTCAGCACATTATGTCTGATAATTCATAATTTTGAAAAGATACCACTCCAGTTTTTTCTCTGTTTAATCTCCTAGTCAAGCGCTTTCAGAATTGCTATTAAAATAAAAAATCAAAGGTGGGCCCGGGGGTCAAATGTAGGCTTGAAGTAGGGCTGTTTTTGAGGGTTCTCGAACAGCCCCTCAAAAGTTAGAGCTTAATAACTTTTGTAAATAATGACGTTTTGTCTTGATTTTTTCTGCGATAGAATTCTTAGAAATTACTCTTTTAAAATAGCTATTAACTTTGAAAACTAGAGGTGTGTAGTGGAAGCTACAACGATTTAGAAGAAAGTTGTTCCGAAAAAACACCTCCATGTTTGACCTACCACAACTTCGACGTTTGCAAGAAGACCACTCCAGGAAGTTCTAAAAAACATCCTCATTTAACGCTCTTTCGAAAATGCTATCAACCTCAAAAATCAAAAGTGGGCGCGATGGGTAGCCACGACTTTGAAAAAAGGATGTTTACTATAGAGCCTTATGGGAGCTAAAATTACAAACTCGTTCATATCTCGACAACGTTAAGAAATTATGACATACTTTAAATTGCAAAATTGTAGAGCTTTGAAAGCTCTATCGGAATCAGCAATAAACTGGTAGGTCAAAATTTTTGCCCTTAGGTTGCATAGTCCTTTATTACAAGCATGTTAAAACACTGACGGATGATTTATTTTAAAATGCAAAGATTACATGAAATTTCATATTCACTTGAAATAAATTTATTAGTTTTTGCAGTTGATGAGTTCTAAATCCCTGAAGTTCAGGGCCTGAACTCATCCTAAATTCCTCACAAACTAACTCATTTAACCCGATTTCCCACTGCTCCTGCTTCATTTCTCTCTAATCATCAAGTTCCTCATAAATTTTTATTCGCCAAACCTGCACCAATCGAGCCATTATCCAATTTTAACACGAGCACTAGTTAAAATTGACCATGAAACTGAGGTTGTTGGCTCAACCGGACCGGTTGAACCGGTGACTATGGCATTTGTGGAGGACACCAAGCATTGAGGAATTTTTGGAACTTCTGGAAGTTGAATTAAGAAGTTCGCTTGGCAACTGGAAACGCCTAAGGGTTAAGGGTTTCGGCTACTACTCCCCGCTCCCCACTAAATGAATTAAACTGCGAATGCGCTGAAATGCCAATACTGGCTGGTCATTTATTCACAATCACAATTAGAAATTGTAGCTTTAAAATCTGTTAAGAAGTTTTATGCAAATGCTTAAAATAGTCTTAAATGAGCAATAATATGCCTTAATGTGTGGCCAAATAATTATGATGTACTGATAAGGAACCCACGACCGAAGGCCGTTTTTTTCGGGGGGGGGGGGGGTGGTGATGGTGGTGCGGGATTTTGATTTTTTCGGAGCGGGATTTGTTATGCGTCCCCACTAAGGCTTCCGCTGCAATACTCAAAGGAAGAATTCCTAACCCTGCCTAATTTTATCATGAAAACCTTTGGTTTCGCACAGGGCTCTATCATAGGCTTTAGCATAGGGCTTTAGCATTACAAATTTACATGCAATTTACCGGCAGTTGTCGTACCGGCAATTGTCGTACTGGCAATTGTCACTTACCGGCAGTTGTCTACCGGCAATTGTCGTACCGGCAATTGTCCTGCCGGCAATTGTCGTGATACCCTGAATTAGAAGTTGTGGAGGAGGGAGGGAAAGAATCTGTACCAGTGTCACCTATTGATTTGGCGTCACTAGAAAGCCTAAGAGTTTTGAATTATAATAACAGAAGTGTTGCGATAATGATAAGGACATTGACAAGGGGGGCGACGCGGCAACTGTTGCCATTTTGTGTGCTGGGTTGCCTTCTGTTCTTCAATCAGTTGCTGCAGCACTTGTGAGGTTTTTCTGATCGTCAGTTGTCAATGCTCTGGCAGTGCTAAGCCGACTCGAAGACTCAAATAAGAAATCAAAGAATAGGTGGTTCCACCGTTAGTTCTTTGTCCTTCTTCTGATATTGTGTTGTCCAATTAAATAAGTTCGGTTAAAAAGGAACTTGGTTTGTGTTAGAGATGCAATGACCGGAATGCAAGGAGGAAGTAGGGGTGGACTCGGTGAAAGTAATGGTGCCCCAAATTCTGAAGATGAAAGGGAATTCAATCAAATATTGTTGGGCTTTGTGGAGGATAAAGGGATTGGGAATTGGTGAGGGTGGATGGACATTCGATATTGCGCCTTGTGCCATAAACTTGTGTTGGCATGGCAGGTTAGTTTGATGGTTTATTATGGGTTTATGGTAATTTTCAAAGGACCAATCTGTATAAATTAAATTATTATTGTAATTTATTCAATTATTTGATTGTTTTTTTTCAGAGCGAATGACCACTTCAATACCGTCTTCGCCCATGAAGAAACCCGGTAGAAGGAAACATCAGATTCAAGTTTCTGTAGCAGTTGGAAGTTGGAATGTCATGGCTGGTGTAGTAGCTTATTTTATGTATGTCTTCCTTAAAGAAAAATCGATCACGCACCCTTATTGAATTGCCAATGACCCGTATCATCGGCTAGTCTGGCCACCTCCACGACTTTATTCAGGAAAAGCTTTTGAAAAAAATCTGACCAACTTAGAGCGGTGTTAGTAAAATTTGTGTGGCTCTGGGACGCTGGGGTTTTAATTACTGAAATGCCTCCTCAAACTGATGAACTTGTAATTTAATTATCATACTTCATTTTGCTCCTACTCTTTGCTAATTAATTATCTCTTTTGTTGTTTTACTTTCAAGGATTCAAGATAAGGAAGGAACTGAAGGATCTGCTGGGTACTAATTAATTAGGAAACCGAGCTGATTCGTGAGGTGCTTATCTACTACCCTATTTCCATTGACTGTTTGCCACAACATTAGACACCAACTTGAGGAGACATGATTCATGAACAGGAACAGGATGAATAGATGAACAGGATTCGACATTGCTTACAAGGCAAAGAGGAAGAGTAACCTTCAAGAGGCGGACACCTGGTGATTTACGGAGCTCAAGGGGATCATGAGGATGAGGGGACCATGACTATCATGAGGGATGAGGATTAGAGGGATCCTGAGGATTAGGGGGATCATGAAGATCGAGATCATGAGGATGATAAAGATCAAAGCAGTTTGAAGGTATTGTTACAATCCTTACTTTAATTATAAAATAATTTTCTGTAAGACTTCAGTTGCGCTATAAAAAAGAGAAGAAATGGAAGTGTAGAATGAAAAATACAGTTACACAGTGTACCCCTCTTATGTCACTTAGGGAAAAAAGAAGGGAGAGTAAAGCAAGATCGAAATGAAGAAAAGAAGTATGGTCGCCTCTTATGTCACTAAAGGAAAAAGGAAAGGAGAAGAAGAGTATTATGTAGTATGTAGTAAGTGAGGATACATAATATGAAACCAATGTAAAGAAAACAAGAAGATTGTGTAATCTTTCTAATACTATAAAGATTCTGGCTCACGAAGAAAAGATGAGCAGTCCATCGGCAGAATTCCCATTGTGAAGATCTTAAACAATAAAGCTTTCTAAATTCTAAAGCCCATTCATTCTTTGCTAACAACGCAAGATTCTCATTTCACCCCAATTCATCCAAAAGCCATTTATGATCAAGTTTACACTGAATAGTCTCCACTTTCTAGTCTTCAACAACCTTAAACCACCGCTCGGAATGCCCTACGTTAACCATGAACCATAGCATTTTCTCATTAAAATAAATTAGTTACTACAAAATATGGCTGTAACAGTATGAAGGTTTACTCAAATTTCTAGGGTTATTTAATTTGTAAGCTTTAATTTTTTTACAAATGTACTTTTTCACAGCAGTCCTAGGTTACATGTATTTTTTTACTTTTAGTTGTAGATGCTTGTTGCATTAAAACTTATAATTAGTAATAATTACAATGTATTTCGTACAAAGCTTTTATGAATTGCTCGGTTTGATTAATAAAATTGTTTCGTGAAAATTTAAAAATTATCTATCATTCTGCGCTACGGTTGAGCAAGTTAAATGATTTAGAAAGGTGTTTTGTATCCGGAAAGACCTTCATTATTCACTATTCTATAAATCAATAGCTTCACTTTCTAGAAATTTTATTATTGGGTAGACTTTATTCCTTGTCATTATAGTTTTCATTATTTAAAAAAAAACTTTGCTAGACATTTAGTTTTTAAAGTCCATTGACTTTAGCATCAGCATTATTGCGACATTTCAAGCGTTTCTAATGTGAAGTTTTGCAAAGCCACAGCGAGCTCCTGCCCAAGAATTCCAATAGCCACATCCGTCATCGAGCTACCTGGATTTGTCGAAGTAGTTTCTTCTTCTTATTCAACTACAGGTGCGACTTCTTCTTCACTTCCATTCGAAGAAGCCGCAAATTCCAAGCCAAAATCTAGTTATACTGCCGAACCGCTGATTTCAAACAGCTTTCCTAAATTGCACTTTTGATAATTTTAATGTATATATTTAGAATTGTTACAACTAGTAGTAATACAACGCATAAGCTTCGTTGTCCTTTTAAAAGTATCCACTGTTTTAACGCATAGTGAGTTATACGTATTTTTTAGGGATTCTGGTGTCATATTCAACAGTCTCAATGTATGCAAAAAGGGACCAGTATTGGCAGAAACAATTATAGGCGCCAGAAATATCCCAATGATAAAAAATGTCAATACTAAATTCATCATGAATATTCCTAGCATAGCATCTTTTGATGAGTCGTCAGTTGCGTCTTTTGACAAACTGTTGGCTGGAGTGAATATGTACACTAATATGTTGAAAATTGAACAAATCATATCAAACGCTATGGGAATATAAGACAGATGAAACAGTTTATATTTTTCAGGCTGAAGTGCATAAATTCGCCACAACTCATTTTCTCCGTCAAAGGAAATGGGATGTGCGTACAAGATTCTACCAAATGTACAGTTATAAAACCTGAAGACCTTCCAAATCAACGGACTAGCCATGTTTAGCTTTCCGCCTAAGAGAGAACAAAAGTATATCTAAACTCTTTATAGTATCGCCTCATTTGTTAAGATAGTCAATTAAAAATATTCAGGTGTAATAACTAGGGATTGCAAATGTGGCTTGATAAGCTATTTGATAACGTTTTCTTATCAAGCTTTTATCAAACTACTTGATAATATGCTGCTTGATAAGAGCTCTCTATTTAAAAAAGAATTTTCTATGGAGTTCCATAGTAATTCCCTAATGGGGAAGTAAAACGAAAAGAAATTATAAGGAGAAACAAAAAATTTCAAAGAGATACTCTTTTTTGTCTCAAGTAAATTAGACACTTACAGTACATTTACATTTCTTTTCTTTATGCAATGCTTTTTGTTTTTATGACAAACTGGTCCTTTTTTAATACCAAGACCTCCTACCGCAATAACGTGCTTACATAATATGTGTTTCTTTAAAAAGTCGGTCAAATAAAAACACATCACCAAGGTAATTTTCAATGCTTGTTTGAATTGAAGCAACTGCTTATGTTTTCTCTGTGTAAAATTTCCTAAAACTTTTATTGGGGTTCTTTCACTTTTTTAGCCCTAAACGTCATTAGAATATTTGCTGGGGTTGTGACTCCACCAGCAAAGCACTCCAACACCAACTCCTCTTTTTTGCCTTCAGCTGAGGCTCACTTTTAGAATCACTGCTATTATTACTAGATATTGTGCTGGTGTCTATGATGCATATGTATGAGGTAAAGATATGCTATGAAGGTATGCAAAGTATGCCCTAAAATGAAAAATCCTTTTTTATCCCTGGAAAACTACTCATGTATCCGAAAAACTTGAAGATTTTTTTTTGCTCTCGGCTAAAAACGTTAATCCCATAGGTAAAAGTATTTTCCCATAGACGAGAAAATACAAGCCAAATTCAAATAATTTGATTAACTTCGGGTAGTTTGATAAGAATTATCAAGCTTTTTATCAAATAGCTTGATAATTAAGACCTGATTACAACGTAATGTGAAATATAGACAGTCTTATATATACTTGACTATGACAAGACAAAAATATAATATTCATGCTGGCAGTGCTAATAGTATCTTTGCTGTTCGTTGTTCAGTATTCAGCAATGTATTAAGTACAATCAATTTAGAAAACTAGTCTAGCTGGTGCTCAAATTACTTAGATATGTTTTACGTAAGCAAAAAACATTAAAAATTCAACTCTACAAGGTATGCCTGTATTTAATTTAATGCACCAGTCACTATACATGTTTTAGTGTGCTTTCTAATAGAACAGCAGAACAAGTTGAAACCAACTCACTAACTAGCAATACTGTTGTTGTCGCACTAAAATCATCATAGTAACGTCGAAAGGTTTTTCAAATTTCTTACCGAAAAAATTGATTATTAGATTGACAGGTCAAACAAATTATTTGGTGTTTTGCATTACTGTGAGTTTTAAGCATATGGTCAGGTCAAATGCCTTGCCTTTATGGAATGCCTTTAATAGCCTGATAATAAACGAAATATTACTATTATTATGGAAATATTAAAATACTAAGATTACTTATAATTTGTCAAAACCTTATCGCTGATATATGGGTTTGGGATAATACACGAAGCGCACTAATTTACACAAGTTAACATTACCCAAAATTGCATTTTACAATGGAGTTTGTTGCTAACCTAGTCATTTACTGGATTGCATTTGGAACGATTCTCGTTAATGGTTTTGTCCCAGAACATTTTGGAGCTGATTCCACATTTCGCGAGCTTGGTAGAACCTACTCCATGTATCAGCATAATCAGGCCTTTAAACACAGAGACAAAATCGTTGTGAATTTAAACGAAAACTTGAAACTATTCAAAACTTGTTTAGTTCATATAATCAACTATGACGGTATCAACTTTCTACCGTTTGATGAGCCAATAGTCCTCACTAGATACGACGTCATTCAAACGCTGCATCTTGTTACGTGGAAATTGTCTAATCTGTTAACGCGACCAACCTTCAGCTTCAGATCACGAACACTTGCTATTGAAAACGTGCCAAAGCCTGGTGCCAATCTAACCTGGTGTCAACGAAAATGGCTTTACTTGGAATGCGAAGATATGCCACTGCGGGATCTCTCAGGGTCAATTCGGCCATGGACTTGTGAAACGCATCTCTATATGTTTCCACCGTCGGATCCAATATTCTACAAAAGTCAATTTGAGCAAACTGGACCGCGACTACAGATTCCATCGCATATTACCAACCTCTGGTGGGCATACAATACAAGCCAACACTATAACAGTGAAATTTTTGGAACGCAAGTTTTGACCGTAACGCGGCCAAGATTTGATATTTTAATTAATGATAAGGGTACAAATGTTCACTGGTGTTGGCTAAAAGGACTTCTTGAGAAAAATTCCTTTTTGAGTGACATCACAACAACATCCAAAGAGCTGATGGAAATTAGAATCAGTCATTTTAGATTTAAAGCACCCTTCACACCTTCATATATAGTGCTTGGAGAAATATTACTTAAGGTGTACGGCGGACTAACAAATTCGTATCCGTACAACAGCGTTCCCCTTGGCTTTATTGATAATCTGGATAGCCTACTACAAAAGATATCAACGATCAACTCAAATTTAAACGACGTATTTCACGGCATCGCCGCATTTGCAGTAAACGCACCTGTTATGCACCCACTTAAAAGACCCCTTCCAGAACTCCAAAGCCGAAGTGAAATAATCTCAATATTAAAGAAAAGTCAGTCCACGCTAGATGATATTCTGTGGGAGTTTGAAGCACGTCTACTGGGTGCAGTTTTTAAAAACATAACATTTGTTACGTATTATGCGCTTATAGGAAATCCACTTGGAAATGCACCTGGAAATTTAAACGACTATACCAGTGTTGCTCCCTTGCTTCTTATAATACCTTCTGGACGATATGAACACTATCCATACTACTTGCACAGAAATCTACTCAAGTTTGTTAGCTGTGGGAATCCACAGCAGGAATCCCTTCGGCTTTTAAACCTCACATCTGTGTTTGAAACTAGAATTTGGATTTGCATAGTTGTTTCACTAGTGTCCACGTCCTACGCTTTTGCAGCGGTATACTCAGGAAAGCACATAATTAGATTGGTTCTGATATGTAGAGTACATTACATTTTAAAAGACTTTGTAAACTCTATGTTTATTTTTGTTCGGGCTTTGGTTGAACAAGGTATTTCTGTGGTTCCCCGAAAATCTAAGCTTCGGTTAATATTAGGAAGCTACATTCTTGTGTCTGTAGTTTTGACCAATTCCTTCAAGCATAAAAACATTTCGGACCTCACCCTACCAATAGCAAGCATTCCTTATGACACATTTGATCTATTAGTTTCTTCAGGGTTCAAAATTTACACGCGATCTGCTATAAGATCAGGTTATACAAATCTTAAATTTTTTGATATCCTTGGTTTTCAAACTTCATTGCTTGTCTCCCAAATGCAAAATATTCTCAATTTTTTTAACCAGAATCCTACTCATTATGGTTACGGATGCAGTGAGTTGTTCTATTTTGCATTTGTGGAGCATGGGTTTCGCGGTCAATTTCTGTCAGTAAATACAAGCTACAGTAACAATTCACGAGACACAATCAGCAAAACGGAACTGCTACCTTTTGGTGTTAAGCTTGCAGCAGGGAATGATGAAAATTGCACGTTGTTTGGTGAAAACAGTAATTGTGATATTTTAAAAGATTGCAACAAGACTGCACTGTTCTTACCAGAAAGTGATGCAAATATCAAGTTTCTCCAAATGCAGGAACGGGGGTACAAAAATGTGTTTCTGAGTAAGCAAGGCATTCTTGAAAATAAGTTTGGACTGCTTTTTATGCGGCGTGCTTATCCAATACTCCTTAAAAGGCTTGATGGATTGCACACTTCCCACTTGCCAGAAATCTGGCGTTCTTATGTATTTAAGTTTATTCCCCAAATAAGAGCAAAGGTTTGGAAGGATAACAGTCCAGCTGCAGCAAAAATTGATTTTCGAATTCAAATGATTTTTGAAATTTGGTTAGTAGGGATAGGAATTAGTAGTGTGCTTTGGTTTATTGAAATGTTAAAAAAGTATAAATTGCTTTGCAAGAAAATGCTTTACATGATCATATCAAAGGGGAAATTGCTATGTCTTATTTGTAAGCAGTTGTGTAGATACAATCATAATAAGATTATAAAATTAGATAATTGAATTTTAAATGGTTTTAAACGCCGGAAAAACAAATGAATAAAATAAAAGCATGTATAAAATAATTACTTAAAATAATATAGCGGCAAGTTTATTTCTAGCATGTTGTACATAACCAGTGCTGCAAATTTCAAGCATGCATTCATTGTCTTTGGAGAGACAATATGATAAGTTGTATCAGATAAGTCACACAAATTACTTACATCACAAAAGTAGAACAGCTTTTCTAGAATTTAACCAAACCGCCCTGCTTGCTAGTGAAACTTTACATAAGTCAAGACCCACGTGTCTAAATAGACAACCAGCGTGTCTTTAATCGTACGTCCCACCACATTTTCTCATGTCTGAGAAGCACGTTTTTTCATGTCTGATAAGCACATTTTTTCATGTCTGATAAGCACGTTTTCTCATGTTAGGTAAGCACGTCTTCTCACGTTTGATAAGCACGCTTTCTCATGTCTGATATACACGTTTTCTCATTTTTGACCAGCACGCTTTCTTATGTTTGACAAGCACGTTTTTCATGTTTAATAAGCACGTTTTTCTTGCTTGATAAGCACGCTTTCTCATGTTTGATAGCACGTTTGCATACTAGAAGCTTATTGAATACATTATTAACTCGCTGCTCCGGCAGGGGAGCTTATTAAGGAGTAGTGTGTTCTTGTGTCCGTCTACTTTATTTTTGTGGCTTTAATCCAGCAAAATGGGCTCAAAATCAGGTTAAATTGGCTGTAAATCAGGTTAAATGGATTAAACATCAGGTTAAATGGGCTCAAAAGCAAATAATACTTATACTACTATATCCAGTCGCTTATCATTGGCTTTGAACCCTCAATCTGAAATATTTTAAAGTTTAAAATTTAGGTATGCTTATCATTTATCGTACGTAATTTTTTACACTTAATGTTGCAATAATTCAAACGGATTTAATTAATTTCTAATTTCTGCCAATCATTGCGTAAAGTCTATTTTTAATTTAAAATTAGTAGTTTTATAATTATATAGGGATTTAGTGATATCCTTGCCAGGATCTTGTCGAATTCATATTCCATACTCAGTTTTGAAGTATAATTTCATCACACTTGCAATAATGACTGAACTTCGAAGAGAGCAATAAGTATCGACTTGTTATGTGAACAATTGATTTATACTAAAATATGATTTGGTTTGAAGTGTAGATGTATTTTTTCATGCAAAAAGACCTTTCATCTTCCGTTTTCTTTTTGGTTCCTCCAAATCCAGTTTCTCTTTAAACATCCAGTCGCAATTGTCGCACTTTCATCGCAGCGTTTTCTTGCTGAACAGAACCAGTTCCAGGAATACGTTGGCATTGCCTCCATGCAGGGTACCCTTCTGTTCCAGGTGGGGTTGCAAATCAGTCTTCGTGAAAAACGGTTTTTGGCACTGGTCAGATCGATAATGCTCCTCTGAAATAAAAATATATACCATAATTATCATTCAATCGATATAAAGGTCATTTTAATCAACGCTTATCCTCCTGCGTATGCCTCCAGAGTACGAGCAAATTTAGCTGTTCCCCATTATCAACGTCTGTCCACAATAGCACACTTTTGGCATGACAACTGATAAGTACTTATTTGCTTCACAGGATGTCAGCCTTACAAATCCGGGAGTATACAAATACCAATTCAAAATACTCTAAAATTGGGGTATTTTATTCTGCTATAAAATGTAGAGCATTTAAGCATTTGTAGTAAATTCTCAACCTAAAAAGGCCAACTTTTTCCCTCTAGCCATTTCGAAATGGATGCCTTATCAGATGGAGAAGTTTCTGAGTTACTGGCTTGAGCCGATCTCGAGGAAAATTATACAGATTTTTATATTGCTGAGCTAAACATAAAACCAGAACCAAATCACTTGTTGCTTCTTCTGCTTTTTACGTCTGCCATGTGTGTTGTCAATCGGTTCAATATAGTAATGTAGGTAATTATAATATATAAGATTATAGTTTATGATAAAAGCTTAAATGTTTATGTTTCAAAAAGAAACTCAATTTTATTTTTGACGGTTTTGCAACATAACAAAGTACTGATAGTGAGGATAAACAATATAAATTAATCATAAATCATAATAAAATTGATCATAAAATAAAGTCTGCCTATCTAACCATGAAAAAAAATAATTTTAACAAATATGTTTGTCTTCTAGTCTAATGCTTCGTGTTCATTTCTGTAATTCTTCTTTTGTCAGTTCACTTCCAACTGTATGCAAATTTTTTACCGCTAACTTGCACGCTTCTGGATAAGCATACACCTTATACGGTAAGCCATGCTTTTCTGCTAAAGCTTTTACGCGATGGCATATTTCTTTTTGGCGAAATTGTGGCATGTTTGGAAATAGATGATGCTAAAATAAAAAATAATACACAATGTTAAAGAATAAATACAAATATACAGTAAATTAGTCTAGTTATCTTACAATGACAATTTATTACCTCAATTTGGTAATTTAGATAGCCCATAAAATAATCCACAAATAAAGACGGTTTTATATTGGCTGTATGCGTCAGTGAATACTCTACCCAATGTGTGGGCTGGTCTGCCACATCCAAGTGAGAATGACTAAGTGCAAAATTAATTGCAAGAAAAAAGTTGCTCCAATACATGATAAGGAGATACCAGCCAAATCCCGTGACAAAAATTGCAAATAGGTAGCTTGGTAAGTTTAAAATCATTTCGTGATAAGCCCGTTTTCTCAGTTGATAGCGAGGATGAAGCACAAATTTCCAGGCAATGTAGGCAATAAACACGTCCAATGTCCAGTAAAATACTGCCTGTAATAACAAATTGATTTTACAATATTTCTGGTTTCAATTGGCAAAAAAGTTAAAACTGACAAAAATGGAATTCCAACTTACCTGATATTTTACAAAGAAAGGATTAATTTGCTTTTTATCCTTTACAGTTTCCTTGTTAAACGCAACAAAAGGTAAAGTGGCAAGATCCACATCATGTTCTAGCCGCTGCGGCATTGCGTGATGCCGATTATGCTGAGAGTTCCACCAAACCGATGAACCTCCCAAGCCAAAACACATGCCAAAATCTTGTATGGCTTTATCCACTATGGGTCTACCGGTTAATGAATTATGTCCTCCTTCATGCATCGACCAGCCAAATCGGCTTAGTGCAAATCCGAATGCAAACGTTGCCAAAAATTTTGTGAGGAATGTTTCACATTGCATAAAAATTGATAAGGTAATTAGACATAGAGCGATTGGCTCAATTAAACGAATAATTACGTGAGGTATTGAAGGTTCAAAATATCCCTCTGAATTAAGTTCTTGGAATAATTTGTTGAAATCGGATGTCAGGGCGTCATGACGGCTTAGGGCAGTTAATTTTAGCCCACCTATTTAACAAAATTTTAAATTGAACAAACTAGAAATAACTCAAACTGAAAAATCCAAAATAAATCTTCTTACGCTCGCTTGGTTCTGCTGGACGTCTAGACAATGACTTCATAATAGATTCTACTCTTTTCTCAGAACGATAATGAAACTGTCTTATTGCATTCGTTGCGTCTTCGCCTGGTTCAGTGTAAAAATTAATCAAGCTGCCTCCAGGATGCCGGTGAATGAAGTTAGTAACGTCGTAAAAGTATCCATTGTAGTAAATTTCTTTGCGTTTGTTCTCCGTAAAATAGGGATTGTCATCTGGAAATATAAATGTGTCGTTTAGTAAATTTGAATCCATTTTGGTGAAACTATGGTCTATTGCGGCAACACTTGTACTGAAAATTTAAATATTTGAAGTGGGCTTTATATGTGACTACATTCAACATTCCGGATTTAGAGAGAGTTAGAGCTATTAAATTTGAATATTGAAATGGGGAATTGAAAAATGAGTTGTTGAGAAACAATTGCACGTGCTAATGTTACTGCTCACTGTTCTGGACATGTTTCAATTATGAATGAAAATATTCAAACCACCGTGAGAACCTTTTTTTGATTATATCATTTTTCCAAATCGCAACATATACCAGAAATTGACGTAAAAATACTTTTTGCGGAAAATTACATATTATTTGACCACAGGTAAAACATTTAGTAATAATCAATCCAGTACATCAATTCTGTTTGATCCATGCTTTTCTTCTTATTGTACGTAAATTGCTCAATCGTGTTAGCCGCATTAGATTACTTAACCGCATTAGATCATTTGATATCTAAAAGATAAAGCGATCATACTAATTATTGTTTTCATGGATATTCAAATAAAAACCATGATTTGAAATTTATCGCCGAACAGATTTAAACCTTACTTATACTTCAATGTCACAATAAGATTTTATATTGTGCAATACGTGACTAACTATATTTAATTTAACACAAAGCGCTTTAACCAATTTACTAAAAAAGATCGGCTGGTAGAGCCGCACAATAAAATACTACGATAAAGTGTAATATAGTTCCTTAACGTAAAAGTGGAAAAAGTAATTGAATATAGCATTAATTTTTTTAGCCATCCCGCCACCACTTTTATTAAAATTTTCATGAATCATTTGCACGCACTTTTAAAAACGCAGGATTCTAATTACTCTTTATTTTTGTTCTCAAGCAAAAAAAAAATTATTAACGAATGTATATTTTCATGTGTAAACAAATACCAGCATGTATGCAAATTTTTACAAAAAATCGCATCAGTAGAATTACTAATTCAATAACGGAATCAATGCAAATGAAAATTCATAACAATGCACTTACCCTAATTCCTTTTTGTCCATTGTGTACACATAAAGGCTCAGGCGTGAGCAAAATAATATGAATTTATTGCACGATGCTCTATGTGATGACTTTTGGCTTGGGTAAAAGATATGCTGTGCGTAATCTGAAAAATGTCAATAGTAGTTTTTTCCTTTGTTCCTTGATTCTGTGCTTAACACCCTACCCTGATTAGGTAGCAGCTGAAGAGAAAGGATTCAGCCTGAACTTGCCATGTAGCTTTACTAACTCTTGCTTGTGCAATGTGTACGCTCACGTGTAAATTAATTTCAACATTACAGGAATACCAGCCAAAGAAAAACAAACTGAAATGATTTTTTTAGACTTGTTCAGACCGCACGGCGTACACATTTACAGGAAAACTACATTCTAATAGTATTTATCAATAATGTTTTAAAGTGTGGGACAAACGCATTTAATTTTTAAAATGAGAAAGCGCAAAACAGCAAGTGAGCCATTTTCAAGTAATATTTCTTCTCCAGTAGCGCACTCCAGTAAAAGTAGTCAGCAAAGTAATGGTGAAAATAAAGATGAAGTACCCAAACCTGGGAACTCAAAAACTGTCCGAGCATCAAAACCAAGTGAACCCACAATCCGGGAAAGCAAATTTCCTGACAACAACCCGCTGCTAACACATGTGGTAAAAATTAACAACTAAATTTTTTAACTATCACTTAATATGACCCATTTTACAAAGTTTTACAAAATATTACTAAAATTACGTATATAAAATTGTAGTAGGTCTGACTTAAATAATTTTCTTTCTACTGAAACAGGTTTTCTCCAAAATCCTAAAGTTTGACCTGTCACTTCATGACATCAAACAGCTCAGGCTTGTTTGCAAGACGTGGTATAAATACAGCTTGAAGAAATACCGCAGTAATGCCACAATTAGGCTTGGACCAACTGGAGAAAACTTATGGGGAGAACTGGAATGGTCCGACGTTTTGTGTCGAGCTTGGAGCGTTGAGGACTATTTCAAGCGATTTAATAACCCAAATGATTTCCATGAGCTTGCGACTTATCCATACACAAAGTATATTTTCAAGGGGCTCTACTTTGGGTCAAGCGACATATTTTTAACAAATGGAAACAGAAACTTTTGGAATGTTATTGGGCCGAACATTCAACATTTGATGTTTGAGGACTGCACATTTCCAGCAGAAGAGCGAACAAGCGACTTTGACCGAATATTTACTCAAAATTTGCAAAATTTGGAAACTCTGGAGTTCTCAGAGTGTCAAATGTTTCCACCTCGAGAAACGGAGACGCTGTTTGATAACTGGGAAGTAAACCAGACGATATTTCAAGCCAGTCCAAGAAGAAATGTGAAGTTTAAGAAACTTTCGGTTTTTAAATGTCTGCCAATGGATCTTTCGGTTTTGCTAATTAACTCTCCAAATATTGAGGTATTCAATGAACTTTACTATTTTTTTTACAGTTTTCTACCATTTTCACTGTATAATGTTATTCTGTATTTTTCCGCTTTTCTACTTATTAGTCGATTAACCTGGACTGCCAAAGTAAAAACGAATACAGATTTTACCAACAACTAGCCGACATTTGTAACGCCAGACGTATGTTTGAAAACCAGTCGTATCCCTTACGACAAATTAAACTCAACCTAAAAACCGCATCCGCCGGCGACACGGCTGACCTTTGGACTAGTATGAATTTACCACTGGAGCATGTATCATTCGCAGCTATGGCAGTGGAAGGTGGAACAACAGGCATTTCTGCTGTTTCGGCTATAACAGCAAGTTGTGCAAACACACTGAAGACACTTGAGGTGTTCCAACCTCCAGTAGTAAGCGCCACAAATTTGCAAAACTTCCCAGCTCAACTTAGTCATTTGGAAGAAATTTACTGCCTTGGAAACGTTTTTGGGGATCTCAACTTTGCTAATGGATTGCCAAACTTGAAAGTGTTGTATTTGGATTAAAGCTGTACAATAATCTAGATAAGATTTTCAAGCTGACCAAAGGTTCTGATTATTTGTGGCAACTTGAAGACTCGTATCAACCTAGATGTCACAGAGGTGTTCTGCCTCAGTTGGAGCATGCTCATCCAGGGCAACGAGTATGGTTAAATTTAGTGCGCTTTCATATTGACATAAATTTTGATTTTTATTCATGGTCGAGCCTTCCACAATGGATGCCAAATTTAAAAATACTGGAAGCACCGTTACGACAAGAACCTTTTAGAAGGGTTTGCAGACATTTTACAGGTTTGGAAGAACTTGTCGTTTTGTACGAAAGCCACGTGGGAGACTATGAAATTACAGGTTGGAAGGATGATAATGCTTTGGGAACTAGAAATCCAGACAATTTGACAAATATTACAAGTAAGTTATTAAAAGTTGAATAGAAAAAAGCAAAATTTGAATAGAAATTTTAAAAATTATGTTTTTATTTGGATTTAGGTTTGAAAAAATTTGTTTTGAAAAAAATCTGTGGAAAGCCCTACACTCCTGTACTACCCGAGAGACTAAGACTGTTGGGAATTGGGTTTGACGAAGCTGAAGGACTTGGTGATCGCTCAGTTTTTCATGGCTTTTTGGAAATGCCAAATTTGGAAGAAGTTCAATTTCATGCATCTCAAAATGTAAGTTTCTATATTTTATGTATGATGTCTCTCTATTTTGTGGTTGTTGTGCAGCAACAAAATAATTTGTGATTTAGATGACTGTTGAAGCGGTGGCAGCGCTAAAACACCATGTGGTTAAGGTGGACATTATTAGAAGTTACGGAGATATACCGCATGGAAACGGAGAATGTTGCAAAGTAGCAGCCTTTTTACAATCAGTTCATAAGGCTCGAAAGAATTTCTTGGAGTTTGGTGCATTTACGTATGGATAAGTTTGAGTGATATGACAACGTATAAATAGTTTGATCGCTGTATTCTCTGTTTTGTTAGACTTCTTATTATTAGTCAAGCTTCGAATCGAATTGATTAGTTAACTGAATACAAATTTAATACAAAAGTAAGTTAAGATAAATTTTTGAGCAAATAAAAAACGTCATGAAAAGTAAGTTTTCAAAAATGTTATAAATTCGGAACTTTTTATTGAGTATATATTGTGTGAGGTAGTGCAGTGTTCTGTATTTACTTACTTTTGAAAAAGGGATGCTCAAAAGTTTGAGAATTGTAAGAGTTGCTTGTTCCATCTACGTTTAAAAATATTCAAAATGTTACTTGCCATCGAAGGTCATTTTAGCTTATGAATAAGTCACAACATTCCACACATAGTCTACAACCATACTTCTTGGCACCAGTGTCACCGGTTGTGCAAATTGTATTTTCGTACCTTTAAAATTTTCATAAACCATTGAATGTTTTAAAATAAATATATTATAATCATGAATACAATGGGCATATTACTGACACCATTTTATAAATCAAACATTGTTTCAAGGCATACATGCACGCGTGAATTTTCAATCCACTTTGTTAGCAAACATTTACGTAGGAAGGATGCCAACAACGCTATAAAGGATTAAAAGTTACTGAGCAATAAAATGAAAATGCCTAGATTTTTTCCGTTGAAATTTTATAATAGTTAGAAGTTTGTCCTAGAAATCGAACCGTGCTAAAATATTAACTATAACTATGCATGCATGCCTGTCATATTTACAGATATACCACTAACTGGAAACTATTTAGTTAGAAACCCAATGCCTAAAAGTTTTGCTAAACCGCTTGAACATTAGTCTGATTCTTTTGAAAATCTTTCTCAAGAAACTAGTCGGACGCTCATAATTCTTAACAAGCTTCCATCTTGCCGCTTTATTTTCTTCTGAACAACTTGGAATTATCCTTAAACTAAAACCGTTATCCGAAGCTTCAATGCATGATCCAGTGACACTGTTCTTTAAGAGAAATTCCTTATTACCATCCTGGTCCCCAAACATTTCAAAAATCCAACTTGATCTTGGGTTATCATTTTCTATTGAGAATTTTAACTTAAAATCTGTGTCCAGTCCTAACTGCTTCATATATACACCATTATTTGTAGAATACAACCACTTTATTATGCCATCATCCAATTCCATGTCATCTAGCCGATCCATTGGTATTTCGGAGCAGTTACGCAGAACAGGTTGGTCATCAACAGCAAACATGCTTTTCTCAGGAACAAGACACTTATCCGTGGCAACGTTGACTATAACCAGTTGAGACTGAATACAATCCCCACGAACACAGCGCTAAAATATTTATATCATGAATTTATATGATTGACTTGAAAAAAATTTGTTTACAAAATTATTCGCATTTACCCCCAAATTTTCGTATCCGCATCTTGAGCCTTCATGTGGCTCGATGATATCAGGCCGGAACTTGGATCCCGCTTGTGACACACAAAAAGTTGCTCTACAGAACTCAAAGACCTGTGAAAATTTATAAAGTTTGCTAAAAAATTGTTAATGTAATGCTAATACTATATTTTATAAATCCTACCGTATATGCTTCTGTGTCATTCATTAATATTTTGCATTGCTCTTCCATTGTCCAGGCAGGAACTTTACTGGGATTATAAAAAAGCTCAGATGTGTCAATAACAGTTATGTTTCGGCCAGGAGCTTTGGTCAAACACCCGGATATATTTTGTGTGCTACCCCACAAAAAGGCAAATGCGTTCGTACAGTGAGAAAAAGAACGGCTGAGGTCTATACCGTAAATCGATCGATCTGGATCGTTGCTTCCTAAAATACAACAAAGCCATTCACTCTCTTCTTGGGCTTCGCACGCGTTTCGAAACATTGGAGCGTTGTCGTCGGGAAACCCCAATCTGAAAAGGGTTAAATATACTTTATTTATTAAACAATCTTTCTGCAAACTGTGTTCACAATAAACTGACTCACATTTTGGCCACGTTATATGCCAGCCTTTTAGCTGGTTGATTTAACATGGACTGAATAGAAATTGCTTTCCATTTTTTAGAGTTGTCCTGCCTCCCACGACAAACTGATTTTCGGTTAAAAACAGAAAAATTATTTTCTTCACTAAATGACAACTGAAAAAGTGCAATGTCAAAGACTGGAAGCGGATCAAGTTTTGAGTATGTCCAGTTCTCCACATTGTCTCGTACTTTCTCCAAAATGTAGGTGCCATTCTCGTCACGACTGTTTTCGAGAAACAGTTGCTCGTCAGGAGTCTAAGGCAATTAATAATTATAGAATTTCAAAATTTGAATACGATTTGGTTTCTAAACATTATTGTTGTATATAATCACCTTAAAAGTTGTCAAAGAAGTAACTTGAAAAGATATGCTGACACTGGACAGGGTTTGAAAACGCAAATGTACATCGTACATAACGGCTTGCCAGTACTTTAGAATTTGCTCATCACTCTGGTTAAACCTCCTGCCAAAATCTACATCGCCAAATATTGCCAGTTTGACGACATAGCTATCTCTAAGTGGCATCAATTTGGAATCTTTGAACGGTTCATCTTTTCGAACGTCCTCTACAAACTTTTCAACATTTATTTCTGACGTAGCAGTTTTCAGCGTCCCGAGTAACAACACCGTTACAATAGCGCTAAAATACATTTTGAATGCACAAAATATTTTGTTCCTTCATAAAATCAGTTTACACTTTATTAAGTTACTATTAGAAACTTCCAAAATTAAAACAAAACAAGAAAGTAGACAAGCAACACACTATCTCCACGGATTACACGTTTTATGAGCTGGCCGTCGCGTATTTCTTTTCTACGAAACAATGTGGCAATCTATAGTAAAAGGAATGTTGAGTCTTTCGTGTTCAACGCAATAATGATTTTTGCCCTTGTGAAACGTTAATAGTCGCGTAATATAACACGTCTGGTACATGGGTCATAGAACTTTAGCTTTGATCCAGATCGAGAAATTCTACAAAAGGTGCTACCCTTAAAGACAGGCTTGAGTTTTGTTCAGAATTCAATAGTTGCTTACATTTTATGTTTTATTTAATGGTTGCTCCTACCTCCCCTGAAAAAAACTCAAGGATTTATGACTATTTTAAGTCAAACAAAAAGGAAATAAGCTTATAAATGCATAACATTGTTATGCGTTAGGGTAGGGTATGGTAAAATGCAAGACATTACACTGCTATTTCTGAAACCCTGAGCGAGTGTTATGAAGGTAGTCTCAAGGCTGCAGAGCAAAGTGAATGAACTCCCACAAAACCGGACACCTTTTTGCGTCTTCCCCTTTTTTCATCTCGCATATAAAACCTTGATCTACATATACCACGAAAATTTCAAGAAATCCGATTTTGTATTTATTCTACTTTTTACGCTTTGAGCTGGCTCAACAATATCATAGTATGAGGATTAGTTTGAGCATTTCGCAAAAATCCATAGATCACATAAATATTAATTCCTATCATAATGTAAAATAATTTTTATTGCTATTATTACCCATCTTTTATAGTTTAATTTTTTATGTATATTCAAAATTATTATATAGCAATATAGGAATGAATACATGCATGTTGTGTTGTTTAAACTTATACCTAAATATATTATTAGTTTGAAATTCCAAACATGTATTTTTTAGGTTTGAGGGCGTGCAACCAAAGTACTTAATTTTTTGTGTCAAATGTCACGGGATGTACGTACCGAAGCTTGTCGAATGTATAATTGTAAAAGCTGAGCACTTTCCAAGTCAAATGGCTAGCCATTATAATGCTTTTGAGTGAAGATTTATGGTCTACTGTGTTTGCTCTAGTCATTGAAGTACAAATGTACGGATGTTCTAGCTAGACGAATGTTAATAAATTACTCTAAATAAGATGTAGCTATTACATAGCTTACGTGTAATTTTTTATGCAAGTATTTACCTATGAAACCGTCTGATAAAATTACTCATTTGGATGCATTGGTCAATATTATTAGCATGCTTGCATCATTATATTTCAGCATCTAGTATATATAAACCAAAAATCTTGCGACGTAAATTGTTCACAGTCAATCAATCAATCCAATACTTTATATATACCTTTCAGTAACGTAGCCCAGTCAATGTTTTCACGAATTGATATTCAGTCTAGTACCAGGGGGTGAAATTTCACCCCCTTAGTGGGTGAAATTTCACCCCCCTTACCTAATTAATTCTTTTTCCAAAAATTAACACAGGAGTGATTTTTTTAATTAATTGACCAAAAAATATGCAAAAATACTTATTCGATGCAGAAAAAAATTGCAAATTTTTCAGTCACAATTGCAAAAAAGTACCATGTGTTATTACACAGCTATGCAAAATTTATTGTTGAAATTTTGGAAATTCGATAACTCAAAAACCTCGTGTTGGAATTTTTTGCAAATTGGCCAGAAAATAGCACATTTTTTGTAGATTCAGATGTCTGGCGTTTTAATTTCAGTACTTCAAAATATCAAAAAAGTGCAAAAATCAGGTAAAATTTGTGGTTTTTATTTTTTCTTGCTTGCGTTTCTAAAACGCCAGACATGTCATTCACACCATCTGAATCTACAAAAAATGTGTTATTTTCTGGCCAATTTGCAAAAAATTCCAACACGAGATTTTTGAGTTATCGAATTTTCAAAATTTCAACATTAAATTTTGCATAGCTGTGTAATAACACATGGTACTTTTTTGCAATTGTGACTGAAAAATTTGCAATTTTTTTCTACATCGAATAAGTATTTTTGCATATTTTTTGGTCAATTAATTAAAAAAATCACTCCTGTGTTAATTTTTGGAAAAAAAATTAATTAGGTAAGGGGGGTGAAATTTCACCCCCTCTGTGTATTTTGGGGGGTGAAATTTCACCCCCTAGGGGGGTGAAATTTCACCCCCTGGTACTAGACTGGTATTCTGAAGATGTAATCTTTGCATTTAACTGATTACGACTTGCTGACTGCATAAAAGTCAAACCGCACTTAACTCTTTGTAATTAACTATTACTTTGAAGTAATGTTGCTTTATCAATACTTTATCTTGTCATGTTTGTTTTAACAAAATTGAAAGTTTGGTAATGTATGTAGTATTTTGCGTCATAAAGTGCTTTACGAAAAATAGGGAGACGTGTTTTCCAGAAGATAAGAACCTCAAAAGCATTTTTACAATTGCGACGGACATTATGGAAGCGTTGAGCATTTTTTATAAATTGTGGAATATAAAACATAATAAGCCTGAGCTGTCTATTGTTACTGACTTATTAATGGGTAGCATTATTTCACACTTTGACGGAATTTCTTGACGTAGACGATAATATTATCAGTAGATAAATACCTCAACTAAGCAATCAGTACATTTGATAAATTCATGTTTATCACGTAATGCAGTAACTAGCCAAAAGTTGGATATATTAAACTTCATGAAGTATTATTATGTTTGAACTCATTAAATTAATTTATTAATTTTAAAGCATTAGACTTGAGCATTTAAAATTTTGACGGTGGCATCCAACTGAGAATTTATACAAGCAATATTTTTAAGATGGAAGACTGGCAGAAATTGCAAATTCAAAAAAACTTACCATCCTTAATCGAAATTACAACTTGTACAAGTAAACTGTTAGCTATATTACGAGCAAAGGGAATTGTGGGATGCGATGACGTGGCAAATATTGTAAGTTACACATTTTAAGGTTTTACAGAACACGGTGATATTCATCATTTAAATCATATGCATATCAAATGTTAATTACAGAAAGCAAGGAAAACTAAAGTTGACAAGACATATCTGTTGTATGATATTTTGTGCACAAGAAAAGATGCATACTACACTTTAATACATTCCCTGATAGAAACAAATCAGTCTGGTGCTGTGGACATTCTTCTAAAACAACTTCCAAACGAAATGTTTGAAAATCTACAGATTAACTTTTTGGGTAACGTTAGCAGTCTCAAAACTCTTCTGGATCCAGCTCAAATTGTCCGTATATTGTCATGGGTACAAAACCATATGTCCACTAAGGAGTTTCTGGAGTTTCACGAAAACGTGTTGTGTCAAAACAATGTGGTGAAGCTTATACGCAACACAATGCCCCCACCATATTCACTTTATATTCCCAGATTTCTTTCAAGACGTCTCAAAATAAATATAAGTTTGTTTGAGCAACCATGTACGGACGTATTTGTATTTAAAGATATTAGTCGACTTGAACTTCGAAACTTTATGAAGTCTTACGGAATTGAAACATCAACAAAACAATTACTATCACGCAAGATAACATCTAGATTTGTGCTTTTAGATAGTGAGTCTGACTGGAAGAAAATTTGTGAAATTTTGCCAAACAGCTCTGTACATCTTGTAAGATTTGAAAAAGCTACTCATGCATTCATTCTACAAGCAACCACAGGCAGGTCAAGTTATCTGCATGAATATTTGGAACACAGTGGCCAACTTGAAAATATACTGATACCGGAGAACTCCTTTGTCGAAGCTGCACTTAAAGACAACGAAAAAGGTATTTGTATTTGTGACTCCCCAGGAATGGGAAAATCTCTACTGCTAGAAAATCTTGCAAGACAAACTTTTCAAAAGCATCCGGACAGAATTGTTGTTTTTATGCAGTTACGAGATTTGGCACCTTCGTGTACTTTAGAAACCACCTGTTCAAAGGAAGCAATATTAAATCAACTTGCTACATCATCACTAGCATATCGTATTTTGCGTGAAATAACTCAAAATTTACAAATAAAATTTGAACTGTTTTTAGATGGGTTAGATGAAGTGTCCGAAGATAATTTGGAATCTGTTACAAATTTACTTCATGATATAGGCAGGAGCATGCCCGAAGCGAGAACTTATGTAACGTCGCGTCTGGTGCTTCGTAGCGAGCTAGAACAAACGCTTGGCACGATTCCGTATGACATTCATCCTTTTAGCAAGGAAACTCAAATTTATTTCTTAGTCAGCTACTGGACTAAAAACGACAGAACACTGGACACACTGAAGCTAACCGAATTTGCATCCAAATGTCTACAACACTTAGAATATACGATAACGGATGGTGAAAAAATGATAACTGGTATACCACTTCAATGTAGACTAGTAGCGGAAATTTACTCAATGCAAGCAAGCGTTTATGCAGACAAAAGGCGCACATCAACACCAAATTTTAGTTATAGTTTTGCTAGTTCGTTAGTGGAGATCTACGGCAAGTATCTTCAAATACAACTTGGGGACACCGATTGTAATTTTGAGTGTGTGTTGAAAAATAAAACAAAATGCACTGAATCATGTTTAGTAAGAAGTTTCCATGTCTGGTATGCATTAATGACAATATTTCCTGAAGTTTGTATATACATTTTTAAATTCCAAAGACAAATGCAGATGTTACAGTTAAACACGCATAATATTTTAAGGCCTGGCATACTTTTACAAAAGGAAAATGGTAGCTACAAGAATTTTGTTCACCAAACATTTGCTGAGTACTTGGTTGCGGAATATTTTGTTAAAAGGGTGTTTGTAATTAACACTCGAGAAACGCTCCTGGAGAAAAATGTGAAAAACATTCTTTTTAATAAATTCTTTATATCACATAGGAATTACATTATTTTAGCAGAATATGGTTTTCGAAAAAATGTGGTTGTTACCTTTCTAAATTCGTTAATTTTAAAAAATGGGTTTATACCTGATGTACCATTTGTTTTAAAATCAGGATATAGGTTTACACGTGCTTTGGTGAGTTGTCTCTATCACAATTATACGGAACTGTTTGAATTATGTACGCGTATTGCAATCAACTCAGGAATGATAACACGGTGGCGACACAAATATTACTTGCAAAAAAACAAATACCGGGCGGTAATGATAGCTAAAATAGCCGTCAAACACTGTAGTGTGTCGACAGTTGCCAAGGTGTTTGAATTCTTCAGCCAATTTTACGGAGTACATTTAAACACACTTGATTCAAACTATCTAATAGACCATTACGTGGATGAAACATTACTTCAAATTGCTGTTAGACAATCTAATTATGAAATGGTTTGCTATCTTGCAGAGTTATTGCCAATTCATAATCAAAACTTAATTTATACTTGTGTGTATAACACAGAAAATATGACTACAGAGCAACGAGAACGAAGGCTGGAAATAGCTCAGTTACTGTTATCAAAATGTAGTGATCTAGTAACGGAGAAAACAGGTTTATTGCTTGCTTTAGAAGCTCATGTAGATGCTATTATACTTTTAGTGAATAATGGTGCTAATTATCGAGTAACTAAAGGCTACAAAAACATTTTACATTTGACTATTGAATACATGTCGGATTGCGATTTTATCAAACTGTGTGATTTCTTAATATACAAGTGTAATGCAAGGGAACTATTTCTAGAAGATGCTAATTGGTTTAGCTTTTTTGATTTAAGTTTTTTAGATAGAGTCGAAATCAAAGTTAAAACACTTGTGAGTATCTTAATCATGTTATATATTAAACCTGGAAACGTGTGTGAAAGTTTAGTTGAACCAGAAAACAGCTTAGAAATTTTGATACAACGGCTAACCAGTCAATTCTATTTGGAATACAAAGAGGGCTTTACAACCTTGTTATGGTTGGCATTAAAAGAAAAAAACTTGGATGTAATTAAGTTATTGGTTTCTTATGACAGTTCAATTGCGGAAGTCAAAAATGATATTGACACCACTTTTTTGTGTATGGCTACTATGCATAAATTAAGAGATATTACAGAACTGATGATTTGTAAAGGGGCTAACTTTTACGCTGTTAATTTGTGCGGTGAAACAATTTTACATTTTGCGGCGGAAACCAAAGATAGCGTTTTCTTTCATTGGCTTGTGGAGTTCTTAGGAAGAATGAAAGAAAAAGATAACAAATCTCAATCAAACGCTCTTAACTGCAAATCAAAGGCGCACTTTGAACCAAAAACTTTGCACGAGTTATTTAACTGGCGCGACAAGCTTCTAAACAGAACTGCATTGGATGCTGCTATTGAGTACATGGAACTATCACGAGAAACTTTGGAATTGTATTTTACATATAGTAATACAACTCAAAAATAGAACTGACATTAATTTAAGGTTACAGTTCTTGTTTCAACCGGAAGGAAAGAAATAATATATGTACAAAACATTTTTGGTTAACTGAATATAAATTTACATTAGAAAAGTTGCAGAAATTAAAGAGTGTTTGATGTATTGCATTGTATTCATATTATAACAAAAATTAATTTTGAATTACAACTTAGAGAACTGGACAAGCTAACTTTGTGATTTGCAGGAATAATTAGTCATTAGTATTATTAGCAATAAACTCCCAAACAAAGGAGTGATATAATAAAATTTGTAAGTTTCTCTTTTCAATGCTCAAAAATGAACAGAACTCCAAGCTTTCTACATTCCAAATACTTCTAAACCGACGAATTTGCTAACGCAAGCCGCCTCAAATGCCGTTATATTTGGCATTAATGCCGTACGCTATGCTTTCAAGAGATGTTTAGTGCTAACGCGCAAGTTTATGTATCATTTAAAAGTAAGCTGATTGTAAAACAAATTGTGAAATCTACACTGACAAGTTGTTGATAATTACAATAATTGTTATTTAGATATGGGTCTAATAATATTGGCCTTTAACTTAAAACCCTTTTAATAGTTAAAACTAACATATTTTGGTGTTTAATCTGTTTTTGAAAAAAGGCACAAGCTGTACAATGTGTTACGAATACTATTTCTAGTACATTAGACATTTACAATGTATTAAGATAAGGAAGAGGTAATAAGCTACAATAAAAAAATAAAGACATACATTGCCTATACTACTTAAGTAGCCTATGTTATTAAAAATAATTATTCCTGACTGTTTTCGACAAGGAATATTAAATTACTTATTTAATACGAGTAGCCCTTAACTTTTAATATGCTTTTCTAGATAATATTTCAAATGTTGCGAATGTGGCTGGTAAACTAGAACGTTCTACCAACTGAACTAGTTTTATTTAAAAACCCACAAACTGCTCTGTAGTTTAGTTGGAACTAAATTTTGAGATAAAAATCAAAGTAATAAAAATGTTTTTTGCGCCAAAAGATACGAGATGTGCTTACAATACCCTGCAGAATGTGTGATTGACGGATTTTTACTTGGCATGGTAATACTCTCTAGAGTCGTGCAGCATCCTCTTAGTGATGATGACTTTCCCTATATTTCTTAACACCCTGAATATTTTGATAAGCCACAGGTATTTGTCGAACATGTACAGGTACTCATATCATCCAAGCAGTCATATATGTTAACAGGCTTTGGTATAAAGTAAGCATAATAATAAGGTGGTTATACTAGAAACATTAGGAAATATTATTTCAAAGTAATATTCCTAATGGTTTTTGACTACCACCATTATATTATTTATTCATTACTAAAACCTTTTACATGATATTGTTCTTCGTTTAGTTATTCCAAGTCCTGTGGACGTGTCTTTTAAGTCTACAAACTCCAAGCTTACGATAATATATAGCCCACGTAGTTTAAAAATGCTTACTGTAAACGCAAACATTATTTTACTTTACATTTCCCTGGGAGTTTATGTCATAATCAGTATATTTCTACAAACCCACGCGCATGCAACCACAGTGCACAAAGCTGCCAGGAAAAAACCTTGGTTCTTTAAAACATTACAACTTCCTCCTACAAGTAAAACTCTCCTGCCTATTAAAAATATTAATCAATACCTTCAAGCAATAAGTTATAAAAACACTCTCCTTGTTTTTACCAACCTTCAGCACGTAGATTTTTTCGAGCCTCCGTCCCCAATTATTGTTCGCAGTTTTGTTCCTGTTAGAAGAACCTACTCGAACACAGCGCCACTTTTCTGGTTACCCAGGAATACGTCCTACGGAAGTTTTAATGTTTCATCTCGAGTATTACGCTGTGTACCATCTAAGTTTTTGAATCCTGGAAACCACTGTTTTCGAATAAGCTTTTTCAACTTTTCTACACAAACTAAACCATGGAAAGGAGAAGTGCACATTTCTTTGTTTTTGCATGACTTTCTGCTGCAACATAAGTATTTGGGAAATCTTCGAATATTCCGGTACGAAAACATAACAGAAGAAATATATCTTAGCAGAATTTTGCCAAATTCGTTACCAAGTTTAAATGTAATAGTCGGCAGACGTAACTTCGAAATCACCTCAAATGTTTCGTTTTATTTCTTTCATTATATAGCTCACTATCTTGGAGTTGACTATAGCGAAGATTTACAACGTTTTTCAATTTTTCATGATATTTTTGTTCTAATGGTGGTTTCTACTGAGTTCAATTCCATCCAACATGCATATTTATTCAAGCCATGTCATTGTGCATCCTTTGCTACTCAGCATGCAGTAACATTAGAAATGTTAAAGTCAGATCATATGAACTGGTTAACAAAATTGAACGAGAGATGGCTGCCGTGGGAAGGGTTTTGGACATCCCGCAATGCAGAAAAATATAAATTTAAGCACAACATGCTTTCATATTTTGCAAAATGTCAAGGACTTGAAAAGAAATATCGCATATTTCGTCAGTTTTACGGAAAAGGAAATTATTACAATCGCCTTTTCCTAACAACATCAATAATTGTTCAAGAGTTAATGTCCAACCACAGTTATACCTTCAGAGGTACAGAATGTCAAAACGGTGTAACAAAACCGGAATGGAAGCAACCAAAAAACTTTTCTAAGCACTTGGGCTTAAGCAGTTTTTACACAAAGCTAGATATACATGTAATTCCTGTAGAGCTTGCTCATGCAGGATATCATATAGTACTGAGAAGTGATTTGGCTAGATTAAGATTTGTCACTTGTGGACAGCAAGGAATGACTCCACTTCCGTTTCGCGAGCTGGTGAATGTTTATGATGCTTTTGTTTGGATGTTTGCTCTTTTGTGTGTTGCTACTGTAAGCATTTGTCTTTTTCTTCCATATGTAAATACTTGTAAAAATGAAAAATCCTCTGGGTTTTTGAAATTTTTGAACTGCAGCAAGAACATATTATCTGTTGTAAAGACACTTTTGGAACAGGGTGATCCATTCAACAGTAATCTCCTCAAGGAGTCTACTTGTCGTTGGTTGCTTAGTGGATTTTTACTTAGTAGTCTTGTGCTAAGCAATGCTTACAAAAATACTAATGTATACAACATGATAACATCCAGGACTCCGCTTCTGTACAAGACTTTGGATCAACTTAGAAGCGATAATGTGTCTGTTTACACACGAGTTTTTAATATATTTTTATGTTGCGGTCGTAAAGATTTACGAGAGGACAATCTTTTGCCTGTACAACTTGACCAACATTGGATTACAGAGCCAAGCCCAAACTTTCCGTATGTAACAATGGACGCTACAAGTTGTGATGTGTGCTCTGCAGCACATCAGCACATTACCTATGTGACTACATGCCATGAGCATATCTACGTGTGGGCAATCGCGCATACGCATGAGTCATGACCTACATTCCTAAGTACCTACTAAATACCAGCACGTAAGTGCGTAAACGTTAGTGTGTAAACGTTAGTGCGTAAGTATCTAGTTCATTCATTCGCAATGTAAATATACAAATTTGTGTACGTGTGTTAATCCATGTAATCACTATTTATGAATCTGTATATATACCAAGCAATCTATCAATAAAGATATCCAGTCAGACAGAGAGTCTCAGGACTCACACAAGTCCACTCTTGGACTTGTCTGTCGATAACCAACAAAGTCTTGTGTTGCTGTTGTTCTTCATTCCAGCATAATATATTCCCACACTACAACTGGAAGCATCACACGTCCCTTACCATAACTGGTGCAGATGGCTCGTTCCTGCTCATCTCACTAGCCAAGACGAGTTCCCCTACATTTTGGAAACCTTTGCAAAAATTTCGGTCTTCTAGCAGCTTTCAGAAACTTCCCAAAAAGTTTGTGGAAATCCCGAGTGGACTATTCCGGCGGAGTTTTATACAAAATTTCTGGGGATCCATCCCTCACCCACGAAGGACCACCGATGATACGCGCAACTGAGGACTGAAGCTGGTCATTAGAAGCAGCAACCACTGGAGACCAAAGCAGCAACCACTGGAGACCAAAGCAACAACCACTGGAGACCAAAGCAGCAACCACTGGAGACCAAAGCAGCAACCACTGGAGACCAAAGCAGCAACCACTGGAGACCAAAGCAACACACATTGGTGATCAACGATACCATCACTGGAGATCAAAGTGACGCCCACTGGTTGCCATTGTTAAATACTCCACAGATGTATAACGAGGAAATATCGTCAACAAAAGCATCCTCCATGATCCACTAAAGAGGACGCAGAGGGTCAGCTGGTTACGTCAGCATCGCAGTGACCTCTGGTTGCCGCAACACCTAATAATTTTCCTGTCATCTGTCAACCTTCGGATTGATACGTCAAAATGGACATCCCAAAATACAGGAAACCACTGATGGCCCATGATGTAGAAAAATTCTTGGTCTCTTTCCATCTTTGGGGCAAAGCAAGAAACATTCCAGACCAGCGTCTGAAGTACCTGTTGCCAAACGCATTTGAGAACGCAGACGCCAACACATGGTTCTCTCTAAGATTGGAAGAAATCTATGACGACTCCATGACCTTTGATAAGCTGTGCAGCCTTTTTGTACAGGATGCTCCCATGGGGTTTACACCACCGCTTGCTCTTGAAAAAATCCTAAGCGAGAAGCAGGAAGAAGATGAGCTCACGTCATACTTCATCTTACGTCTTCAGAGCATTTCGGGGAACCTTTTCAGCAAAATAAGTAACTCCGTGCTGGTGGATTGCATCTTAAGAAACATGAATCCGAACGTTATGGAGTACTTAGAACTCATGGGGAGGCCACGAACACTCGAGGACCTGCGGAAACAAGTCAGAGAGTTCGAACGAAAACGAGATTCCAGAGTTAAGCCAAAAGTGGAGAAGGAGGACATCATGAACCTGCTCGTAAAAGAGATTACTCGACTTAAGACGGAAATGAGCCCACCCCACACCAAGTGTGAATTCAACCCTGACTCATTCTCGGATGGATAAACCCAGAATTGGATCAATCATCATCATCAATGTAGCAGATCAACACTTTCTTTTTTCGTAGCCTACGTAAATAAACCCAAAAGCAGTAGATGGACAATCAGTGTGCAACCATTCCCTACTTTGAAAACTGAAACCACTACCATACCTGAAATTTGTGACTCATCTCATCATCAAGTCATCATCATCAAAACACATTGGTCTTTAACATTCAAATATGGACAAACTGGACTGTAATGGAGAAACTCCACGCCGAACACCCATCATCGTAAATCAGACCAAATCTATTAACCTCATGAACCATCAGGTGAAACACATTGCAATCAGCCCTTAAAAGCAGACAGAAGGAAGACTCTACCAATCCGTATAAATATGAAGGCTCATTTGCTGGTGATACCGATAACGTAGGAAGAGGCCTGCCAAACCTCATTGTGACATTCCTACCAGGAACCGGTGAATGCATGCAATCAACCTAGAAGTATAAAATAAAAAGATGTCCATCTTCAAAGGTGCGTCCCATTCTGACTGGACAGAGACTTGATCACTCTCATCGTACCTTAGGAACTGGGAACCGCAAATGCGAATGATGCAGTACATCCCCTCCGTAAAATGCCTCACAGAGTATTTATCCATACCTGCAGTGATGAACTACCTGACGAAAAATAGGCCGGCCGGCAAATAAAATGGAGACTATATAAATATGCGTACCTCAGAGAAAAAATGAGGTAAACTAATACAAAATATAATTGTGTACCTCTGAAATAAAAGGGAGGTAAATAAATGTGTACCTGTAACAGTATATAGCCATGAAATATGTCTATAAAAGTGATAGGTAGCACACTACTTCGACTAACTGCGTAGCCAACTTATTTCTGTAGAATGTGATGTTCCGAACATCGCCATGTGAAATACATGCGTGTGGAATACACGTGTGGAAACCATGCTCTCAGAATAAGGATTAGGACTAATGCAGCAAGAATATATAATATGAAAGTAATAACTCACACAAAATAGATTCTGAAAAGTCAGAAACAGAGGTGCTATGAAGCACGTAACATATGACAGGTAGTTCACAGGGAGGCACTAGCTATTAAGAGAAGGCAATACTAGTTTATAAACAGATACAAATTCAAAATGAAATTCGAATCCTGTCACAACCAAAAACTCCGAGTCTTCACAACAACAAACATATACAGAATTTTCACAAGGAAAAACATCATAACGATAAAAATATCTAGTAGGGCAAACCGGAGAAATACAATTTATAAAATGCTCCAGAATGCATTACAAATTCCAAGAGTCCATAAGAAGGATCAAATAGTCAAAGTGGAGAAAACGTCAAATCGGTTGAGTTAGGATGTGATGCAGTCATAGTCAACATGTTCCAAGTTACAAAATTATTTAATTCTAAACTTTTCCCTGAATATAACTCAAAACGATTCCAAATTATTACAATCTAAATGCTAAATTTTTGAAATTTGATAATGCTACAGATTGAATCCAATATACTTGTACATAGATTTTGTTTTTATATTTAGTCAAGTCAGTACGATAGTCAATTTTACAGTAGAAATTTTTACAAAATTCCTACATTCTAGTTTATACTTAGAATAACTTATTTCATGGCATAGTTTCAATTCCTTTAGATTTTTTTCTATGTGGCATAATTGTGAAAATTTTGTAAACAATTCGTTCATATTTTTTTATGCACATGAATGATTTGGGTGATTCATATTCCGTTGCGCAGTTGTGTGATGTGGGGAATAGACTCTCGACAAAAGCCTAAACGTACGAGAAAGTATTTCTGACGCAATTCGGCTAGACGAACGATCAGGTAGCTTTTCATTTCTTGTCGATCTTAAAAACCAATGCTGGTCAATTCAATTAGCGTTCTCACAAATTTCTTGTGAATGCCCCTGGTGGGAAATCAATTTCGATTCACATACTATGAATTCGAATTATATTGCACATTGCATACGTGTAATGAACGCTATGTCGCTGCATAACTGTACATGGTATAACCTTTGTAATTCCGCAGCATCGTCTCATGACAGTGTGATCTGTCCAAACCCAGCATTCCCCTTTCGAATTTATCTTTTGCCCTCCCAACTAAATTTTTTTTAAATCGTTTGTTGTCGCAGGATTGCCTCCGGAATCAGCTTTCGTCAATTGGGTAGTTGGGTGTTGAATCCTTTGCATTTCCTGTTCTGTTTGATGAATTTTTGGGTCATTCCAATCATTTTTTTTCTTAGTAGTTTTTTTTTCCATTATACGTTCAGTACACCAAAACGTTGGTACCAATTTTATTCGTAGGGCGGGTATGACGTGTGTACTTAACGTATGTCACAATTACGCCATCGTACTTTTATAAAATAATGTAATAGTTTTATTTATGTTAATTTCAAACAATTTCAAATTCAATGTAATAATTATAAAATTCCTACAAACTTACGAATTGTAATTAGAAACTTACATTTTATCCTTATAGAATTTAAATATAATTCAGTTTAGTATTTTTTTTAAATAAAATTTCTCATTAGAAACGATTAAGTATTGTGGGTAGGGTAGATGTGATGTGTGCTCTGCAGCACATCAGCACATTACCTATGTGACTACATGCCATGAGCATATCTACGTGTGGGCAATCGCGCATACGCATGAGTCATGACCTACATTCCTAAGTACCTACTAAATACCAGCACGTAAGTGCGTAAACGTTAGTGTGTAAACGTTAGTGCGTAAGTATCTAGTTCATTCATTCGCAATGTAAATATACAAATTTGTGTACGTGTGTTAATCCATGTAATCACTATTTATGAATCTGTATATATACCAAGCAATCTATCAATAAAGATATCCAGTCAGACAGAGAGTCTCAGGACTCACACAAGTCCACTCTTGGACTTGTCTGTCGATAACCAACAAAGTCTTGTGTTGCTGTTGTTCTTCATTCCAGCATAATATATTCCCACACTACAACTGGAAGCATCATACGTCCCTTACCATAACTAAGTGAAGTGTATAATGTATTACTGCACTATAACAACAGCATGGCTTCTAAACGTCAGCTACAAACTTTGCAAAGGCTGTATAGTATCTCACAAATTCATATAAATAACACATTTGTAATAAACTCCCTGTTTAGTACACTTCTTCCCCTTTTACGTGTACGATTCTTCAGATTTATAAACGGTTTTATGGCCGGTTTTATACATGCGTTTTGGGAGAGGGAGTCAAAATGGTATTTAAGCAATATCCTGCAATGCAACAAAACAGCGTTTGTTCTCCCGGAGAGTGAGTCCTATCAATTCGCTATGAAAGCACAACTATTGAATCAAACGTTGGTCTCCGTGAGTTCAGAAGTGTACGCTGAACTGGCATTTGCTCTAAACCTAAATAAGTATGTGCCACCAAAATATCTGAAACGAGCCAGGATGCTAACGGAGTCTGGTATAGTTTCGTGGCTGCCTGAAATGGCAACGTTTAGACAACCGTTTGGAAGCAATGCCGTACCTCCACCCAAAAGTGCGTCATTACAGGGAAATGTGGTTGTTATATTTTTGTTAGTAATCGTTGGGTATGTCGTATCTAGTCTATCGTTTATTGCAGAATTTCACAAAACATTTTTCTTGTATATTCTTGTAAATCCGGCAACGTTAGTTTTAAACTATGGTGTTAAGGGGTTAAGGAAACTTATAGCTTTAAAATATAAAACGGCTATTAGCAATTGGGTAAATTTTCATGAGAGTATTAATACGGTAAGATATTTGTATAAACAATTTATGAGTTTTTTCCGTATTGCTGTATTTTACGTAGGTCAGTTTGTCCACAAAACTATTGTAAAACATTAATAAAAAACTGTAAATATCCTCATACCAAACAATTGAACATTAAACCATGTCACTGTTGTGAGATTACACAATCAGCATTTTAAAATTGGAAATAAAGATACTTATGCAAGTTTATTTTACATATGTGGATATATTATTAAGGACATCAAATCAAAATTACTTTCATTCACAAATAAAAAGGTTTTTAATCGACGGAAAAACTAAGAAAGATGACCGCTTTTGACACACGTTTTGGTTTTGTCCGCCATAACTTTTTATTGTTTTATTTTTTGCAAACAAACTTTGCAGATGATTGAGTATGTTTTTAGATTCCTTTCAGTTGAGATATGGACCTCTAATGACTTCCGCACAGTAGGTTCAGAGCATTGCCTTTTGTCTCCATCCAAAATAGGAAAGTAATAGCCAGATCATGATACAAGTTACATTTGATAGAGGACGATGTGGGCTTTCTTATCGATAGCCGCATGTCATAGCGCTGCCTTGTTTACGAAATATCCTAGGTCAAAACTGGAGTTTTTACATTGTTAGTATAGCACGCTGGTGCTCAGTGCTTCTAATAGCACCCCTGCATGAATGCAATACTGTGCGCCAAAGTGCAATACCCACAATGTACAATAACCTTAAATTTTACCTCGGATATCTCGAGAACAAGGCAGCGCCATGACATGCGGTTTTCTGCAAAAGAAAACCCGCATTGTCGTCTATCAAAATGTTCTTCGTTTAAAATATAAAAATAACGAACCCCGTGTAGATCTTCCAGAATTGTTTGATGTTTTGAGAAACTTCCAAAGTAAAAAACTTCTCAGATAGAAAGAAGCAGTTCAGATGCTTTAATTTTTAATTCGTTTTATCTAATTTTGGAACGGTTTAGTTATATTACTTACATGAAGTAAAATATCTAACAATGTGCCGATATTGATAAAACCCTGAACTTTGCCTATATATTAGTGCATACTATATTTAATATTGTTAATACTCATTTCTTTATCCTTACTTAACATGTAAATTTTTGGACGTATATATGAAATATATTCAGGTAAATTATTCAATATATAACATATAAGTGATTATACACCTAATATGTAACCCGGATCGGTGAACACTCGTATATTTTCAACATCTATGGTAAACCATTAAAAGATGTTCGCTGCTGAATACACTTAACGTTGGTGTAAGCAACAATGTTATTTGTTTAATTTATATGGCCCTGTTTTATGCATCACCAATACCTAATTAAGAGGTTTTTTGTCTAATTTTAAAACATTTTCTGGAGTAAAGGTATGGTGTCTAATCTAAGCGTACTTTCCCAGGGTTCCACGAGATTTTTTTTTGTTTTAAAAGAGATACGCCGGGTTAAAACTAATCTGCCTTGTTGAAGGGTAACCATTCAGGTTTTCAGGTATGAAACTAAAGTACACGGACAACAATATCAACAATAGCTGTCTTGCTGAAACAGTGAGTTAATAAGCTAATGTATAAAATTAAATTCATATTATTACCTATACTACTTAATTAGCACAATAATATTTTATTAAAAAGTAATTTTTCCTGATTGATTTTGACAAGGAAAATTAAATTAATTTCTAATTTGAATAACGTTTATTTTTAAATTATTTTAGATGTTGCGAATGTGTCCCGTGAACTAGAACGTTCTACTAACTGAACTAGTTTTAATCAAAAACCTGCAAACTGCTCTGTAGTTAATTTGGAGCTGAACTTTACCAAAAGAAACCAAAGTAATGTTTTCTTTCAGAGATTTTATTATTTTGTTTTTCATTTCTTCAAAAATTTCTTGTACAAGATGTAAAACAATAAAAACACTGCTTCAAACGCTAGAAACGTATGCGAGCAAAGAACATCACAGTAATAATTGGCAGTTTTTTGAAACATTAAAAAATCGGCCCCCTATTAAACTCCCTGTACCTATTGAAAATCTTAATGAATACCTTCAAGCCACAAGTTATACAAGAAGCCTCATTGCTATTACAAACTTTCTACATGTTGATTTTTACGAGCCACTGTCTCCAGTAATTCTGCGCAGTCCTGTTCCTGCTGCTGAAACCACTACTGACAAACTCCAGTTATATTGGATACCACGAAATACTTCCTATGGAAGTAGTATTTTTGCATCACAGGATATACGCTGTACACCATCCAAATTTTTAGATAATGGTAATAACTATATTAACCATTGCTTCCGAATCAATTTCTTTAACTTTTCTGCTCAAACTAAACCTTGGAAAGGAGAAGTACATGTTTCTTTGTTTTTGCAAGATTTTCTGCTGCAACAGAAATATTTGGGCAATCTTCGAATATTCCGGTACGAAAACTTGGAGGAACCTGAATATCTTACAAGACTTATGCCGAATTCGTTACCAAGTTTAAATGTGCTTGTTGGTAGACCTAATCACGAAATCAGCTCAAACGCTTCGTTTTATTTCTTTCACTATATAACTCAGTTTTTTCGAATTGGTTATACCGAAGATTCCCAGCGGACTATAAACTTTCATGAGATTTTTATTCTAGTGACGGTTTCTACTGAAACAAATTCAATTCAGCAGCTATATTTATTAAAACCTTGCCAATGTACGTCCTTAACTAGTCAACATGCAATTAGTTTAGAAATGTTAAAGTCAGACCACATCAATTGGTTAACAAAATTGAATGAGCCATGGTTGTCGTGGAGCGGGTTTTGGTCATCCGGTCTGTTTTACAGGTTCAATCGGGATTTGCTACCGCATTTTGCAGAATGCAAAAGCCTTGCACAGAAGTACGACACTTTTCGCCAGTTTGACAGAAAGCGAAACCATTACAGTCGCCTTTTCCTAATAACGTCCATAATTGTTCGGGAGCTTATGTCAAACCAAAGTTACACATTCCGAGATAGTGAATGTCTAAATGGTGTTATGAATTCGCGCTGGGAATACCCAAAGAGCTTTTCTAAGGACTTTTATAAGAGCAACATTTACACAACCCTGGTATTGCGTGCAATTCCCGCGGATCAAGCGCATGCAGGATATCACCTAGTACTGAGAAGTGACTTAGCTAGACTTAGATTTGTTACTTGCGGACAACAAGGTATGACGGCACTTCCGTTTCATGAGCTGGTTAGTGTTTATGATGTGTTTGTCTGGATGTTTGCTCTATTGTGCATTGCTTCTGTAAGTATTGGACTCTTTCTTCCGTATATAAAAACGAGTCAAATTGACAGTCAAAACCATTTTTGGAAGTTTCCAAAGTGCAGCAAGCATGTTTTGTCAGTTGTGAAAACACAATTAGAACAGGGCGACCCATTTTCTAACAGTTTGCTAAAGGAGTCTACTTGCCGTTGGTTGCTTAGTGGATTTCTACTTGGTAGTCTTGTGTTAAGCAATGCTTACAAAAATACTAATGTTTACAACATGATAACATCCAGGACTCCGCTTCTGTATAAGACTTTGGATCAACTTGAAAAAGATAATGTGTCTGTTTACACACGAGTTTTTGACATTGATTTATACTCAATTTTCAAAATAACAGAAAAGCGTCTCCTACCTGTAAACCTTCAGCAGCACACGATTACAGAACCAGGGCCAAAGTCATATTGGTTTCTTCCAGTGCTTGACGCTTCAAGTGAAGTGCATCGCGCGTGGCGGAAATATAGAAATAGTGTTGCTTCTAAATTTCAGATACAAACTTTGCAAAGATTGCATAATGTATCTCGTATTCATATAAATAACTCATTCATAATAAACTCACTGCTACGTACGTTTATACCACTTCTACGTGTAGGATTTTACAAACTTACAAGCGGTTTTAGAGCCGGTTTACGATACGCGTTTTGGGAGAGGGAGTCAAAATGGTATTTAAGTAATATTCTGCAATGCAACAAAACGGCATTTGTGCTCCCGGAGAGCGAGTGTTATCAGTACGCTATACAAGCACAGCTTATGAATCAGTCATTAGTTTCTGTAAGTTCAGAAGTGTATGCTGAGTTGGCAGTTGGAATAAACATAAATAGTTACGTGCCACCAAAATATCTTAAACGAACCCGTATGCTCACAGAGTCTGGTATAGTTGCGTGGCTTCCAGAAATGGCAACGTATAGACAGCCGTTTGAAAGTAACACAGTATCTACGCCCAAAAGTGCGTCATTGCAAGGAAATGTTCTGGTCATATTCCTATTGGCATTTGCTGGTTTTGGCATATCTAGTGTAACATTTTTTGTAGAATTGAACAAAATGCAGTTTCTATATTTTCCTAAGTTAGTTTTAAATTTTGACCATCGCAGAATATGGAAAATAAAACTGGTAGAAAGTAAGAAAACCATTTGCATTTGGATAAGCTGTAAAAAGTATGCTAGTTCCGTAAGGTTCTCCGTAAAAAGATTTTGGATACTACTACGAAATGTCTTGCTTTCTTTATGCAGGTTGAAAAGAAAATTTGTTTAGTTTATTCTCATGTTTACTAACTGCCATTTTATTGAAACCAACCACCACTTAAATAACTTTGTTATAGTCGCATCTTAGCGTTACATTTTTATAAACAGTGTTTAATAGTCACGCTCGCAGAACGATTAATACTAAACGACACATTAGCATAAAACTTCATCAAATAATGGTTGAAACGTCTCATGCTATTTGCAAGTGATCATAGTAGCAACAAAGTATATGTCAACTCTTGGGGTAATTTCCTCTTCATACAAACTAAAACTATGTATACAAATATTATGAAACTAAGAAGGTAATTGGAATTTAATAAAGGACGTCCGATTTGTAACGCCACTTAACATTAATAATCAACACTAATAAAAGTAGCAGTTTTCATTTATAAACGAGATGCATATGAACGATAAATTAGCTTTAATTCCTCTGAAGCTTGGCAACTAAACTGTCGCTGGAATGCTGATTGCTAGAACGTTGCCAACAAACAAAAATATCAGTGAGACATCCAGAACTGGCACAGAATACAAAAAAATGTTAGTTTTACAGGCTTATTTGAAAGCCAATTCAACAAAAATTTAAACGAGTAGCCAATTAAGCATTACACGCTTTTGTTCCCAAAAAATAGGTTTAAAATATTAATGTAAAGTTATTTTTCTACAGAGCCTAAACAAGTTTCTAAGTAACACTGGGTTTTAGCGCTGCTATGTTACCGCACAGCAAATATTATATGTTACTACCAAATGCCAATTACCTTTTTTGCCTGTTTTAAATATTAACTTAATAAAAACGGGTAGAAAATTATAGACTTTGCTTGATGAAGGAATTTTTTAGAAACGATGTCACGCAATGCTAACTTTATATATTTATTGATACTAACAATAAGCTTTATGTCAAAATTTACCCAAAGCACCTAATGAATTTTCTATGTTAGCTTACAAATAACATTGTCACTTTATTACTTCTAGTTCTTTTTTAGAGAAACTGTCAGTGGTGCCAATAACTTTGATGTGAAAATGAATAGCGTTGATTATTTTGTCAAGCCAAAAAAATTAATTTTAGAGTATCTTACGTAAAGTGACCCGACCACTTTAAAATTAAGCTTTGACTAACTGAACATACTTCATCAAATAGCAAAGTAATATAATGATGCACATAATAGAAATTTTCTGTACTTTTTGTATATTTTTATGTCGGATTTAGTAGCAATAGGGACACCACGTTTTGCACAATGCCATCACATATTTCCAATCCCAGTATACTTGTTGACCGCCCGTATTCCCCAAACCAGATTTCCTATTGTCGCTGAGATCTAAGAACCCGCCTGTCTGTTCCATTTCTCAAATGGCCTTTCCAAAACTGCTTGTATTCAGCGCCGTTGTTGTACACCAAACCATCCATTCCGGTGAAAATTAAGGTAAACGCAAACGCAATTACTGAAACAACTGGCATTACCAAATATAGTTGCAGTGGCAGTTGATCAAACAGTTTGAGCGTAACGTATCCAGTACATGTAGCCGCTAAAACGCCAATATAAACTGCCCTGGTAATAAATGGGCTTCCAACTTCTGCAAAAATTGTACACAGGATTTGTGCCTGTGCATATTTTTTTTGACGTTTTTGGAAAGTTTTGCGTACTCCTTGAGAGTGATCCAACACGCAAAAACCCTGGGTTAGGGCTATAAATTCTTCTATGTAAGCCATGAGTAGAAGAAAAATTGCGAAGTTTTTGTACGCATAGTACAAAAAGGGAACTCCGTAAAGTAAACTGGCAAGCAATTTAACCAGTAGACTACTTCCCAACAATAGTTGAACTGGATCAAAGGGAATTGCAAAAGGCAACGAAGATCCTGCACAAGATAAAAGCAGCCAGGCTCCAATGCAACCAAAATGCATTAGTTTACATAACTGTTTATTTAAAAATGTGAAATTTGACAAATTCACTATTGTTGATATTTCATTGCACGCAATACGTAGGGTAAAGTGATGTTGCCTCACTGTAACAAACCCACTAAAGCACAATGTAACCACGCAAGCTCCCAGCACATAAAATATTAATTTCATTAAGGTGAGAAATTGTGTAGGTGTCATAGTGTACCAACAAATAGTGCAAACGGTATGGAATGTAGCAGGCGTTTAAAATGAAACTGAAAAATATAAAGAAACGAATAGCGCGTTGGTTGTTACTGGAATACTTTATGTTTGAACAGAGTTGAGTGCAAGTTGAATTAGATGCAAAGGGTAGGGCCAAATAATTTTGTGGAAATTTGATAAATTTTATAGCGCAAGTGAACAATGACATGGTGACGCTTCTGAAGATGTCTCTAAACAGGATAGAGCAATAGGACTGATTTCGTGAGGCACAAGTATTGCAAACCGAAATTCCTAGCTTGTACGTTGAAAAATTTTTTTAGGGTAACGATTAATTATGCAGTTAATAATTACGTTAAATTGCCGAGGTTTGCTTCTAGTTTTTTTTTTTTTTAAAGAACGTATACCCTGTTGCCAATCAATGTGGTGCCAGGACGTCAAAAACTTAATTAAACTCAAACGTAAAAATTAGACTGTCGCCGGGAGTGATGCATGTCAGTACGTCGCGTCGCCAGCTTGAAAAAAAACGTCTGTGAGATGAGCTGAACTGAAACCGTCGCACTGGATTAAATAAGTATAAAAAAGTGTTGTGTAGGAAAACGTGCACGGTTACGTTTATGCACGTGATGGTTACGTTTTTTCACAGTGCCCCGGAATACTCGACGTAGTAACACTTTCATTTAAATTTTATAAACTGGGAAATCAAGCATGTCACTTATTTTACAAAATTTATATCTATAAGTTATAGGCTAGAACTTTTATTCGAACTGATTGTATTTTTTCTGTTGTCTTTTTAGGTTATTAAATAAAAAAGTAATTACGTCAAAGTTACATGTCCGTAATATTGTTTCATATATAAGTTTTAATGCTTTTGTTTTATATAGTGTGTAGTGAGCGAAGTATAAATTAGTGCAAAAATAATTAGTGAAAGATGGACAGCACAACATGGACAAGCACACGGTTGGGTGAGTTATATATCTAGGGCAAATGTCATGCTACAATACTGGTGCTACGTTTTGTGTTGAAATGAGTTCTCATGCATTTTCTATTTTAGACTCTGGAACAACTTTGTCGACTTTTATTTGTATGTATTGCCTTTTGTAAAAAAAGACATGTTGCCAGTCGTTATAATGTGACTTTATTTTAATAAAGTGGACATAACTTTATGACTAATGCTACCCGCTAAGTAGATTAAAGGTCATTTGAAAGATTAAAAATCAGCCATTATCTTTCACGTTTAAAAAGTTTAAAACTTTTAAATAATTCTGCAATCATTGCGACACTTGCAATTGTCAATAAAGCAAACTTTAAGTAAAATACAGGTAGCAATAAATCTAATGAGAGCGAGGTAACTTCATTCTGAGCAGAGAATCTTTCCATACCGTGTGTAGACACAAAGTATATTGATCTGTTAGAAGGTATTTGAATTACTTGTTTAAAGTGGGTATTTGTATCAAGATATAATTTTAGGCGCATCAGTGTGTCGTAATTGTCAACAGTTTTAAAATGATGGTCAAACTTTTGTGTAATTCCACACTCATGCAAACCTGCTAGTGCGAAAAGAAATATTGAATACAAGTAATTACGTTTTAACATCCACGCCAATACACTAGAATAGCTACCAAGTTGCCTTGGTTTGGAAATTGTATTTTGCTGCTTTTTAAATATTTTGTAAAACAAAGAAAGTAACTGAATAGACTCAATTCTGTCAATGATAGTGACTTCGCTTATTCCTTTGTTATGTTTTAAACTATCATGCGAGGATACAAGATGCCAAAGATATTGAAGTGGGCCATGAAAAGTGTAGTTTATCTTTTTTGTTAGGATTTCAAACGCTTTGGTATTTGAGTAGCTCATAAAACTTGACGTATTCAAAACCTCTTCAATTAGAATAGAATGAAGTATCTTATTATTTTCATAACTGGCAAAAGTATACATCAAATTTTGAGAGCTCACTAAGTCATATAACGTTTGTGGTGTGTGTACTTCAGCTTTCAAGGTTATATATGAAAATAGTTTGCCCTTGTAAGCATTACAGATAGTTATTAACATAAGCATCCAACAGTACCATAGAGTGTACACTTTTATGGATTTTGGTCGTGCAAAATGCTTATGAATATTCTGATCAATAATGCTTCCAACAATGGATATTATGGAAATGTACCACTCTGTTCCATCAAGTCTTGATTTTATAGCTATAGTGGAAATGATGCAAATTAAACATGCTTGAAAAACAATTATAATCCAAATTTGTAGACTAAACGGTTTGAATAAAGATTTTAGTGTATATGAAGGATTTCTATAAACAGTTGCAAAATAGTACTGACTAGTTCTAACATGATATGGTATCCACTCGTTGCGCTCTCGTTTACTTGTAATGAGAAATTTAGTATTGTAGCTACTAATGCTTATTCTTGGGGTAACAAATCCGTGTACTTCAGAATATGTATCTGCAGCCGTCTGATAGGAAAAGTTTAAATGTTTGGCCAAAGTTTCTACGACACATGTTCCAGAATTTATAAAGTTTGTGTTGATAGCTTCCTGGAAATTGAATTCACGAGCTGACATATAACATGGATATCCGACGTTTTCTGAGTACTGTACAAAGAGTCCTGTTTCAATGTAAACCTGATTCAAATTCCGATGCAACTGTTTCCAAACTTGCACCAAGTTGTCCAATGTTTGTGTTTCGTCGTTACTAAGAAAATGAAAGGGGTTATTTTGACAACTGAAGCAAACCATGTGCACATGGTATTTTGAATTGACACTGAAAACAAGAGCAGAGTGAGACAATAACGGCAACAAGCTGAAATAGCTTTTGTAGCTAGTCTTTAGCTCAAGTGGACTTGTATATAAGTCGTCTAGCATTAGATAAACAAAACTTGGAAACTCGCCACTTTGTGATGAATGTATTAGTTTAATTAACACAAGGTTGTAGTGCAAGACAAATCTTTCAGAATTCCATTTTAGAATAAAAACATGCCCGTAACTTAGAGAAAACTGGCGAAATTTATGATGGTTATTTGACGCAGGTGCAACCACAGTGTAGTTAAGAAACCACACACTTTCAATGGAAACGGACAAGTTGGGATACTTTGCGTTTATGACTTCGTGTGGGAGTGTAAAATAATCAGACATTCTGGTATCAACGTAGAACTTGAAATGACTAGTGTCAAAATTTGACAACAACTGTATAAAATTGCTTGATTGAATACTAGAAGCTGCGACACTGTGATGCAGAATTGCAACAATAATTGGTGCACACATTGTACATAAAAATTTATTTACGGTATTAAGCATTGTGAAAAAGTACGTTTTATCTTCAGGTAAAGTTATTTCACCACTAACCTACATAACTACTTATATTTGTATTTAACATATTGTCAGACGTCTATAGACTTAGTCGGTTGAAATTTTGAGTGTAGTTTAAAGAACCATCTACTACATAGTAATTTTCGTCGCCGTTTCTTTCAAATTATTGTCAAAACTGTCCTCTAACATTTAAACACGGTGGTTACGTTGTTATAATTGAGAACCACTTTATCAAACTCATGAAGATACATAATTGTCTTTATTTTTTCAAATTGCAGATCTATCAAACATAATATCTCCATCTTAAAGAAAAGCCTTTTTACTGTTAGTACTTCAAATCATTATAGACTTGGTTTAAAACTAAAATATACTGCTGCTATCATGTGGGCTTAACTAAGCTTTTCAGACTTACCAAAAAACGAGCATTTTGGCAACCTCCAGAAATGCTTACTCGGTCTACTAATCGTATCAAATAATGGGAATAAATGATTCGTATTGAATTAGACAAACTTTTGACTTCAAAACGCTTCAGAACATATTTTATTTACAGTTTTGCAAGCTTACGTTATATATCTGCTAAACTAAACTGCCACGACTTCTTGACCATAAACGTAATCTGATGATGAATTGATGGTACGCTTTATTATTGTTTATTTGTCTTCACTTGAATTTTTATAATGTTTGAATTTGGGCACTTCACTTTCTCTGTACTGCTAGACTTATGCAAAACATAACAACATATACATTTTGTAGCATTTTCTGTGAGCCATTCCAACAAAAATACTCCAACTGAAAATGTTAGAAAACCTGTAATAGTAAGAAGAACTGGAATAAGTTTATGAAATTTAATGACGTCTGGCTGTCTATCCCTAGTTTCTACTTTCAACTTAAGCGACTGTTCCCAAGCATATAGAGCTCTATCATCCCAAAAAGTTGCTAAATTCGCTTCATTTAACCACATCACCGTTTGCATAAGCCAATGCTGATTTACTGTATCGGCGATGAAATAATACTTCCATGCATTTGTTTCCTCTTCTACATTGAAACACTCAACTGAAGGGCCAAACTGTTTCTTATAATCATAGTTATGTTTCCATAAGTAGTATTTCTTCCAAAGGCCCAACCGCGTCCAAGTTACACGTTTTGTTATGTAATCGTAATTAGGGTTATCAGGTACGCTTTTCTCTTTCCAGCCATCTTGCCAAAAGTCGTTCAACGTGCTATAAACAAATGGCTTGACTTCAACCGTTGTAAGACTTGTGATTTCGTTTTCGTAAACGTTGCACCCAAAAATGCCAGCAAAAACTAGAGCAAGTAGAAAAAAGTGCTGTTTTTGTATTGGAAGCCCGCGACGGGTTAGGTATAGAAACGAGTTAATTAGGGTATCCAGTAATGCTTCCAAATTGGCGTACCTGCTATTCACAGCACTTGATCTTCTCTTAGCAACACATTTAATCAAACATGCGCAGATTATCCAGAAAAAGCACACCGTAATTCTGAACTCTTTTGAAAGTGTTTCCGTCCACACATGGGGACTGGAATGTACAACACTTTTGTATTTTCCATCAAGCTGTCGGCAATAGAAGTAAAACCTTCCGGACATAAATCGAAAATAGTAGGCCGGGTAACGCTTTTTCTTTATGTCATTCTTATACACCGAAGACAAAGAGCGAATGGAGGCAGAAGATCCTGAAGAGAAAACAAAGGTAATATTGTGAGTTCTAGAAATAATTGTGGCCAGCATTGTCTCTGTCCAACAGTAATTGTTCTTCAACAAAAGGTGGTAGTTTTTAGGGAAATATGCATACTCGCAAAAAAGTACTTTCGACTTGCTGTCTTTAATAAGATGTTCATATACATGTGCTAGACTTGCAGGAATGTCTTTGTTATTGCCAATTCTAAAATATTCTTTGTGCATTCTCAATATATTTCTATTGTTTAGTTTTATATTAGCAGGTACGTAATTAGGATTTTCTTTATCACAGTAGTCTCCACACAGAACAGTAAGTTTTGCACCGATATGTGATGCATTTGTCCAGAAATGTAATTTTAGGGCTGGGTACTTTAAAAAGTTCTGAATATTGCGTGAATTCGGTAAATTGCTGCGAGGAAAGGAAGATAAAATAAACACTAGCGTTTCAGATTTTTGCAGAATGTTTGTGAACGCTACAAGTTTTGCCGACATACTTTCGGAATTTTGATTGAGTGAGACTTCCAGTAGAAAAATCACATGCGTGTATTGCGAGAAATGTGGTAGCACTGGGACAATCTCTCCTTTGTATTGTTCAAGCAGTATGATTTGTTGATAAACATCCGATCTGCAGATAACGCCATCCAGTGAAGTGTTGCCGTGTGTGTATATAACAGTGGTTTCGGAGGGGGGCAAGTACTTGGCGAGTATTACGATGCCTGGTTTGTTATAACTTTCAACCCACTTACAATATTTAACCAGAAAAATAAAAGCCACTAAAGTAAACATAGTAGGCTGAAAAATATGGTTTTGCTGTTTGCAGTAAAATGAAGTAGTATATCTTGTTTTAGTGTTTTCTTCCCAAAAGCTTAAATTTTTGCTTTGAGTTAAAAGTTTTTAAATAAATATATGACAAAATACAACTGAAGCGATATTGTCACTTATTTACTGTAATGTTACGGTCTATCATTTACAAGTAAAAATACCAACTTATTAACACTTCTCCAAAATTGGTTGAATAACTGTTTAGTTACAACTACGGGTCACGCATGCTAGCATTAGCTATATAGCTTAACCTAAAATAAACCAATACAAATTGTATAAACATATACGGGAATTAAAAAGGTACGAAAATATTTCAAAATTAGTATTTCGGTTCATTTTTATACTATGTGTTTATTCTGATAGTTTAAAGGATTTAGAACCTATGTTATTCATATGTTACCAAAAATATATGTTGTCTTAAGGTATAATTGCCCAATACAAAGTAATCATGACTTTTGTCGATTAAAATTATTTGATTTTAATGCTGGCAGTAATGTGATGACACGGGAATAAATTATGTTTTATATTGCTCAAATAGTATGATTTGCTGGTAAACTTTCGATCTGAAAACAACATCATCAAGAGAACTGCTGCCATGTGTATATAAAACCGTGTTGTAGGATGGTGGCAAGTATTTTTGTGAGTTTTGCGGCATCTGGCTTTTTATAGCCTTGATTGTTATTACAATTTAGAACTATACAAATTAATCACCTTAACATTTTATTTCGAAATTTAGTTGCCAAGGTAACTATGTTATTTACATTTACATCACGTTGTCTGTTAACGAGTTAAGTAACCTGGAAAAAGTTTTATACATCGGTACAAAATTTGTTTCTCGGAGTTTAAAATGTTTCTATGGTTTGGTAAAGGTTTAGAATGTTGTGGAAACGATCATGCTTACTAAAGTGCCAATACCGTAGCTTTTTTGGACCATCCGTTATATGTTAAGCTACCAACACATCAATAGTGCTCCAAAAAATGTTGTGCAACTGTTTAGTTATAGCTACTGGTAAACCAACCTATCATTAGAACTATAGCTTAACCTAAAATAAACCAATACGAAATATTACATAGACACAGTGACGATAAGAAAGGTACGGAAGTATTTTTAAAAATAAATTTTTTATTTGTATATACATATACTTGTTTTTAACCCGAAAGCTTAAAAGTATATACTAGACCAAAAATATATCTTCGAAAGTTTATATTAAAATTTATATTAATTTTTACGTGCATGTAATGTAAAGAAATCATAAAATACCTTTTGTTTTTTAAAGTAAAGCTTACCTAAAGGTGGAAAAAATCCAACGGTATGAAATTCAACTGTATAAGCTAAGAACAAAATTAGTGGTTTTTTTTCACAAAACACACTCTACATAAAAAGTTTAATATATTGCGTTTAATGCTTGGAATAACATAAACCCAAAAATTTTAAACGTTGTTTCTTATAGCAGCATATTAAGTAAAGTATAGCAAAGTGAATTTCCTACAAATATTAGCATGTAGAACCAACGTAAGAGTTGTTGAATAATTTAGTAACATTTGTCAAAAAACTCGAAAAACAAAAATGTATAATATTTTCTTGTGTTTTTTAACCAAATGTGACTATGCCCTAAATATATACGCTTACTGCCTTTTTGGAGCTAAAAATTAAACATTGCAAGTTGTCAAGCCCAAGATTTATCCGCAGTGCTTGTCAGTATACCGCTGGAGAACAATTACTTATAAAACTAACTCCATTTTTAATCCAGAAACATTTTAAATTATCAACAAACAATGGCCACACCCTTGATGTTAAGCACCCTGCATGTGAGCCAAAAACTATTCGGGCCACTTTATGCACATCCAGTGTCATTTAATTTAAAAAAGGAGCGTTACATTTTTCGGAAGCTTTCTAGAAAGCTGTATCTATTTTACGCCTCATTTGTGCCACTTTTTCTTTGTCTGCTTTGCTGCATATACAATGCGTCAAAAGGTTATTTTGATAAAACACACGTAGTAAAATTGCACGTTCAGTTACTGTATATTGGTGTGGGAGTCTCGTCCTTATTAGTAATAAGTCTGAACGCAGTTATAATTACACAAGGCAATGATATGTTTGTAGCATGTGTAAATTCGCTGTTAGATGTGGATCAGAAACTACGAAACAACAAAGTAGTAATAAACAATAGGAGAAATCATCTATGCCTTGTTCTGTCAGGTAAATATAAAATGCAGAATGTTGCAGATTGTAAGTTATTTTGAAATTTTTTAAAAATTCTAATTCAACAGAAATTGCAAAACTATATACCAAAAAATCTGGAGCGGATCTTGTTGGCCTTTTCATGACGGCAACCTTATTGGTGTTTAGTCCGCTTTTGGCAACGTCTGGAACAATTCGTGGGCTGTATTATGGTCGTGATCCTGGTCAGCAAATACTTGATGATTTGATTTATTCACAACATCCAATTATTGTAGCAGGAAAATTCACTTTTAGATTTATCATTACTTATTGGAGTTTATTAGAAGGACTCCGTTCGCTTGCAGTTTTCTTTCTTCCTGCAATTTGTATGTTTCGCATTGGAGCAACATCAGTTACTAAAATTAGTATGCTGCCACCAAATGACAAATCCATCAGTACCTATGAGTCCTTGCGACTAGTTGCACAGTTTGGGCAGGATCCAGTTAGGTATGTAGCAGGATCGATGATAGCTGTGGGTTCTGTGTTTGGAACTCTAACAACATGGAGTGTTATCTGTGGATGGAAGAGATTTACATTTGGTCTTTACCTAGCTTTGGTAGTGATTACGCTGATATTTTACTTAATTTTAAGTCAGACGCTTCCCATGGCTTGTTTATGTGGAAAACGTAGTCATCACATGTTAACTCACATTTGGACAGATTTGGCTTATGTGGAAAAGAATTCGTGGAATTTTGAACAAAAGGCGGAGTGCATACGTTATTCTGTAAGATACAGAATATGGCAAAAAAGAACAAGAGCACAAACTCCGTTAACGTTTTACTACTTTTCAGCAAAACTGGATGAAGACACCCCAACAAACGTTTTTCTCAACATAATGGAAAATGCTATAAACTTATCACTTATCACTTAGGTATTGTGTCATTAGTTGAACAAGGCAAATGTATCGGTATATCAAATGCTTAAGCAAATAATTTCTTTAATAAAAATTGCAAGTTATACACAAGAACAGCACAAAAAACGTACAATTTTAAATAGTATCATGGATAAGCAAATAGTATATAATAGACGTAATTTTAATTAAGTCGTTTACGATCATGTAAATAGTCATAATAAACAATGCATTTCCCAAGTTGAATATCATATTTTTAATTTAAAGCTTTCTAAAGTTTTAAACATCAATGTGTCATGGACGTATTGTTACCCATTAATATTACTAATTTGCAGCTTGTAATTAAACAGCTTGTTTCATTGACGTTTCTGCAATTAAATATTTTTATAGTATTTATTGTGTGCAGCATATTTAGTAGCTGCGTCAATTGCCAGCTGTAGGAGAACTTTGCCATGGTGAAAGGCTACCCTCAATATTTTTATTTTCAAGGCTCATGAATCAAAATCATAGTAAGTTTTACCATACACATAATATGTAAGCATAATGCAATTGGTATAGAGTGCTTTAACAAAATCATATTACAAGTAACATGCGGCGCTTATTTTAGTTTTAGATTTTTAGAAGTTATTTTATATTATTTTTGCAGTTAATTATATACAATTAGAGAAACATGTTTGGTGTGGTTTTACCAGAACCATATCCTAATTGTTCACTGCACGGATGAAAATTTAAAGAATGTGTAGGGTTTCCAAATGCCTGCTAAACTAATTACTAACCCACAGGAGGCTAACCGACCGAAATTGTCCTTATTTTCCAAGAAATTAATCATTTCAAATCATAATCTCATGTCGGATAATGTTTTAACTTAACAAACAATCCAGCTTTCTTTATCTACAATTAAATCTCTGTAATATCAGAAATTCATTAGACCTAATAACAACGACAAAAACGGTGCAAACGTAACAAGAAGGTGCAAGATCAGCTCCTGCCGCCGTGCCAGACTGCAAGGCATTTTGCTCACGCTGTACAAAGACTGCATGGTCATTGCATGTGAGATAACCGTTGTCAATTTTTGACAGGAAAGCATATTTCAAACTTAAATTCATTACTTACTACTTTTACAAGGGGGATTTAACTCGATTCCAAGCACAAAGATTTTTTTATTCTATTATTCTCGATCAAGCCAAGCTTTCCGCCTCATGAATCCACAAAAATATTCATGAATTTAGTTACAATTCATTTTTCCCTTGCGCCGGATTTTAACACTCAAATTACTCAAAATGCACTTGTATGTTATAAAACAAAACTGTCGTACACGGTACATACAAATAATTACGAACCTACTTGAAAAATGTACTATCAGTTCTCCACAAATGCTGGCAATAGAAACTAGTACTCCTACCAAGTACACTGAAAATACTACAACAATGTTGCCATTTAGACTGGCGGGCTTCACAATAACTTTACTTAAATACTGATTTTTAAAGGACGGTGGCTCTAAAACTTTATACCACCGGATCCATAAGCCGGCACTGCTAATACCATCAATGCGATACAGTATATTGGGCGACAACATACCTTTAATATTAATACCGAGAAAATATTCAAGATATTTTTCTTTGTCCACATATACATCTACATTACCCCTTTGCTGCCGTTGAATTCTATGGGCTTGTTGATTACACAGATAGTTTGGTAATATTATTGCAACGTCATTGCAATTTTGTAACGTTTGAAGTTGTAGCGTGTTAACCAAATCAACTAGCTCGTTTACTGTTATGTTATCAATGCTGTGTAGTGTAGAAATTAGTTGTTTGGTTGCAATTTTTGTAAACGTCATCAAGCGCTTCCAAAAGTTCTTTGACGATTTAAAATGCTTTTCCTTCAAAACAACGTTTTTGTAAAACACGGATAATTCAGAATAGCCTTCCCACCCATACATGCCGTAAAGCTTGTAAACTTTTAGTGAATGTGCCAACATTTTGTACCGTGACATATTGACAATTGCTTCCATGTATGGGTGCTCCTGTAGTTTTGGAAGCGGACTCAGTATTTCAAACTGGGTAGTAACAAGATCATCCATCAATTTAATGGGTATAGGTTTTCTGGGTGACACCATGTTGTATACGTTGGTACTCTTGTATGCGTTACTGATGACAAGCATCATTATTATAAAAATACCAAATAACTGCTTTGTTGCCATCTTAAAACTTTTAAACCTATGGGCCTGCTCCAGCAAGATTTTAGCATACTTCACTATGTTTGAAATGGAATACAATTTATGATTTGTACTTAACTCGCAAAATACATAAACCGACAAGACGGACAAACATGTTGAAAGCCATATGTATCCATCAAATGCCTTAAAAATTTCTGCAAACGGCAACGCTTCGAACATTGGTTTTCCACAACTTACAAAACGAAGAGCGTTTTGTTCATCTTCAAGTAAAATTGAGTAGTACTTAGTTGGCTGAAAACCCGCTTCTTCAAAAAACTCGAGCTGAATAGCAGGTGCATATTTTGAAACCCTATATCTTACTTTGTAATTCTCACAATCAAAATACTCATCAATTTCGTACGAAAAGTTTTCAGAAATGCTACTTAGCAATAAATGAGCATACGCTTGGGTTAACATATCCAGAGAGTTTATAGTATTTGATTTATTTGCATGGTGCAGCTTATAAAAAGATATCCACTTGCAGTTATCAAAATGCGTCGAAAAATCTCGCAATCTTTTCGGAACAGACACATGCGGAAACTTCATTTGTATGTGCACCATTCTGGTATCTATTTTCATATATTTTGCCGATGACAAAATCCAATTTGTTTCAATAACTGACATATCAACTGCAACATGGCTAGATATACCCTCAATGCAATGAATACAAGGTTTGACTAAATTATATACAAAGCCTGATGTTTTGTTGTCAAATGTGATCAAACAAAATACAGAGTTTACAAAAAATCCAACAGTTGATCTTCCCAAATTATCAATAAGCATTTTTTGCATACTTTCAACTGTTCTGTGAAGCCACCGTTGAACAATTTGTTTTGTAAGAAGCTGTCTTTTGTAAATCATTACAAACATTTTTGGATACTTGGACGAAAGTATCACGTTTGTGCCAAAGTCCTCACGTTCATAAATAATTTTATTTTTGTCATGAAGTCGATAGTCGTAAATCCATGCGGATGGCAGCTCCAAAGATTGATAATATCCTTGCTTGGATTGACCATCAAATTTTGGTGGATTTAGCACAATATCTGCAATACAGTTGAAAATTTTAATATTCTTTGACAGTGCCAGGATGTCAAGCTGCACCACCCAGCAGAACGTCGGCAGAATGAAAGGTGATTTTACTGGACACTCATTTTTAAGGCCACGTAAGGTTGCATTTGGAAACGTGTAACCTAAATAGTCTCTTCCAAATACGATGGCAGGTCCAATAAATGGAAGTCTCCGAAGAAACAAAGGAAACTTAAGGGGTGCTGGAGTATAGGGAGCAAAATATGTAAGATGTACAACACAATGTAGTTCTTCAAAAGGACGAATAACGTCATTTATATCCAAAATATATTCAGAGGATTTGTGCGCTTCTAACCCTATAGTGTAAATTACAAGTAAACAATACGACACGATCATACTACAAAAAAGCATGACTCCGGCATTTCAATAAAGCATTTTAAAATACTTATCAAATCTTTCAAGTTAATGCTCATGTCCACAAAAAAATTATTTTTCTGTGGGTGAGTTAACCTACATCAAGTAAATTGGAAACTGAAACCCAAAGACAAACTAATTTATATGTTGTTATGTTGTGAAATTCACCTAAAGTTTATGTCCTAAACAATGTATTGCATAATATACAAAATGTGACGTCTTAAAATTTTCTCAATAAAGGATTTTTGTTTGATTTAGTTTCAGTGAAAGAAATTGTGAACGACTTAATTTAAAATTAATATCTTTGAAGGCTTGAACCTCTCGGGTTAAGTAAAGTTGGTAAATACTTAAGATGCCATTTATTATGCTAAGAACAGAATTTAAATTAAGGATTACCTATTCATTTTTCTTATTCATGAGTTTGTAAAAGTAAAGTAACAGTTCAACAATGGGTTCTAAACATTACGTAAAATTGTTTATTCCTTTAACCTTTTTCCCAACATTTTGCTGAAAGAAAGCAAAACACTAGAGATTGAAGCAGTGTGCAACAATTATGCTGAATGACAGATAACTCTGATTCTACACTGTGGTAAAATGCCCTAAAACTTTGTATTGTATTTTCAAGTTGCATTACAGTTCTGTAGAATGCGACGATTTGAAGTTCTTAATTTTGTCTTAAAATGTATTTACATGAAACGTTGTATTATGAATAAAATATCTAGTTTACGAATTTATTGTGTCAATATTTATTAATCTTCTAAAAAGTTACACAAGAAACATGACTGAAGCACCGTATTGTGTACATTATTGTAAAAACACAAATAAAACTTTTATCGAAATTTTACGTTTAGATTATTAAACTGCTATTGAATTTGTAAGTAATAAACAAATACGCTAAATACAGTTAATTTGACAATCTGTTATTCTAACAATAAAAAACTTCAAAGGGACATAATATTGCGAACCTTATGGAGGGTGGGCCCAAGCCGCTCCGTAATGAGTCATATACCAATCGAAAGCTCTTAACGAGCTGATCAAAAGTGTTGCTGGGCACAGGTTCCAATTCTAATTCAGTTACGATTTTTCCTTGTAAAATCCGTTACACCGTTTTTCAAGAAAATCAGAATTCCAAGAAAACATGAAAATATTCAACTGATAGTTTGATTTTGACTAGCTGAAGAACTTTTACACAGGTACTTGACGCCTAAAGTATGACAAGCGGTTTTTTGGCAACTTGGTCTGAAGCCCCTCCAGACATGCACATCACAATGTGGTGCTGCCATAAGGTTTACATGCAAAACTTCTGACTTCAAGAGACCAAAACTGCCAATGGTTCACGGAATCGGAACTTGTGCCCAGCAACACTTTTGATAAGCTCGTCAAGAGCTTTTGATTGGTATATGGCTCATTACGGAGCGGCTTGGGCCCAGCCTCCATAAGGTTCGCAATATGGCCCTTTTCAAAGGTAGAAAGGGAAACATACACGAATACTAAATCAATAATGTTAACGCTTAAAATACAACACATTTCTGAATATTACAACAATCTATCTACAAAGTTAAGTGAAATTGTATCAAAAGCAAAATTTTAGGGACAAATGGTTTCTCGTTTTAACAAGGTTTTATAAACGTTCAATTAGCGACAAAATTTAGTAAAAACAAATTCGCTTTCTTAGAAACCTTTTGTCAGCATTCCAACGTCATCTTTACGTAGTATACGTTTTAAAATGTAAAATATCAAATTTCGTAACTAATTGTGAATACTACATAAATTGCACTATTTCGGTTAATGGTTTCTAATGGTTGCCGTTGCATCGTCATTACCGGCTTCGTATTTTACATAGAACTCCCGACAATTACATTCTCCATTCATTATTAGCAGTGTTTTGCTAAAATGCCAGATGGTTGGTGTCAAATACTGCCATAAAATAAAAAATGTGTATCACGTCCTTTTCATTTGGGTACGGCGCCACTTCCTTAAATGGAATATTATGTCACGTAGGCTCCGTTACAACTCAAGTAAATGTAAAAATCATTATTGGATGCAATAGGTTTTATTTAGGTAGCATTGGTATTACAGTTAGTTTTGCGGTTGGTAATAAAACGACACCAGCAGTAGAATTAAATTTCTACTTGTGCCAATTATAAAGAATTCTAAGTAAATGATATTTTCAAACAAAACTATATTTTGATTACTGAGGCTTGTGTTTTGTAAAACAATTAATGGAACTGTAAAGCAGGCATTTAAATAGTAAACTGACATTATTGAATATTTTTATAAAAATTCTTTTTATATATACGCTGCACCATAGATTACTAATTCTTCCACAAATAGTATTAAAAGCATGGACCCCTTTATATTTTAGTAAAATTCTATTGATGTACACACATTCCAATTTCAATGAAATAAAGGCAATTGAACTACAAATCAGATAAATGAAAAATATTGTTTGCACATTTGAAGATAAATCTAGCGCTTTCACCGGCTGGTAGTCTTCCATTACATTGTTTCTTGTAAACTCTAAACGAATACCAGATTGCGCCTGCCTATCATAAAACCATTTTAGTTGTCGAAATATACCATTTTCCATCAAACCTTCAAAAATGCTTGGTAGGCTAGAACCTCTCGGGTTATCAAACTGCCACGAAATTGCGTTTTCAAGATAGGTATTGATTCCTTTAAAGAATTTGTGGTAATGATAGTGCCTTCCCAAATACTCATACTCTCTATCAATTCTATTGGTTTCATCAACATATACTGCCTTTCTTGAACAATTTACTACCTGATTTTCTAAAGCAGCATCAAAACTTTCTCTATAGTGCAAATCTTCTAAAGGTTTGGCCACCCAATATTTATTTTCCAAGTTGAAGTCATACCTCAAAGCCTTAACCAAATTAAACTCATCCGTAACAAATCTCTCAAAAAACTCTACCGAGTAGTTTTCCACTCTCTGAGATTCAGTCCCATGTATAACCGCAAGCTCAAAGCCACGATCGTGTATAGCTAAACCAAAATTCGTATGCCAGTATTTTTTGGAATAAGCAACATCCACCAAACTTGTATTTTTGAAATGCACTGGCCTTGCTGTGTCGGAATGCCATATGTCTAGTGCGTTAGGATTTAGTCGTGAAAATATTTTAAACAGAAGTATTTTATCTGCTCTTTCCATATACTTTAGCTTCACATTACGGTCAATCAAGTCATCAAACTTATATATACTAGATCTTTCCTTTATTGCTGTAACCCCAGTAATTGCAATACCCTTATAAGCATTTGTGAAAATCACAGAAATCAAATACCAGAGTCCCAACATGATTCTAAGTGTTTTGATATTAAAGATATAATCTGGCACTCCATACGCGTACTCAACAACCGTTGAATAGGCAAAGAAGAAAGCATTAAAGTCGCTTTTGTTCATTTTTCTCAAAACCACAGTTACATGTGTAAAAATTGCTAAGATTGGTAAGTACAGCACAAGACCTAACCAAGTCTCCATTTCAAACGGCTGAAGATAATAGTACCAGGATTGAAACTCGTATGAAAAACAAGTAAGAAAATTGTAGCCAGTTTTTCTCACGTAAACTTCTTTCCATCGTGCATCCCTATCAAAATCATAAGAATCTGAAGCTTGACCTTGTTGCAACTGCTCTGCAAAAACACGTGGGTAAATGTTTAAGTATTCTGCAACACATGAAGAACTGTCGCCCCACGTGTCTATTCTTAGCTCTACAGATCCCCCTAAATATACACAGGGTAGCAAAGAGCTGTTTGACAATTTCATAAGCATATGCAAAATAGCATGTTTTAAAATTAGGCTATTATCAGATGGCAAATTGAAAACATTCTTTAACTCATAATCAGTTAGTTTAATTAGTTCAACCTCACGATCATTTTTTATTCCAATGGACCAGATTCTTGGAATGCCCAAAATAGATAGGTTTCGTATTCCTGCCTTGTTCCACGCGGTCTGATAGTAGAATCCAGACTTGTGATAATACTGTCGTACATTAGACTGTGCAGATACACTTAAAGTGCAGAAGTAACAAAAATATGTAAAATGACTTGGTTTTGTAACAAATATGTTTTCACTATAAGTTCTCGGTGAGATATCGACAATCCAAGCGTTTACACGAAAAAGTGCACGTGAGTGCAAATCACTTCGAAGTTTTCGGTCAAACTCAGAATCTAAGTATTTGCCACTACTGCCTGAAGTTGTAACGTGTAATATGTTGAAAACTGGTGGCTCATTAGCAAATAGGTCCGTCCTATTAAATAGATGTTTGTGAGTAACGAAGAAGCTCTTTATTTCTGACAATGCTGAGTAGTATGGAAAATACATTGATATTTTGATTGTATCCTTTTCAGCAGTAGGTGACCAAACTGTTTGCGATTCTTTGTTGAATATTAGGATAAACAAAGTGCAGTTTAGCATTCTTGTTTTGACTGCTTCAAAGCTTATTGGTGGGTCGTAACTTGGGTCCCTTATGGCATATGCAAGAGCAAATGAGTCTTTGCGGAATCTAGTATCCGTTTCTGTTTCTGAGGTTCCTAGTATGACCGTTTCATTACTATAAGCGGCAATATCTGGTGTTGGAAATTCTCTTTCCTTAAAATTGAAGCTGCGAAACGTATATGAATTCAAGACTTTTTTGTTGGAATGAAATTTATTTTCAGAAAGGTGAACGTGAATATTTTTGACAATAAAGTGGATGTGACAGGATATATCCAAGTGTGCGTATAGATTATCTATGTCGTATGCAAACTTTGTACCGTGTGCCTGATTTTGGTGCTGTAAATTTGCAGAACAAATTTTCAGAAATGTAAGCAACCAGCAAAAATAGGAACTGTAGTTTGCCATCGCATACGATAATTAAGCCTGTCCTTCTTTTAATGGTAAGTGTAGGAATAAAAAAGGCTTACATATACATTAGTTTATAATGCGGTATAGTTATTGCACAAACTTGTAGTAAATGTAATTACTTTTGCTGAAAACTAATCAGGTCAAAGCTTTTAAGCAAAATAAAACAGAATTAAGCCGCAGCAAGGTACAATCCATTGGTATATTACTTTACCATAATTACCATACCATTACCATAATGGAAACAATTTATTTGGTTATGCTACCATCGATTTAGAAATTGGTTGAATCAGAAATGTTAATTTAATTTAAGTGCTCATTAACTACAGTTGGCGTTAACTAGTGGAGAGAACTTTTTCACGGATTCTGTGATGCCAGATACCGATGACTCCTATTTGATTAACATTGACTGGGACAATATGATTCAAGTGATCGAAATGCATTATATCCATGTAAAAATTCTTTATCTAGTTAACGTCTACCTAGGTACTGTATTTTTGAGAAGAAATGTTTTGAAGCAATAAGACGATATTATAACGTATTTTACCCACATGTCTACAAAACTTAATATTTATAAAAACAATAACATTATTTACGTTTCGTTTTTCCCATTCACTCTGTTCATTACGATTTTTATTTAACTTGATTGTTTTGATTTGTAACAATATCTCAATATTTTTAATTTAAGCGTGTGCTCAATCTTTTTCTTACACAAAACACTATTCTTTGTGCATGTATTGCAGAAAGGAAATTAATTACAAGTTTTGACAAAGTCGTTGCTCTATTTTCTAAAGGGCGGATGATGATTTCTCCAGCAAATGGTCACACTTAGTTAATTAAGTAGATCAATCTTTTACAAAAACTGTTGAAGATCTTGGCGTTTTGCTATATTACCATAAATAGCATTGAACATGCATATTACATGTGAAATATCTTACATCAAATAAACAATACAGAACTCAACTTTAAAGTAAGAACTACACAACAAAATAAGTTTAACATAATGCCTTGGTATAACTGTTTAAAGAAATTTAGCCACATTCTTTCGATTCTTTTCATACAATAATTAAACTAAGTTGTCAAACGGTTGACTGGTTGGCTGATGTCCAAAAGCATGTAATGCCGTAGTTACAGAAATCCATATATTCATTTCATGTGGTGAACATCGCAATAATTACACATTGTTTGTTTGCTCCTGATTATTTAGAATTTGTCTACTTTGGTCACGAAACTCATTAGACAGACATGCTTGTAATTTAACACAGTTAATTATTCTGCGCAGTAATTGCTTTCGTGACCATGTCGATGGATATGGAAGCTATGTTGCACGAGCAGTAACTTGATAACTTGAATACGACGATATGCTAAGAGTAACAATTCGTCAATGGGACCCCCCAAAAAAATTTTTGTCTTAAATTTTTAAAACTTTTATACTATTATGGAGTATGCTTATCGACAATTACTACGTACCGGGTTTCATTCCTATATGTTGTTTTAGAGAGACATGACAGAGGTTTAAAGTTAAGGTGTACCAAAAACAAAGATTTCTGATTTTTTCAGAACAGAAGTAAAATTGACCAATCAAACTTTTTATGGAAGTTGGGCATCATATGACCTTTTTGACTGTTGATATATGGCGCCATGACCAGTTCTTGTATTTTTTGAAAAATTAAAAAATTGAATTTTTTCGGTTTTTTGGCGATTTTGCAAAATGTTTTGTGATAATTTTTTACCATTCCACAATTATTTTGCCATGATTTGAGAGTGACCATCTACAATTTTGTCCGCTCTATTTAGCACAGAAAACCACTTGATAAAATATTGTCATTTCGAGAAGATATGACCAAAAGTTTAAAAACTCCGATTTTTTCCCGAAAGTTTCTGGACAGTCATGGCTCAAAAACTTTTGTCTTTCCCACTCAACTTCTAATTAAAAACGCCCAGAAGATAGCTAATGGTTTGGTCTATATGCGTAATGTATCAGAAATCCATTAAACACGGCTTGTGAGAAGCGGTGACCAGGAATACACAATAGGTTGAGGTAAACCGGAAGTGCCCCAAAATCAAAGAATCCTGCATAACTTTTTTTAGAAACAAGATATCAAAAATTTGAGAGACGACATTGTAGCAAATTTAATGGGGAACAATTTGATACCTCAACTTTTGAAATTAAGCATTTGCACAAAGAATGACCAACGACACCATTTTGTGAATTCATGTAATTTTCAAAAATTTCAAAAAATTTGATTTTTCATATTTGTGTTATTTTTATCATTTTTTAAACTTCCTTGGACTTTTCGATAGCAACGATGAATAATAAACACCTTTAAGCCAATTTGAACGTAAAGATGAAAAATCAAATTTTTTGAAATTTTTGAAAATTACATGAATTCACAAAATGGTGTCGTTGGTCATTCTTTGTGCAAATGCTTAATTTCAAAAGTTGAGGTATCAAATTGTTCCCCATTAAATTTGCTACAATGTCGTCTCTCAAATTTTTGATATCTTGTTTCTAAAAAAAGTTATGCAGGATTCTTTGATTTTGGGGCACTTCCGGTTTACCTCAACCTATTGTGTATTCCTGGTCACCGCTTCTCACAAGCCGTGTTTAATGGATTTCTGATACATTACGCATATAGACCAAACCATTAGCTATCTTCTGGGCGTTTTTAATTAGAAGTTGAGTGGGAAAGACAAAAGTTTTTGAGCCATGACTGTCCAGAAACTTTCGGGAAAAAATCGGAGTTTTTAAACTTTTGGTCATATCTTCTCGAAATGACAATATTTTATCAAGTGGTTTTCTGTGCTAAATAGAGCGGACAAAATTGTAGATGGTCACTCTCAAATCATGGCAAAATAATTGTGGAATGGTAAAAAATTATCACAAAACATTTTGCAAAATCGCCAAAAAACCGAAAAAATTCAATTTTTTAATTTTTCAAAAAATACAAGAACTGGTCATGGCGCCATATATCAACAGTCAAAAAGGTCATATGATGCCCAACTTCCATAAAAAGTTTGATTGGTCAATTTTACTTCTGTTCTGAAAAAATCAGAAATCTTTGTTTTTGGTACACCTTAACTTTAAACCTCTGTCATGTCTCTCTAAAACAACATATAGGAATGAAACCCGGTACGTAGTAATTGTCGATAAGCATACTCCATAATAGTATAAAAGTTTTAAAAATTTAAGACAAAAATTTTTTTGGGGGGTCCCATTGACGAATTGTTACTCTAAGGATTAAAAAGGGAGGTACGGTGATTCCAAAGCAAAGATTTTTCATGGTAACCTAACCTTAGAAGGTACATAGTCGCTTTCGACTCAAATGTTTTTCAAAAAGTACAAACTGAACAGTGATATTGGTGCAAAAACGTCGTTAAACGTCATTGTTTAAATTGCTTAATAAAATACAACTGAAACTTTAGTTTAAATAAACAGTATATTTACGTTTTCAAATTTATAAAGCATAATGCTGCTTTTAATTGTCATAGTTGTATTTTACATTGAGAATCCTATACTTTATGTTAAAGCGTACGATGTGATTATTCCACTAGCAAAGTTCAATGCTTTCAACCTTACGTTTGATCAGAAACATATTGCAGCACTTCGCAAAAATTGGAACAAGTCTCTTAACGCCGAACAAACCATTGCATCAGAAAACCTAAATGACCTTTTAAACATTTGGCGAAACAATAGACCCTTTGCTTTAATTGATAATCTTGGGGGTATTAATATAAATAAGCTTAATATCCCCGTTGTAATCCGTAGACCGTTAATGGCACTCTGCGCAACAACTTGGTATGCAAATACACGACTTCAATACGACTTATGTTGGACAATTAGCAATTTAAAATACAGCAATGATTCAAACAATTGTCACAATTTAGCATCCAAATTAGTGAACCATGAACTAACAATCTATAAGAGGTCTGCTTGTCTGGAAATTATATTTGCCAAGTACACTATGGTTAGTAAACCTTGGGATAATATAGTTCATATACAACTCTCCCTGTCTACACTTATTCTTGAGAATTTTAGACTTCCTGGATATCCGCAGCCATTTCATTATGAACTTGAAGGCAACGATGATAACAGATATACAATTGCAGATACGCCAATATATAATATCATTATACGGAAAGAAACATATGTTCCCGTGCATATGGATATTGATTTATGGTTTTGGATGTATCATCTAATTTCCAATTATTTGCAAGTGAACATTTTAAGACTTACACATCAATTATGTTTGTTAATAACTCGATCAAACACCCAAGGCAAACCGGTAAAATTTCATTTGCTTATTAATTCCTACCAGTACACTTGGGCTGAACTACAAACATTACAAAACCTGTCGCCAACTGCTCTAATGAACGCGGCGTTTCCTCCACAAGTATATTTAGAAGTGGGAATTCCGTTCTATCGAAAACCTCAAGACGTGCAGGACAAACTGCACCGATGTGAGCTTCATACTTATCAAAAACGTCGAATTAATGGAATATTGGAATTTGATGACATGCTAGATCGCTTTTCCGCTGGAGTTGCCATAATGATACAAGATTTTTTGAAGAATTACACCTATGAGGTCGATCCCTTTTATACTCGAGCGATTGGCAGCATGCATGATGTTTTGGTTTGAATTACTTTGCTCTTGTCATCCAAATCAAGCATACTGAACCAAAACACATTCTCATGAACAACTGTAAGAAATAAGAATAGGCCAGTAAATACGATACAGCTGCACATGAAAGTAGCATACATATAACCTAATCGAATTGGGTATGTCCACCAATGTTCCAAATCTAGTGGAATTTCTAACACGTCGCTGATCACAGTGTGTACAGGTTCTGCTGGATGAAGAAAAACTATAACGGCAAACATAGGAATTACAAATCCTCCCCAGTTAATCAGAAAGAACAACCGTTCTCCTTTCGTCAGTAGATTTCTTGCCTCTTCTGTCAATTTGCAATTTTGTGGTTTCTTAGAGCTATCAAGTAATATACGACTCATCTGTTGTTCCAGCTGATAGCACTGATTGAAAAGATAGACGATGAGTTGTCTCTCTTTAACCAAAATCCCACCAAAGAACTGCAAGCAGACTAGAAAGACAAAGTAGATAGCGCAAATACAGAGGTTTACTAAGCTAACAAATCCTTCTTCACTTTTGTCCATGAAATTTGACTCCACATCCGGATTGAAGGACCAAAAGCTCTCTGAAGAAATAAACATCCGCTATGAAGTTACCATTGTACCACGTGCTTCCCCACAACCACAAGGTGTATGTGTGGGAAGATACAAACCGAGAGGTTTTGGCGTCATAGTAGAATCCACAGCAGCCAGGAACGTATTGAAGGATCTCGAACCGAAACTTGATTGCCTGTTTCATGCGTTGGTATAGCATTTTGATGAGTATATGATGATCTGGATTTTCGATTGCTTTGGGTTTCAATGTCGTAGAGACACTGGAAAGATAATAGAATAATCTCAAAGCTTCAGTAGTTTTCGTTGCGTAATATGGTCAGGTCAGTTGCGTCAGGTGGCTTATTTTTGTAAAATTTTAATTCTATTTTTGGTTTTGCTAAGCACAGCCTAGTTATTAACTTACTAAAACAAGTTATATAATCGACTTGCGGGTCATCCAAAGTCGTTTACATATTTTGTTGCATAACAATTCTAAAAACGCTTTTGAGCCTACGCTAATTGCGAGTATGCAAAACAGTTTACAGCTATTTTTGTGGTCTTAAAATGGATTGAGCATATTACATAACAAATTCATCAATTATGGAATACAAAGTATATATATGATAGATATGCCTGGCTATCTTAAATGCTTTGAATAGTAGTATATCATAGTTTTTACCAGTTATTATGCCATGTGAGTTCTAAAAGCTCGTATGATGTAAAATGTTTTCAGTTACACTAGTCCTTTTGTAATGTATAACACACCAATTTATCTACATGGCTTATGCATATGTTTGTAAGCCAAACTTTACAATTGAAAATGTTTGTGTATGCTGTAGCTAGCATCCTCTTCAACGTTTTGATAGCAATACTGACAAACTGACTTAGAGGGTGTGCTGTAATTTCAGCAGAACCACAGATAATAGAAACAAAAATTCCTATTATACAGAAAATACTACAACAATATTACCACTTAAGCTAACCGGTCTTACAATATCGTTTACTTTATACTGATAATGAAAGGATGGGGGCTGCAAAATTTTATACCACCACTTTTATAATGTTTTCATTTGGGGCACTTTGTAACGGGTGAAGTAATTTGCTTTTAATTCCCCGTTGTGTTCGTAATTAGGATGCAGAAATAATAACGCTTTGGAGGAAATTTGTAGAGATATTTAGTTTATTTATTTATTACACTATCGTTAACGAAATTGTATTTAGGAATTTATTTATAATTTATAATTTAGCCGAAATAGTACAGTGCAGGGGAAGACTGAAAAAGCCCCTGCACTTGCCTTCACAAGCTGTGAAGAAGAAGTGTCATTTGTTTTATGTAGGAGAGCTGAGATTTTTCAGCTCTCATTCCTTTTCCACAAAGTGCATGCATAGGCCACATGGAAGATGGGATGTTGAAGTTGGTGCGCTTGTCTTGGAAGGCTTTACGTCATGAGTGGGGTTATAACTTAATATTAAGTTTAAATGAAACGTTTCAAACGCGGGAGATCTTTAAATTAAGTTTTCGCAGGCAAGTGGTTGTGGCGGGAGCACTTAAAATTCAGTCGAGTCAAAAAGGTTTCGAAAGTGGTAAAACTTATTTTTCTGCAGGGCAAGTTCACCTCTCAAAGTGGCAGATCTTAATAATCAGCTGCTTGTTGCTGACCTGTCTGTGGGACAACTTAATATTCAGTTAATTTCCCCTGTATTTCCAACAATTCCCACGTGAACGGTTATTACCCGTGTTTGAAATCCCCACATTGTAGACAACCTACTCTAAGGAAATTACCACGTTACCCCATTGCTACTGAATTATAATTACCACATTGACCTACATAATAATTAATTTTTTAGTCCACTTTAACTACTAAAATCGTGTTTTTAAGTGCCATTTGAAAGGGATAAGCCTGCATTGCCAATGGCGTCAATCCGATAGAGTATGTTAGGTGACAACATGCCCTTAATATTGATACCGAGAAAGTATTTCAGATACTTTTCTTGGCCCACATATATATGAACTAATCCTTTGTTGTTGTTTAATTTTATGGGCTCGTTGATTACAAAGATAGTTTGGTAATATCAGTGCAACATCAGTACATTCTTGGAGCAGTTGTTGTTGCAAACTATTGACTAAATCTATCACTTCGCTGACTGTGGTATTTTTAATGCTTTGTAATGTGAATATTCATTGGGGAGTTGCAATTTGTGAAACGTTCATCAAACGCCCCCATTGATGCTTTGCGACACTATAGTATTTCTCTTTCTGAATAACGTTGCTATAAAACACGGACAGCTCAGACTACACTTGCCAAATAAAATATCCATAAAGTTGGTTGAGTTTCAATGAATGCGCCCATAGTTTATAATCCGACATATTTGCAATTGCTTTTCCATAATTTACATCTTTCGGTACTTTCTGTGCTGAGCTAAATATTTTGAAGCGATTAGATACCAACTGATCTATATGTTTAAATGGAATTTGTTTCCGGGGAGACACCATATTGTATACGTTAGTATTTTTGTACGCATTACTGATTACCACCGTCATTACTATATATACACCAAAAACCTGTCGGGTGGCAATCTTAGAGCTATGAAGATTATGGGTTTGCTCTAAAAGAATTTTACCATAGTCAAGGATGTCAGACAAACAATATTTCTTGCGATTTGTTGTAAGCTGACAAAGTATGTGTACACCGACAACCGTCAAAATAATTGCCAACCAGATATATTTGTCAAATATACTTACAAACTCCCCCAAATACCAATGTTTTAAATCTTGTTTTTCCGCCGCTGAAAAACTGTAAAATGTTTTGCTCATCTTCAATTGAAATTGAGTATTGCTTTGTTGGTAGTAAGCCAGCCTCCTAAAAAAAATTGAGTTGGAGTGGACGGGGGTACGAATTGCTTTTTCTCTTAATTTTGTAATTAACGCAATCAGACAAGCTATCGATTTCGTAAGTAAAGTTCTTTACAATCGTGCTCAGCAGCAAGTAAGCATACGCTTTCGTTAGTATTTCCTTTGCATCTTGACTACGTGGCTTGTTCGTGTGGTATAGATTGTAAATAGAGTTTATTTCACAAGTATCAAAAATCCTCGAAAAATCACGTAATCGTTTGGGAACGGACAAGTAAGGAAACTGGAACTGTAAGTGTGTCATCCTTTCATTAACTGAGATATATTGCGCCAACATGCGCGCTGGAACATTAGTTGTAAAATGGCTGGCTTGTCTAATCACGGATGAGAATCACCAATCCTTAATCTGGGATTAGTGATTAGGTTAATCACTTAATCACCAATCCCACGTCAGATTTTTCGCGTTTAATCACAATCACTATTAGTAATTCACTAACCCCGAAACCAACAACCTTTAATCACCGCTTAATCACTATTTTATCACTGAGGTCCTTCCTCCATGTAGCTGCTTTTCTATTAACAATAGTCAAGTAATAAACTGATAATAGTAGTAGATATTTATACAGTTCAAATAAACCGATTTAATGATCATTTGAAATACGTAGCTGAGCCAAGTCGATGTTTGTCTGTCTGATTCTCTGACACCATTCACCATGCTACCTCAGGGGGTTGAGAAATCCGGTTAAAAGTTAATAGGATTATTTCTCAATTAACGAATGAATCTATGTACCATATTTGGTGCGATTCTAACCAAGTTTTATGGTCCGAGTGGTTACCTTCCCCTATGACCCCATGGGGATGACGAATCAGGCTCAAAATCAATAGAACTATTGCTCATGACACAATAAATCACTATACCAAATTTGGTGTGATTCTGACTAATTTTAAGGTCAGGGGGGTTACCTCCCCCTACTACCCCAGGGGGATTGCCAATCTAGCTCAAAGTCAACAGGATTTCATACTGTGGCCCAAGGAATCTAGATCCCAAATTTTGTGCGATTCTAACTAAGCATATGGTCAGGGAGGTTACTTCCCCCTACTACCTCGGTGGGATTACCAATCTGGCTCAAAATCAATAGGGTTTCTCTTTATGACCCAATTAATCACTGTACTAAATTTGGAGTGATTCTGACAAACCGTCTGGCCTGTATCGTGATGACACACACACAGACGGACAAACATGACAATCTCAATACTAGCTTCAACATGCTCAGCTACGTAATAATTTATTAGCTTGCTGCTTCTGCAGCAGGAGAGCTACATATTTGACCGTTTTTATGTTTCTTCGTGGACCTTATCTTTAAACTAGAATAATTTAAACCTGACTAATTAAAACAAGGCTCTCTTATGGCTCTCAGTATGTTAAAGGCAGCTAACATCTTTTATTGGATTACTCTGGACGTTTCGTACTTAAAACGAGCAAGTACACGAGCTAAGTACTTGTATTATTTATTAGTTTCTGAAGATCTTTTCCCGCATAACATCATGTAGTAAGTTTTATTTATTGGATATATTACTTTATCGTTGTTTTTTTAAATATACACAATTTGCTTCTGTAGTGAATGAATTTGAGAATCTGGTTCACAGTGATAACATATTTACATTTTCTTCAAAAGCAATAAAACGTAATTTGCTTGTATTAAAGAGATAAACCGTCAGAAATTTATTTTTCTGTGGAACAATCAATCAATAAGTTAACAAATGAAGTGCAACAGCTTCTACTATGTTTAAGATGGTCTGAACATTATAAGAGGTCTATTGTTGAAGCCTACAGTTTGTAGGTCTGTTAACTTTAGATGATTTCCGTAAAAAACACATTTTATAATTTCGAAATTGACAACGAAATCGGAAACAGAGTCGTCTTAGAGCATTGGTATGCATGTAAACATTGGTTTTGTTTTTAACAAAGAGGAACATGGTTTTTGCAGCATTAAAACCTTTAAATGCTGAAAGCAGAAGTCTGGAATACAACCATCTTAAAAGTCGCTTCAAGACTTCCAGAGAAAATGTCAAGCAGCCTGTTCCAAGCCCAGTAAGCAGAACACCAAAAATTACTAAAATATTACCCTTCATGGTGGGCTTCCTTGGTACTGTTGACTTATCCTGCACAATCTGAACGCTTTCAGTTATGATTTTCTCCCACCACTCAAATATATATGAAACCTGTATCCAGTTTATTCTCAAGGTAATATATGGAGGCACCACATTTAAAATTGAAAACACGTAATACGCTTGAAAAAACGTTTCGTTTCCAATGTTAAAGTTTGAAAATGCGACTGTTGCATTCCGTTGAAAGTATTTCAAATATTTTAGTGCGAAGAACTGAGGAACCACCATTGCCGTTTTGCTACAATCCCCTAAGCTAGACAAAGTGTATTCGCTGTGTTTTTCAAGTAGATATTTTTCATATGGAGACATTGTACTTGCATGGTTTTGTACATCATTCTCGAACGAAAAGTTCATTTGCAAATATTTTGCAAATAGTTCATCAACTAGCTCGTGTATAGAATGGTGTAGGAGCGATTGTTCGTTTAGGGTCTTTTCAATTTTATTTGCTGGTGCTATCTCATAAAACTCGCTTGCAACTTCCATATGTCTATAATTCAAACTTGACCTGTAAATAAAATTCGGAAAGTCAGCACGCTCCACTCCAAAATTGATGGAAGGCACGAAGCTTATGGTATCAATCCGTCTAAAGATTGTAAAGTTGTCATGTAACAGTTGCGTAAGTGTTTGGTATGGCAAAGGAGTTCGGGGGGTAATCATTCTGTACACGTTGTCACTTTTGTATGCATTATTCAAGACCAGCGCAACTATGGCATAAGAAATTACTGCAAACCGAACAGCACCTTTTTTAAGCAAACCTGTTGTACAAGAATTGTCTAAACCTAGCAATATTCGAATCACAGTATCCATGTTTCGGAGCAAAGCTGAAAATCCAAATGGTGAAGCTTTTCCTATATATGATGGTAGCACAGACAACAGTAGGAGAACAAAAAGCAAAGTACACCAAATGCTGGTGTCAAACACGTTTAGTAATTCCGCGAATGGCAATGAAGGCAAACCTAGATTTCCACAGCTTAAAATCTTAAACGACTGAATTTTGCTGGGTACAGCCAGTGCTTGTTTTGCTGGAATATGATAATTTGATGTAGAAAGATGACTGGTTAAATATACATGAAATTCCATGTTTTCTAAATAATTAATTTCACTTATTTTGTGTCCATCACTACAGTGACAAACTTTTCTTTCACCGTTTATCGACGCAATAAAGTAACTGCAATTTCCTAATATCGAAATCCACAAATCTGCATATGCATACATCATGCGTTCTCTAGGAGCCAATTTACCGTCGTTAGCTTTCCTCAACAGAAAACTTTTATTTGGACATTGAGCAAAGGCCTGATCTAAAAATATATCTTTGAAATGCATTGCATCATAAAAAGGACCTATTTCTTTATTATCCGGTTTTCGGGGACAGTCAAAATATTCCTGTTGTATACTCGAAAACATATTCAGCATGTTTTCGGTAATGAGAGTTCTGTGAACTTTCTCCTGGCACAAAACGGTACATGGACAAAGTTGGTGTATAATTGGTTTATCTGTTAGTGCTTTGAATGCTTTTAATTTGGATGTCAATTGGATAGACAAAACAACAACTGACACTGAGCCCTCTTCCCAATATCTGAAAGCCTGACCGAGCATTTCTTTGAACACCTCTACTTTGCGCAACGCTTTTATGTACACAAAAGCAAAAACATTTGACCTTAATGATGGTCTATTCGCAAAGTTAAAGTTCATGCCGAATCTAAAGATTTTAGGATAATACCAATTCTCTTCTGATCCGATGCGACTGTTTAAAGGTGCGTTGAGTAGCAATTGTACTCTGCCGTTCCATAACTTTGTGCGTCCACTATACTTTAGGAAATCCATTGGAACACATTTGAGAGAACCATACTCTTTCATAACGCACTTTGACGACTCAACAACTTGTGGTCTCCTGTCCTTGCGTTTAACAATATTTATAGTAAAATTTGCACCTGGAATCACCCAAACAAACCTTTCTTTTTTCCAGTTGTATCTTCCTGCTGTGTATTTCCGTAGTAAAAATGGATATGAGTGTTCACGTAAATCCACGCCATAAAAGTTATCAACCACAATGAGGTATTTTTTAGCTCCGAAAATATTCACTAAGGTTTGTAAGTCAAACGTAGTCCAACTTACATCTGATGGAAGAAAATAGTTTTTGCGCTTAAAGTACTGCAACTGCAAATAATCTACTGACTGAACAGAAACTTTGATTGAAACTACAAAAATTTCTGCAAGCAGAAAAGTTGCCAACACGCATTTTATGTGTTTTGAAATCATTTTGTTTTTTCTCTGGACGTTGTACGAGCTCAAAATATTATTCAGTTTAAAAATCAATACAACAAACTGGCCAGGCAAAATGGGGCTGTCAGGTTATACAAACTTGAAGCAGCAAAATATTTGCCACAAATGCCGCAAATACGTCGTAGGCGTTTATAATCTACTTAATACATTTTTGAAGCAAACAAAGAAGAACCCTTTTAATAAAATTATTTGCTAAGCCATATATTTAGCTGAAAGCTTTCTGCCTACGCGCAACCATTGATATACATTGTTTTATAAATTAAGTTTTACCTCGTTTTTTACACAAAGCTATATTATTGGCATACGAGGACGTCTAATGGCACAATAAACCTTTTGCGGTTAAAGTGCCATAAACAATTTACTTCAGCAGAAATCTTGCTTGTGATTATAGATACGTGTATAAATAAAAAAATTTAACAAACGCGTTTTCGTTTGCTTTGAAGTATTGCTATCAAATTTTTACGAGACGTAAAATTACAATCTGTTTGAAAAATCGATGCAGAGGACAGTTATATTTGTATGTTTCTGCATTTATTATAAACATTTTACTACTAAACATGCAGACATCGTTACAAGAAATTTGGAAAGCCAAGTTAGGATACTTTGCCAAACTTGACCTTGATAAGAGCAGCAGTGCATTTTGTACAGAATACTGAAATACTGCATTACTGAAATATTGGCACAATGATGTGTTTCTTTTAGTGAAAATGCTTGCATGGAAGCAAACAACAGAAAAATATTAGGTATTAGTTAGCTTTTCAAGAACTAGGCTTGAAACAAAGTTGTTGTAAGATTCGGCAAAATTATATTAAAGGATAAGACTTGACACATTTTTAATTTGGTTAAAATCTTATTCATGTTGACTGTGCTGAGAAGTTGTGGGTGACTGGAATTTGAAATTTTTCTGCGTCGGTTTTTAATGCTAAACGTTATTATACTTTGAACTGCGGAATGTCATGTTGTCTTATAAAAATTGGAAATATTAGACTAAAATTAAATGACAGTGAGACTATACAGGGTTTCGAATAACTTTACCACACAACAAGCAGAAACACGAAAACTAATTGGTTCATATTGTGGAATCGTGTATACTGATGCCTCACGTATGGCCTATTTATGTATGAGCAAGCACACGTGCCAACTACCTTTAACTTGTCTCTACACCAGACTTATTAAACTAATGGGTTTGTTTTGCTTGTACATGTCTTTAAAACCTAAGGTTAGCTGCATTTATACAAGTAAACAGCTCGTATTTTAACTGATTAATTCAGAATTCCAGCAACACTGCCACACACGTGACAACTTATATTCTAAGTACTTAAATATTGCGTTTTGCGTCAGCATTTCATTGGGGCGTTTCGCAGGTTACCAGCTTCTGAGCGTGGGATTTTAAAATGAGCATACGGCTGTGTGCCAATTGTTAGTGCAAACGTTAACATGTCGTTTTGCGATTGCATTGTTAAATTTCCGGCATGTAAAACTGATTCCGTGTACTCCTGTCTTCCACATGTGTAGGGTTTGCATTTGAACTCACATTGAACTGTTCAGTGAGCTTTTTGTTATGGAACCCTTTATCGAACTATTCAATGAGTAGTTCAATAGAAACAATAATATAGAGTTTCTATGTAAAGTTTTAAGAGATAATCACCATACTCAATTTTGAACAAAAATATGAAAGGGTATTTATTTTGCTTGTTAGCAAAACTTAATGGAAAAGAAAGAAATAGTTATAGTGCTAGTTAGTGGCTGATAATCTCCAAAATTACCAGAGACCGTACCTTCCTTTTCGTTGTCCTTTTACCTACTTGTGACATGTTTGTTGTAGTTAAAAAAGCTCTGCAAAAATTAAATTCAGTGTGGGTAAAAAGCAAAGCCCATAACCTGAATGAGTTTTGAACAGTTCCATAAGAAAATACTGAAGTTTTTATTGAGTTATTCAATATGCGCATCCATGGCATGCAAACCCTACACATGTGCAAAATTTGCGGTCATGTGAGAACGAAGAATCTACCACAAAAGTGAATTTATTGGTAGTTGGAAACTTTTTAGGTCCCAGGTTTTCAGTGCTAGGCGAGCCGAGTCGGCTCAGCCGACTAAAGGTGAAAAAGCGACTAATGAAGCAGGATACTACTATTACGTTTTTATGTAATTATGTAGACCAGATTCGTAATGTCAAGAGGGAATTATTAGTCTTGCTGGAAAGTCTAATGGCCACCGTCACCTTGGCGAGTGGCTTTGAATACTTTAAGCATATCTTTATCTATAGTTGAGTCTTTTTGCATACATGTGTGTGCCTGTTTGTATGCACAAGTAACCATACAATTTCAATTGAAAAATGTAGACTCTGCCGACATGAAATTTTTAAATACGTGAAGATTGACTCTAATCTGCTATACCAACGACGTAAAATTATATTTTAGCTTTAAATATCTTCCACATATAAATACAAGACAGACACGGCTCAAACTGGATTATTTGATGAACAGTATGAATTTAATAAAAACCCTTACGTGTCTTGACTTTTGTATAAACACATAACATTTTATTTGATGAAAAACAACTACATAATTCCGCTCACAAAACAAAATGTGCGTCATCTTCATTCTATGAACAGGCCATGTTTAAACCACCGTTTACGTATTTGTGGACTTAATTATGTAAGTTATGTACGTATCATTTGTGAAATATACATGTTTGCTCATAAATTTAAAACCTGATAAAATAGGCAATTTGGCTATTACCAAAACTAAGCTAATAATACTTAATTTAGTTTATGACAGTGAATGATTGACAGTATCCAGTTTGACTGACTTGTGTTTTCGCACTAAACTTCAAACATTTTAAATTTTAATGTAAAACAAAGCTCTACGAAGCAATGCTGACGCAATAAAAATATATTTACAGATTTCTGAAACTTGGATTTGGTAGGTGCAATTGGTTCTAGTGTTCGCAAATGCCCACTTACGTATGTTTGAAAATATACAAATAAAACATTAAAAGTCTTTTCAAATGATACACGTGGAATAACCAAGTTCGGGCGTAACATTTCAAAAATGTCATTCATCTGGAATTGTTTACAATTTTCATAACGTGCTAAAGTTTTATTTCAATTATTTTACGCATACCTCCAACTCGAGTTACTATATAAGCCTACATGTCGTTGTGTTTAATTTTGCACTACCACAAAACTGCTGGCTAATTCTCTTTTTCCCCAGAAATTTCCACAGAACTCGATTACAAAGCATGTTCTACAAACTACCATCACACAATATTATTAAAAATCCTTAACTATAAAACCAATTAAGCTTGTAAATAATTACATGTTTGGAACTACGTTTCAGTTTTGTCTTTTGGGTAACCCACACGTTTATGTAAAATAGGAAATCTAAAATACCCAGTTGCACAGCGAAATTTTTCACGTCGCATAAATTTTGGTCATTGAGAAACCCTTCGAGATGCTTACTTTTGCCAAGGTTTTTAATTATTCGTGTAAAATTGGAGAGTCGATTAGTAGCGTTCTAATGCACTGGGACGAGTCCCAAAGAAACATATCCATTGTTAAGTCATATCGTAAAAGAGAACGCAGATTTTTTCTACATTTAATTTGTCATACTTGCGCTGTCATTTTATTTGCTCTGCAAGGTATACCAAATTTCCAGCCGGCCAGTATACAACACAAACCTACATTTGTCGACCAATTTAGTCACGCTGTTGGCTTGTTATCTACAGCCACTTGCACTCTTTCGATCTTGTCTTGCTACAAAGGCCAAAGCTATATTTGCAAATACGTTAATGGACTAATGAACATGCCCGAATTTCAATCAACCAAAGTCAGAGTAAAATTAAGTTTGCGGGATCAAACCTATTTGAGCTATGTTGTTGGAATGATTCTAACCTGCCTGTTTACTCCACTTGTATTTTCATTTGGATTGCATTGGATAAACCCTTGTAAACTTTCACTTATAGGATACTGGTTAATTCCGGAGTGTTACACCTGCAAGAAGAAAAACTTGTCCAACTATCTATCAATCAATTTATTATCAAGTGTGGTGAAACTGGGAATCTTGCTCGTAAATTTTTGGATCTGGACATTTGGTATCAACGTGATAAATTATCACTGATAATTTTTGTGGTTTGCGCAATATGCGTTATGGCTACAGCCACATTGAGACAACATTTGTACATGTAAGATATTTAATGATTCTCTGTAATATAGGATGGCAATGTTTAAATCCTGTCTATTTTTTGGTGACTAGGTATGCAGAACTTCTAGTGAACCGAAATCTGAAAGACGTTTCCAATTTCTCTACTATCTACAGAAGAATTCAAGTTATCGCAATATTTATGAATCTAATTCAAAAAGGTTGGCCCATGACAATGATAATTGTATCTGGAACGTTATTTCAGTCGTTTATCAAAACGGTGTGCATTCTACTGATGCCCAATGCAAGTCAAAACAAGTTAATTTTGCTATCCTTTGCCATTCTTGTGGTAACCTCAACCATAAGTCCTATAGTAATTTTGGGTGGAATGGCTTCAGTGTACACAACAAGCAATAACGTTCCACTTAAAATAAACAAGAGCCTGCCAAACTATCTGGTGTTGGAAGGAGGATCACGTTCAGCCAAAAAGGAAATTGCATGGATTCGAAAGTTTGTAAAAAGCTGTTCCTTTATTAAGGTTCTGTTTGGAACCTTCAACTTTGTAGATGCTTTAACCCCGCTAAACTGCATTGCATTTGGAAATGATCTTACAATTAACTTTTTATTGCTACAAGGATGAAATAGAGTAAAATAAACTCATTGCCTAATTAATCAGTTTGGCATCGAAATGTAGATAAAGAAGCTACTTATCCACAACTCCGGAGGGGATTATATACTTATTTAAAGTTATCGACGAAATACTATTTCATTACACCAAAGGAAATCCCCAATGATATTTACTATTTGGTTTTAATTTTGCTCTTTTTGCTAATATGAAGGGTTTCATTTAAGGCTAGTAACCGGAAGTCTCTGTAGTTTGAACTTAAGACATATATAATGACAGGCTCAGAAACAATTTTTTTAGATAAAATGTAGTTTTTTAATTAGTGAAAACCTCAAGATGGTGATACATATATATTTATCTGTCACAAAAACACTTATTTTAGGATCTGCTCGGATGAATCGACACAATGCGTCATTTCTCCGCACAAATTTTTCCCAGTTAAAATCTCCTAATCTCCTTAAGCATTTTTTCCCCGACAAATTTTTCCATGTATAACAAGGGTTTGCATTTACAAATTTATAGTGTTTTGGTTTTTTAAAATAAATCAATTAACAGCAATCAACATAACCACTTTTATTTATACTTCAATAGGTAGAAGATATTATGTGAGCACTGAATTTAGACGTATTTTGTTTAAAATATTCAAATGAATGCGCTTGCTTTTGACCATGCCATACAATTTTTTTGCCTGATTTTTCCCCACTTCACAATACTGTCTGTTTTGAGATGTTTTATAGAGGAAAAAAGTGTCGGGGAAAAAATGTCCGGTTTCGGGAAACGTTTGTCGGTGAAAAATTTCCACAAGAAAAAACAGGACAAGTAGTCGGAAAAACGGGGTCTTGTTCCCAGCAAATACTGTTTTTCACATTCTAATTACAGCTTTAGGCGTTCGTGTTTTCATGTTTAATTGGTTTTCTTCTTTCATAAACGCGACCGGAAATACAATATTGAACTTTATTGATTCATGTTGCGACAAATTCAATTTTTAGGTTAGGTAAAAAACGGGCACGTGTAAGGAAATCCTTTTCGACCAGTTGCCAATCTTTTACTCAGCAACACAAGACTTTTATTGATAAAAGCCAGAATTTTGGTAGAAAACTCAACCAAACCAATCTCAAATCATCTGGTAAAATGTCAGTAATGTGGTTTGTGTTGATTAGTTTTGGTTGCATTGGTTTAAGTATACTTGCCCTAGATTTTCAGTGTAATGAAAACTTGCATTCACAACTAGTTATTCCCTTTCTGGAAAGCTTGATAGGATTAGAACAAAATTACGAAATAATTTTTCACTCTTTTCCCCATAATCCAAGTTATCAGCAGACATTTGTCCGGTCAATGGTGTTTAATGAATTTGGTAGTGCTATAAGAGTTACTTACACATTTAAGCATACACAACCATATCATATAATATTCGGACCTTTATATGCTGTAAGATACGAAAGAAACATCTTATTTGAAACCCTTCGTGAAATGGGAATGTACCCAAACGCCTTGTTTTTGTTGTTAACCTGCAGCTCAAAAGAAATAGACACGGCTCTATTTTTTCCTATTGATTTCAACATTCCAGCAGTGAAAATTATGTATCAATTGATAAAAACTCCAAATGGATTTGACTGCAAACACGTTGTACTCTGCACTGGTTATTGCATGTCCTCAGCCATTCTAAATTTTAAATGCAAAATAATAAGCCAGTCAATAAAAACCCCAATGTTGCTTCATCGGGCAATGTTTAGAATTGCAAATCGCCCAACACTTAATGCATTAGTACATCTACTTTCTACGGATTATTTTTCTAAAAAGCTTTACGGAAACGATAGATTCGCCTGCACTCGTCTGCTGTTTAAATCAATAGATCGCCGATTTTGCCGCCAGCAATTAATGTCAACAATACAAATTGCGAAAGTACATAACATGTCGGTTAGATTGCTATCAAAACACAATAGAACAGCATGGGAAATCACGGACACGTCCATGTCTGGGCAGTTTATGATCAATGATGTTAGTTACGGTAACTATGGTCCAGCAGTTCATAACATGTACATGACAAAAACCGGTCTACAGTTATCAACTTCAACCAGGGGACACTTAGTTTATTGCCATAGTATTCAGCACATCAAGGAAGACAACATGATTGACTTTTTTGTGTGGATAAGTGCATTTTCTCCAACAATTTGGATTACTACTTTATTTTCTACCATCGTTCTGTTTGTTTTAGTAGTGCGTAAATTGTTTTCTACTGATCTAATTGAGTTTTTTAGCGTTTTTATTGGCAACACTGTGCCACGTCGGTTTATAAATATAAAATGTCTTATTTTAGTCCAATTTTTGGGACTGTTTGTATGTAACTTTCATAGCAATGGTATTCTCAGTGTGCTTACTGTTCCCCCGACTGATGTCAATATTTTTGCGTCATTAAAAGAGATGCTTGCAAGTGACTACAAGATACTATGGGAAAATTATATGGGACCACCTTTATTCTACTTTGAACAATACTTTAAACAAAGTGGTTTATTTGACAAGTTTAATCAAAGCTTTCTTCGCACTGATATAACTGGCTTTGCAGATGAAGTGACTGCCTTGATGCTAAAGCCACTTGCAAATTACTGCCCTGCCAACTCATGCGTACTTAAGATACTTAAAATTAAACAGTATTTACGAAAACAATATGGATACACTGATGTTCAGTGCCCAACACTGCCGCACAAATACGATGCTAGCTTCTTTTTTGTTGAAATATACACTCTCAATAGAAAGTGGATGCTTCAAACGCACTTAAGAATTCAAGAAAACGGGCTAGCAATGGCATGGGATAAATGGGCACAAGCTGCACTTTTTGCGTATAAAAATTACACCAAAGATGGCTTATACAACCTGTTTCCAAATACGGCAGTAGCCTCGAATGATAATATTGGTCGGAATGCTTTAGCTGCAGTGTTGATAGTAAATGCATGTGTTGATTTAGTAGGCATTCTTGTTTTGTATCTTGAAATATCTTTCAACAACAAACAATCTGGTATCTACAAGTTATTTTTGACAGTTCGCCTACTTATTTCACAGTATTTTATAATAGCTGTTGTGACTTGTCAGGGTTGGATAAGCTGTTTAAAATAAATAATTACCTATGCTGCTTATCAAGGATACCGTTTTAAAAATATTATGACGATGTTCATTATATTGTTAACAATGTTCATACCAAGTTTTTAAAATGATATTGTTTGGTATTTTTTAGCTATAAGATAAACAAACACTTAGACTTTTTACTATTTCTTTGATGCTCACTTAACAATGTAATGCGCTTCGATCCAACAATTTTTATTATTGCAAATAAATAGAGAAATATAGAATTAAATTAAAATTATCAGCATATGCTAGGTGTGAAATCTGCACTAGAATGGGTTTTACAAATCTTAATAAACTTGGAAAGAAAATGTATGTTTAAGCCACAAACATTTTATTCAGATTTTCTTTTTAGTATGGCTTAAAATGCTCAATTTACGCTTCTAAATTTATGAACATGCTTTGTAATAAGTCGGGCGGGATACCAGGACTCCTGAAGAGATGCGCATTGAGACTAGTCACGAGTCTGCAAGCAGCATTACTTAATACTAATTCCCTAAAGAATGTAGCGTTTGTGTGTACCTTTTTCCCTTTACATGCATTCTATCTATGTTGTGTTGGATGCACGATGGCATGAAGGCTGCTTACGCGCAAGCTACTTCTCCCCTCTCTCTTCGTAGAATGCAATGCTCGAGCAACACATAGCTTCACGAGACACAAAATAAAAAATGCATACTACCACGCCACCTACTGACCTTCTGTTTTACTCATGCCACGCACTATTTTCCATTACCCCATGATCATGGCGCAAACTTCAACTGCATGCTGGCAGCTGTTCAGCAGAAGAGGTATTCAAACACATTACGACCCATCCCTTTCAATGATCAGTCTTTTCTACTGTTCGCGTACAATTCTTTTGAGATAATTGCTGCTAATGAAGAAAAGTTGTAATTACTCTGGAAATATTAATTTTTTGTGCAAAATATAGTTTCTTGGCGAAGGTTTATATTTTCATCGAACTCAAGTAGTTTTATTTCTTCCGGCCTGCTTTGGAGTAGTGGGAATCAGCGGTTTGAAGCCCGAACACAAGATTCAGGGTTTGGATTGGGTTTTGAAGGATTTTAAAGTAAGTACTTTGCTTTAGATGGGTAAATATTTCACTCATCCCCGCACTCAAAATGTATATAATATTGCTTAAATGTTAAATCCGTCAAAACTGAGTTGGCCGTTTACTTTCTTCCAGGATAGAAGGTTACAGAGCAAAAATCTGCCGTTATTCCCGATTCACTAAAGGATTGCTGACGAGTGTGTCTTGGAGAGCAAGAAAAGGCGAAAGGAGTATAGAACTCAAGAAGTTTTCTTAATGGATTTGTGCGAATCCGCAATTTGAAGTCCCAACACGAGATTCCGAGTGCAGAGTGGGTTTTGACGGATTTTTAAGTAAGTAAGACGGATGAAGATAGATAAATATTCCATTAACAAAAGCACTCAAAATGTATATGTTAGTGCAAAAATGTTAAATCCGTTAAAATAGTTGGCCGTTTACTTTGTTTCAGGGGTGAAGGAAAAATTTACCGTTATCCCCAATTCACTGATAGGATTGCTGGTGCTGGAGGTGGTCCGGGACAGAAGGATAAGGCAAAAGAAGTGCACCTTTTACTGACGACAAAGCCGATGAGCAGCTGGAGTCAAAATAAACCGACTAGCAAGCATACCTGTTCCCATGAGAAGAACCAAGTGTTTTAAATGATTTAAGCAAGTTTAAATAATAAAATAAATGTTTGACATTTGATTCATAAAATAAGCAATAAGCATGTACTTTTCAGAAATTAAAACAGTTTTTTTTAAATTTCAGGATAACTTTTGGTGATATAAAACTAAAATCAATCAAAAATAGTTTGGCTTGGGGAAGCGGGTGAAGTAGCAAAAAATTAAAAAAGTTGGTGTCCGATTTCGTCTGCAAAGGTGGTGGATTGAGTAAAGGGGAGAAGAGAAAAGAAGTCAATAGTTTGAGAGAAGGTGAAAGTAACTGCTTGATTGACTGAAGAAGAAGGTGAAGTTGATTAACGGAAGAGAACGGGAAGTTTATCAAGGGTATAGAAGGTGCAGTTAACTAACGAAATTGAAGGTGGAGTTGATTAACGGAATAGAAGGTGAAGTTAATTAACGGAATAGAAGGTGAAGTTGATAAACGGAATAGAAGGTGAAGTTAATTAACGGAATAGAAGGTGAAGTTGATAAACGGAATAGAAGGTGAAGTTAATTAACGGAATAGAAGGTGAAGTTGATTAAGGGAATAGAAGGTGAAGTTGATTAACGGAATAGAAGGTGAAGTTGATTAAGGGAATAGAAGGTGAAGTTGATTAACGGAATAGAAGGTGAAGTTGATTAACGGAATAGAAGGTGAAGTTGATTAACGGAATAGAAGGTGAAGTTGATTAACGGAATAGAAGGTGAAGTTGATTAACGGAATAGAAGGTGAAGCTTGCTAACAAAGAAGTTACAGTAAAGCATTTTAGCGGATTTTAAAATCATTCAAAACAAGTAAAATGCCAAAATCAAACAAAAGAAATGCTGACGAAATGGGAGGAAACAAATCAAAAAACAATAAAAATGATGCTGATTTGTCTTCTGAACATTTAGCAGAGCAAAGAGCAAAGAAAGCAGCTTACGTTAAAAATAAGCGTGACACTGAAACGAGTGATCAGAAAAAAGCTCGCCTTGAAGCTAATGCGGCTCGACAAAGAAATAAGCGAGCACTTGAAACAGAGCTTCAAACGAAAGCACGTCTAGAAGCTCAAGCGGTGCGACAAAAAGAAATAAGAAGCATGCAAAGCTCAACTGAAGACGGCCCAAGCAAAGCTCGGCGACTTGCGACAAACGCAACTTGACAAAGTCTTTGTCTTTGTCTTGACAAAGTGTCAATCGTAGCCAGGAGTCACAAGAGGTTACAAACAGGCGTCTTTCTTATAACCAAACGTACCAGAGAGAAAAAAGGCAAACTGCTAATGTTGCAAGAACAAATTCGCGTGCTACATTAAAAGCACTTGCTGATAGTGCGTACGACAATGAGGCTAATATTGGGCGGTACGATTGCGGGAAAATGGACGAGATTTGTGCTGCATGTAATGCCAAACACTTCACCGATGAGCCTTTTCATAGTAAAAATTATAAGCAAGCAAATGGTGAAGTAATCCGTTCCAAAACATACACAAAGTGTTGTAAAAATGGCCAAATTAAAATTGAGGAGGAAGAATATCCAGAGATTTTTCAAATGCTTATGCGAAAAGAGAATGACAATGGAATTAACTTCATGAACAATATCCGCTCAATAAATAGCTCATTTGCATTTGCTTCGATGGGCGCAAATATTAAACCACCGCCAGGATACGGTCCATGGTGCTTCCGGATTCATGGTCAGATATATCACAGAACTGGAACGTTGCATCCTCCTCCAGGAGAAACCCCACAATATGCCCAGCTTTATATTCTTGACACTGATGAAGCAAATAAAGAGAGATCAAATCATCCTGCTAATAAAAATGTAAATGATTCTGTTTTTAATATGATAGCAGATTTTATGGAAAATAAATTTGTAGAATCATACAAAATGCTTCATGAAGTTGAAAAAGAATCAATAAAAGAAGCTGAACTTAGAGGTGGTGAAGTAAATCAAGTGACAATGGCAATTGTAAATGACCGATCGAAAGACAAAAACCGCTACAACCTAGCAGCTGCTAATGAAGTGGCAGTGGTGTTTCAAAATAAAGATGCCATGCCTCCGCTTGAGCGCGATTTGCTAATACACGCAAGAAACGCACCCAATGACCCAAACAAAGGCATGAAAACGATAAACATTCTGCACAAGAACCTTGAAGCCATGGTTTATCCTTTACTTTTTCCTCTCGGAGAACAAGGTTACGGACTTGATATTACAAAAAATACAACAGGACAGAGAAGCAAAGTAACAATGATGGAGTACTACTCCTACCGCCTGTCACAAAGAGACCGATTCAATCAGTTGTTAAATGCTGGGCGACTTACTCAACAATATATAGTTGATGCTTACGTGAAGATGGAGGCAGATCGCTTAAACTTCATTCGAAACAATCAAAAGGAATTCAGAGGCGATACCTTGAAAGGGCTACAAGACTATGTAGCTTCAGAAAATGATACTGACGGTAAAAAACCTGGAACGGTGGTGCTGCTGCCATCATCGTTTCAAGGTGGCCCAAGACAAATGCAACAAAGTTACCTTGATGCAATGTCAATTGTTACAAAGTTTGGGAAACCGGATCTATTTGTAACAATGACATGCAATCCAAAATGGCCGGAAATCCAAGAAAATTTGGAACCTTGGCAAAGTGCAGAACACCGACCAGATTTGATTGCTAAAGTGTTCAAATTGAAATTGGATAAGTTATTGAGCGAGATTGTTGGTGAGAAAGGAGGGATATTTGGAAAAGTAGTTGCGTGGGTTTATGTGATCGAATTTCAAAAGCGTGGTTTACCCCATGCTCATATATTGTTGATCCTTGATGCTGCATCAAAACTTACCACTGAGGCAAAAATTGATGCAGTAATAAAGGCTGAGATTCCAGATAAAGAAACAAACCCCATATTATTTGATATTGTCACCAATCATATGGTACATGGTCCATGTGGGAAAGGTGTAAAATGTCCGTGTATGGTGAAGGACAATTGCAGTAAAAAATTTCCAAAAGACTTCCAAGAGCGTACTTTGGGTAATAATGAAGTCGCAGACGGATTTGCAAAATACAAACGAAGAAAAGGACCAGAAGTGGTTGTAAAAAACAAAACCATAGACAACAGATGGATTGTCCCGTACAACCCATATTTGTTGTTGAGATACAACTGCCATATAAATGTTGAAGCATGTTCATCAGTGAAATGCGTAAAATACATTTTTAAATATATACACAAGGGACATGACTGTGCAAGTCTCGAAGTAAAGGAGACAACAAGTCGAGATGAGGTAACAAAGCACGTTGATTCCCGATATGTAAGTTCACCTGAATCAATGTGGCGAATCCTTGGATATTCGTTACACGAACAATCTCACTCTGTTGATAGGCTTGCCGTGCACTTACCCGGGGAGCAATTTGTTATGTATCAATACGATAAAAGTACTGATAATAATGAAAACACAAACGATATGGTGGAAAAGGTGGTTGAGAATGCGGAGAAAAAAGATAGTACACTAACCGGATGGTTTGAACTAAATAAGAAAGATCCTGAAGCAAGAAAGCTGTATTATTATGAAATACCAGAAAGATTTACTTGGTTAAAATCCGAGCGGCGTTGGAAAATACGCGAAAGATACTTCAATAAAATTGGTAGAATGTACTCAGTAAGTCCAAAAGAGGCTGAAAGGTTCTACCTAAGACTATTACTTTTGCACGTCAAAGGTGCTGTAAGTTTCGAAGATTTGCGAACAGTAGACGGTGTAATGTATGAAACATTCCGAGAATCTGCAAAGGCAAGAGGGTTGTTGCAGGATGACAATATCTGGCAAAACACAATGAATGATGCGATTGCCTGTCAAATGCCTGCACAACTTAGGCAAATATTTGCTTATATATGTGCTTTTTGCGCTCCTTCTGATCCAGCAAAATTATGGAACGATAATTTAATGGATATGACAGAAGATATTTGTCATCGTCTTCATCAGAAATCTGGAAATTGTAGAAACTGTGAGGAGTATGCTCTGAAAGATCTGAAGAAAACTTTACTTTTACTTGGGTTGACCCTTAATTCAATCGGATTAAGAGAACCTCAAGGTAATCTATCTGATTATGACAATGACGCTTATGATCCAATTAGCGAGAGTGCTAAGGCAGAAGCGCTCATTAAAACATTAAACATAGATCAAAAATTTGCGTTTGATAGCATTATTGATGCGGTGAATGATGACACACTAAGGTCAAAATGTTTCTTTTTGGATGGTCCAGGAGGGAGTGGAAAGACCTATCTGTATGAAACATTGTTGCATTATTTAAGAGGTGAAAAGTACTCCGTACTTGCAGCAGCTTCAACTGGTATAGCTGCAAACTTATTGGAAGGAGGACGAACATTTCATTCGTTGTTTAAGTTGGCTATTCCAATCACTGAAGACACTGTATCTAGAATAAGTCCCAGTTCAAATGCGGCTGATGTTATTCGGCAAGCAGTTTTGATTATAATTGACGAATGCACAATGGCTTTAAGCCACGCTATAGATGCTATTGATCGATTTTTACGCGAAGTAATGGAGTGCGTAGGAGGAAAAGACATCCCATTTGGAGGAAAAATTATTTTGCTTGGAGGGGACTTGCCTTGCAATTGTCCCTCATGCCATGCGACCAGCAATTGTGCAAAGTAGTTTAAAGTACTGTAACACGTGGAATGAATTTTTGACTTTGAGTCTAAGAAATAACATGAGATCGTCAGAACCAGAGTATAGCGAATGGCTGTTGAAACTTGGAGATGGTGAACTCGAAAACTTGGATGGACTTAGAGAGGATATCATTGAAGTACCTCCTCAAGTTATATGTACTGGATCTATTGTAAACGAAATTTTTGGAACAGAGATCAGTATTGAAAATGTGAAGACAATGTCAAAACGAGCAATATTGTGCCCAAAAAATGACAGCGTGGATAAAATTAATGATGAAATTCTAAATTTGATTAACACTGAAGAATCTACATACATAAGTACTGACAAGGTTGAGATGGATGGAAAAGAAAATGGTGAGATAACGGACTTTCCGGATGAGTTTGTTAACAGTTTAACGCCATCTGGAATGCCCCCTCACAAATTGAAATTAAAGATTGGGTGTGTTATAATGCTTTTACGAAACTTGAATACGAAGGAGGGGCTATGTAACGGAACAAGGTTATTTGTTGTAGGGCTACAGCGAAACCTAATTAAGGCTGAGGTTTTAACCGGCTCTTCGGAAGGCAAGCAAGTTCTAATACCACGAATTGATCTTTCACCGTCTGATACAGGGTTACCATTTAAACTGACGAGAAGACAATTTCCTGTGAAAGTTGCTTTTGCCATGACAATTAACAAATCACAAGGGCAGACATTGGAGAAAGTTGGAATAGTTCTTCCTGATCCGGTGTTCGGTCACGGTCAACTTTATGTTGCCTTCTCCAGAGTTAGAAGATTTGAAGATGTGAGGGTGAAAGTGTACAACACTCCAGACCAAGGAAGATTGATGAAGGATTCAGAAAAGGTATTCACTAAGAATATCGTGTACAAAGAGATTTTTTAAATCTCTTCGTACATATCTGAATTCTTGAAGCCTGCGGTGGCTTTTGTAAATGTACCGCCAGTGTCTTTCCAAATGAACTGGAAAGGCCAGTGGGGCGACAAACAGAGGAGCGTCCGCGCCGCTCGCCCTGGGTAATTCAAATGAATTAGCAGATGCCTCTGTACTTTATGATGATTTAAAATATTTCAAAATATCTAGAGACCCCGTCACATGTGTGACGGGTAATTTCTCTAGTTAAAACTAATGCAGGATACGTTGAGCATTGAATTTTTTGTGATACCGGGAAACCGACAAGTTCAATCTTATCACAGGCGGACAAAGGCAGCTGAGCTGTGTGCTGAATTCCTCAGGCAATCTCTGTTCTGGATTTAATTTCCAATATATATTTACTTGATAAGTGCCCATTGTTAATTTCTTGGTACGCTAACGTGACAGGTTTGCTTAAAATGAAAAACCCAAAAAAATCTGCCGACGAGATGAATGTGAATAGTATCAGAAATAGAAAGGTTACTTCTAGAACTGGCATAAGAAAACCGAAACCTTCCAAGGGTGCCAAGAAAGGAGGAAAGAAGTCTGGATCAAAGGCTAAGGTGCCTTCTTCAGAGGGTCAGGGAACTAGACGAAGTGCACGCCTTCTTCAAAAGGTAGACTTATCATCAGACAATTTAAAAGTGATTATTTTTCTGGAAATATGTACCTATTTAATATTTTAATTTCCAACAGGAGAGCAAGGAGCCTGCCCCGGAACGAACCAAAGTCCAGGAGCCGGAGCAGGATGGCGGAACCATGGCTGCTGAAAACCTCGGCGGGTTAGCGTCAGTTGAGGAGTCATCAAATCAAGACCAGAATTAAGTTTGGGAGCCGCTCTAACGACAGTAAGTTTACGGATATTTGTACATTTTGTACCTGCAAGCCAACATTATTCTGTGACCTGTTGTAAAATACTTCTTTATTTTCAATTTCAGTTAAGAATATTTGGAGAATATTAATTCCGAAGAGTAGAAGCAATGTGGCGCCCATTATACATTAATGTTATTTAAATGGGAAAATAAGAAATTTATCTAAGTTTTTTGTCACTTTTACTTCCGGTAAGTTGCTACTTTCTTCCTCCGAAAGTACCAATCTTCTAGGACCGCATAGGACCAAACCGGCACTGATTTCTCCATACTAGTAAATGGTTTCACCTATTAGTACCCTTCTCCATTAGCCCCTGACCTCGGTAGTCCTCTACCCCCCACCACCTCCGAGTTCCCAACGCACTCCCCCCAAAACCCCAACATGTCCCATTCTATTATATGGACATTTTCCTCGTATTTCTCGCCTTGCTCCTATTCCCCCAGCCTATAACAGCACACAGGTATACTTTTATACATGTTTTTTACTGAAATGAACTACTAATTAGTTAATTAATTAATTAAATATTAGTGCATAAATACATGCAGTGGGAACGTTTGTGGTAAAAGCCATCTGTATATTATAAAGGCAAAAAAGAGGCCACTTGTAGCTTCGCGCATGTCCCGTGGAAAAACGTATGGGGGATTGTGCTACATAGTAAGTTAATGATAAAGCGCCTAGTATACTTTTCAAATGGTAGATGCGCTTCTACTCCGAAGGTCTATTTTGGAGAATACTAAATTAAGATAAAATAAGATAAGATTTATTAGATTTAAGTGTTTACAGGTTACATGCGTTAAATTGAACCATCTTGTAAATCCATTGAACAACTTTTGTAAGTTAACATTGATAAAAAAGGTTACAATAAAAAACGTTCATTTCCTATTTATCTACTTCAAAGATTTAATTATTTAATAGGCTACTGTCATTGTATACCCGCATTGTAACTACCATCATGTTATTCTAAATGTCAGAAGTATTTAGAGATGAAATTACAACTGTAATATGTTCAGAAAATTTTAAGATGTAAAATGCAATGGTAATTGAAAAATCACAGTGTTAACTTCATTTTTACTTAAAAATAGTTTTCTGGCTTTATTTTAATTATTATTCGTCATGACAATATTAACAATTATTCAAAGTTTTTGAATCGTCTTTCGTACTACGAAAATTTAAGACCTGCGCCATCCAGATCCTGACTGGACATTGTTCAAGCTGGTGGCTTCATTGGCAATGGCACCCTCACCGCTGGCATCGGTGTTGGCCGAGTTCTGAACCACAGCGTAGTTAGCACCGCTCATAGAAGCTTCAAGGGAGTCAGTGGCCACGCCTTCGTTGTACACATCGGCAGCGTTGACGGTGCTGGTTGCGCCACTGGGCTTGTCGGCAACTTGGACTTGACTGAGGTCTTCACCCTGTTGGCCCGCGGTAATGATTCCGCTGGAGGAAGAGAGATGGGCTGGATCATCATGAGTTCCGGAGACAGCCTCAATCTTGTCAAATCTTGTCTCGTCTCAAAGCTTGTCCAGCGGAAGCCTGCCCTGCAGCAGCGGCGGCGGCAGCAGCAGCAGCCAACTCGAGGTCAATCGAGGGAGCAGCGTGGCCTGATCCCGATCCTAAAGAAGACGATTAAATCAAATTAATGAAATTAATTCTGGAAACAGTTTAATATTCAAATATTGAATCTTATTCAACGTAGTTGTTCTTAGCTTACCCCAACCAGAACGTCCAACGGCGTTGGCGGTGGCCACGGCAACAACGGCAGCAAAAACAATGAAAACCTTCATGGTGAATAGTTGAAAATATTGACAACGTCAACGTAAAATGTTGAAAGTTTGAAACTATGTTTCTAGGACAGAAACTTAGAGTTGATTGATATACAGTTGGAGAGCCGATGGGGTTTTTATACCAAAATTCTGAACAGTAATGCACTTTAAATAATTCAATTTTATAGCTACATTCATTGTATTAAGGCGTGCTAATGCATATAATTACTACCTAATCGTTGATAATAATAAGATTTAGATGTTCGAAAATACAAAATTCAGTTTTCATAAAACAAAACAAGCATATTGTTCTGCTATTCATCCCTTTTTAGTTTCATGACTTCAAACGGTTTTGGAAACAATGCAGTTTAATAAAAGATTATTGAACTTTGGTAAAGACGGTGCAGTTGGTAAAAGGGTTAAAAGAAATTTATTTTTAAAACAGAATGCCAGTTTTGTGGTTAATATTTCCACCACGCCAACATAAGGCTGAAGTACCTAGCATATCCACATTAAAAAGTTTTACCCATTTGACCGTTGGATTGAATTAAGAAGGATTGAAGCAGTTTATTCTGGAAATACTTAAGCCGATGTATGAAGCTTAAAAACTGCACCTACCGTACGCTCTATATTTCAACAAAGGAACAATGAATTTAGAGTACAACGGGTGTAAAGTTCACAACAACGTGCATATAATATTATCACCTTTTTCCTTTTACATTTGATATTCTAGTAAAACAAGCTATTTGGCTTCCTTTTAACTGAACTTTGACTAATTTTTAGGTATCAAGTCAAAAGTAATAATTTCGTATGCTAACTTACAAAGCTAACATACAATATGAGCCAATCATCCCCAACATGACCTGTGTCTAGTATAAAAGATCTGATTTCCGAAGTGAGCGACATCAGTTTCACTTGAGCCTTCAAACAATCTTAAAAACCCATTTTTTATTCCTCTGGTAATTTTTATCTTTAACCAAAGCCAACATGAAATTCGCCATTGTTCTTGTTGCTGGCATTATCGCCTCCGTTCACTGTGGCTCCATCCGGAATGGACGTCAACACGGTTGGGGAAATCCTACCACAACTCCTGGCTGGGGTAAGTGAACATTTCTTTCACAGTCTTTCGTTATTTTCAAAACTGTTAACTACTTTCAAATCATCTAATTTATTCTCTGTCTTTTAATTTGTATTTATCACAGGACCCTCTGCCGTGAACACCAACATTGACTTGGCCGGTGCTCTTGCTGCTGCCGGAAGTGGCTGGGCTGCAGAAAACCACGCTGACAACGTCCAGGTTGTCGGTGCTGGTGGCTGGGGAGGACCAAATGCTGAGCTTGCCATTTCCTCTTCCGGAGAATCCATTGTAGCCCAGGACGGTTCCATTCTCCAAGTGACCGCCCAAGACTCTGAGAGTGCTGCAAGTTTGAACAATGTCAGTGTAGGACAAATTGCTGAAGCCAGTGAAAGTCAAGCTGTTGACGCTTCGGGTCTTGACATCCTCAACCAGCAATCTGGATGGGCTGGTGCTGCTGGAGAAGGTGCATCCGCTGCTGATGCTACCTCTTTAATCAATGTCAACAGTGCGAACTTGGGAATGGCCAAGCCTTAAATTAGTAGTACTAATTTAGTACTTACTTTAGATGAATTCTAATGTTTAAATAAATACGTTCCAAATTTTTTATTGAAATTAAGTTTGTCAATATTTATTTGAATTGCAATACAAACAGATACGCATACGCTTTTATATTTGCATTTATGTTTACACCAAATCAAAATCCAAGTCAATTGGTAGATTTCTCTCCGTGCCAAACACAGCAGTCCAAACTTTATGCATTGATTCTCTTTAAAACGTCAGCTAAAAATTCTGAAACGCTTTAGAGTGATTCATTCATCAATTTTCGACCATAAAATATATTCTATTTGAATTTTTTGCTTACAAACACTTCTAAGCAAATTTCATTTAAAGCTCTAACTTGATTTGAATAACGATTGAAATCTGGCTCGCTTGTAAATGCATGCGGTACGCATTTGCATTTTGCATACACTATCATAAGAAAACTTCATCTTTCCGATTGATTTGCTACAAATGAATAAAACTGTTTAGATTTTATAAATACAATACAATCAAAATGTAAGTAACAAATCAAAAACTCTTTGTACAATCAACCAAAAATAATCCCTTACAAATACTTTATCAATAGGCATATAATAACCATACTTTATCAAAATTGGTTTCAATGCACGAAGCTGAAAAGCTTGCGTCTTTCTATTTAGAGATTTACTTATGCAATACTCCTTATTACATCTCTGAAGTAGAGTCAATATGGCAAGTCCAACATTTTCCACTGACTTGCAAAGTGTTTCAAGAAAGTAGCCAATAAAACACATACTACATATAAAAATCACACCAATACTTGTGTAAATAATATAAGTAAGATCCTCTGGCGATTTCTTGATAAGCAAGTAAACTGCTAAAACCGCCATCCAGAATAACGTAGATAGTATCAAATACATTGTGCGATTTAGAATGACTTCAATGTTTAAAAATATTATGCGCAAACTATTTAAGTAAATCAAAAATTCTGAAATAAAAATTGAGTCAGTAGCAAATATGTTAACCTGGTCCTTAAGGTTTCTTATGATAACAAGAAACAGTATGAACGATATGCTCATAAAAGGAAAAATTGCATAGCACACAACCATATACACTGAAAGGCGTCCAAAAATCACAGCTATCTTGATGTATAACGTTCTGTGACTGACGTTTAACAATAATATTTCCAAAACGAAATAAAGGCCGTCCAGGTTGGATACAAGGCACCCTAAACTGAATCCAAACGGAAGACAGGAGAGTGCAGGAACAAACGCAAATTTCAAATAGCCTCTTAGGTTTTGTGTACGTTGTTTGTTTAAGTTATAGTTTATCAATGTACTTTGCATGTTATCTGAAAGCTTTAGCAACTCGTTAAATGAATTTATAAATTCACTATTAAAATACGAGGCTTGAACGATTGGTATAATAGTACAGCCAACCGCAACGACAAGAAATAATATTTTGTTAAAACCTTGAAATGGAGTAACAACATAAGCGTCAAGAAACCCAAGTGCTTCAGCCAAGTTTAAAATTCCAAAGAAAAATAATATCAACAAGGAGAGTTTATGGAACGTTTGAGTATACTTTGGCGCAGCCCATGAAAGCTTTGACGTAACAAAATCCCATTTAATTGGCAAAGGCCAAACATAATGGTAGATTACGTATTGTAATTTTAATGCCATAAGCTCATACTCGGATAGCAAGTTACTCGTTTCAGGTCCAACTTTTGATACAGCTTTGAAGAGTTTTTGTACAAATCCCATTTTTATTAAAATTTACTACCACTGTTGTATATTGTAGTTTAACGGTACTTCGTTTTCTATCAAAATGAAATTTTTACAAATTAAATTTACAAATTTTGCAATACAGGGAATTATGTCACCCTTCAATAGTGTGGGGTTACAATTTAGCTTTAGCAATTCTTAAGAGAATATTCCAGAATTCTGTTTATACCAAATTTGATAAATAGCTTACAGAGACTCGTACCTTTTTTTAACTTCTAGTTTTGATATTGACTGAATAAAATTGAAAGCTCAAGAATTATAATTTTCAATTTTAGTTCTTATTGTTGGTCTTCAAAAGTTAAATTTAGGCAGCAATAAATGAAAATCCCTATTACATTTTAATTTAGAAGAGTAATTGAATTCCTAATTGCTAATTCAAATGTCACTGAGATTTAATTTAAGATAATTTGAAAACACAATTAAATGTTTGAGTTTTAAAATATTAATATTAAATCATTCTGCTTACGCTACTATTTAAGCAAAGGTTGTAGCATTTAGGTTTCCTTAACAAGTCTATATCTACAAGGTTTTAGCATTCTAATATGATTAATCCTAATTGCATAATTGTAGAAATGTTTTTTTATTTTTTCCTGTCTGATGTCTGTGGATATGATTGCAACTAAACAGAATGTATAAGAAAAATCTTGACGGACCAGTAAACTTATTCATGAAAAACTATATGGGAAAATCATAAAATTCTAAATACAGGAAACTAAAGCCAAACATTTTCATAAAAAAAATTCGAACAGTAGGAAAAATATATCATGAGTACTAAGATTATTTCCACTGAAACTTTAATGGACTACGCTTTATTCTGTTTTATTTAGTACACATAATGTAGTGTAAATTTAGTTGTTCTTTAAAAAAAATTGCAAAAAAAATACTAAAAGTACCACAAAAACGACTATCAACTGTCCCAAAATTATTAGAACGATCAGGTTTAATCTTTAGTTTGCGGGTAAACGTTTCAACTTTCAACAATGCTACCCACTAAATGCATTAAAACGATTTTTTACACAATTGTATTGTATTGCTTTATTAACGTATGATTTAGCGTCAGCAGAGGCTGTTTTCTAACTATGTATAAGACATAGAAGGAGCGAGCTAATAAACGTAATTCAGTACTTTTATGTTAGCTTCTTGCGATTTCGAAATTAGTCATTTCATTGATTTGCGTGTGTATGCAAACAAGATAATATGCGTGTACCACAAAATTGCTGTTTCAAATAATATTTATCACATACAAAACTATACATTTTATTCTAGGCACGCTGTGTGTTTCTATCTCACAACCGAAAGCATCCAAAACAATTCATGGTTTTCACACAACTTTTTGCTAACTTTATCTTGTAACTAACCATTAAACTTTTTACAGATATTAGATGTAGTGATCGACGGGTTTAGTGTGGATTTGTTTTGATTTTGAGCAAAATCAAATATAAAACGAAATGACACTTTCACCCTTGTTTGTCCAGTTGAGAGTTACACATCAACTACATAACATCACCCAAATCGTCAATGTTGCTGAAAGGCTGTCTGAATCGGCAATGTAAACATGGCAAAATGGTTACAGAAAAACTGGTCAAAACTCAATTGGGGTGGCGACTATTAAGCTATTGTAAATGTTAAAAGTATTTAAATAGTAATGCAATTATAACTGTATTAGGTACATAACATCATGCAATCGTAATGTTTTATGAAAAACATTCTTGAAAACACACGTGCATAAGTTAAAAAATAAATTTCTGGTTGTATTTTGTTTTATTAAAACATTCTCAACTTTTGGAACACATTTAACTTTTCGAAGTCTTCAAAATGCAAAATTTAAGGCCTACGCCATCCAGATCCGGACTGAACATTGTTCAAGCTAGTGGCTTCATTGGCAATGGCACCCTCACCACTGGCATCGGTGATGGCCGAGTTCTGAACCACAGCGTAGTTGGCACCACTCATAGAAGCTTCAAGGGAGTCAGTGGCCACAGCTTCGTTGTACACATCGGCAGCGTTGATGGTGCTGGTGGCTCCACTGGGCTTGTCGGCAACTTGCACTTGGCTGAGATCTTCACCCTGTTGGACCGCGGTAAGGATCCCGTTGCTAGAGGAGAGTTGGGCTGGACCGTCATGGATTCCAGAGACAGCCTCAATCAAAGCCTGTCCAGCGGACGCCTGTCCTGCACCGGCAGCGGCAGCAGCAGCAGCCAACTCGAGGTCAATGGAGGGAGCAGCGTGGCCAGAGCCAGATCCTGAAGAAAATTAGAAACAAACCAAAATATTAAAGAACAAATTCATATGACAATAACAACATTTTAAAAACTTCAATAAATTAGTTATTAGCTTACCCCAACCAGAACGTCCCACAGCGTTGGCAGTGGCCACGGCAACAACGGCAGCAAAAACAATGAAAGCCTTCATGGTTAAAAGTGGGGAAGTATTGACAAAGTCAACGCAAAATTTAGAATTTTTTAAAACTTTGTTATGCTTTCAGAAGTAGAGCTAAGAGTTGAGTGATATCCAATTTGGTAGTGGATGGGGTTTTTATACCAGAATTTCTGACACGAATTTGAAGGGAATTGTACATTTTCCATTTATTTAGATTCTTCAGGGGGGAATATTTAGTTGCACGCAAAGGTACCTTCTTTGCCTCAATCTACCCAATTCTTTTCTGGTCTATTAAAGGCAGAGGTGTCCAATTTGTTAAAGTAGCAAGCATAACATGTATGCTATCACAGAATTGCTGTGAAACGTACCTTTAGGTACCTTACACATTAATGTATAAGAAAAGGATTGTTCCTTTGTCCAATTTTTCCCTTTTAATAATACCGTGTTTCGAAACTTAGCAACGTGCCTAAAATGGTTCTGAAAAAATCTAGTCTCAGGAATGGATTATCTACTTTCTTTAAGTAAAAAAATGTTAAAAGAAGCGATTATACTTTTTTATGAATGGGAAAATATTCATATCCATATTGCTGTAGGTGTAGGTGTGTAGAACAATGTGAACGATTATGCTTTTAAGTATTTATAAACGCTGTAATCAATAGGTTTTTTGAAAGAGGCAAAGCTTATATTTAAAGCAAATTATAACAGCATATTTGCAGTTGTATTAATAACAAATATATAAAAATAAAAACGCAATGAAAACACATCCATATTTTAATGAACTGCAAATGTACTTGCTAGATTTAATGAACAAAATCTGTTAAGGCAAAAGACTTTATTTTGATAACATTTTGACCCTAACTGATGTCTTTATGTTTTAATTGTTTTCGGCTTTCAAAAGTTTTATAATAAAACTTTTATTTGACTACTGAGCTGACTACTCTGATGGCTTACATTCACTTCTATATAGCAGAATCTATAGATTAAAATAATATTAAATGGTCAGTAAGTGAGTTGGGTACTTCATTCTAAAAAAATGTGGGCATTAAGTTTTTTAACGAAAAGTTGAAACCATGTTAGACAAATGACAAAAGAATTGTATTGCATTGTAACAGATAATTTTACTGAATCCTTTTAATCCCTAACACGTACATATGCGTAAAACTTTTTACTAAAAAGCTTAAGAACAATTGACCAGCAAGCCATAATGTTTACAGATAACTTTTGTGTTTGTTGAAATAACCAAAATGAAGCAGTTTATTCCAGTCTGTTAAGTTACCTTCAGGGAGGAATGTACAAAGTTCACTCAATAATATTATGTCGTAAGAAGTGCCAGTCCCTTCCCTGCACCTTTCCCTACTCCAACCTAAACATTGCTTTTATTCATTTACGGATTTACGTTGCTAAACTTCTAATATCTTTGCATGAAACCATATTTCACTGAACGTTCAGGTTTTTGTATAAAAAGCCTGAACGTTTCCACATTCGACATCACTTAAACTTGAGCTTTCAAACAATCTCAAAACCTATTAATTTTCTCTCTTGGTATTTTACCTTACAATCAACCAAAGCCAACATGAAATTAGCAATTGTCCTTGTTGCTGGCATTATCGCCTCCGTTCACTGTGGGTCCCTCAGGAATGGACGTCAGCACGGTTGGGGAAATCCCACAACAACTCCTGGCTGGGGTAAGTTAATACTTCTAAGCATTTTTCGTGATTTCCAAGTGACAACTATGTATTGTTTAGACCATTTTCATTTATTGTATTTCTAATCTTTCTATTTGTATTTATGATAATGATAGGACCCTCTGCTGTGAACACCAACATTGACTTGGCGGGTGCCCTTGCTGCTGCCGGAAGTGGCTGGGCTGCTGAGAACCACGCTGACAATGTCCAGGTTATCGGTGCTGGAGGTTGGGGTGGACCAAATGCCGAGCTTGCCATTTCCTCTGCTGGAGAATCCATTGTTGCCCAAGACGGTTCCATCCTTCAAGTGACAGCTCAAGACTCTGAGAGCGCTGCCAGTTTGAATAACGTCAGTGTTGGACAAATTGCTGAGGCCAGTGAAGGTCAAGCTGTGGACGCCCTGGGACTTGACATCGTCAATCAGCAGTCTGGATGGGCTGGTGCTGCTGGAGAAGGAGCATCTGCCGCTGATGCCACCTCTTTAATTAACGTCAACAGTGCTAACCTGGGAGTGGCCAAGCCTTAAACTAGTTATTGCTGTTTTGTAATTTCAAAATAAAAGTCTGACGATTTAACAAATAAAATTTGATAAAGTATACATTTTGTGTCATAATTTGCAAGTATTATAACATTACAACACAAACAACATAGATGTATTCATGCAGTGGTATGATCTTAGGTCTTCGAACATTTATCAGTCTTTTGAACTTGCATCGGGGCTTCGAGAGTGTTACACTTTTGATTCAAAATCGTATTTAATATTAAATGTTTCATAGCATACTCCATATCAAAAAAAAATATCCGAAAAATAAGAAGTAACAGGCTCAAACAGAAAAGGTTGCCTATATCATTTTTAGAAGTATATAGCGGAAAGGTGGGTGAATATTATGAAGGCAATAAAAGGAAAAATATGCATGCGTAATACGTACAATATTTTTATCAAACTACTTTGCACAAAATATATGCTTATATGAAACTCTTTATGCACGGAAAGAAATGCAGTTGGTTAGTTTAGTAGCAAGCAACCTGTATTCGGTTTAATTCTTTTAAGTATATTATGCATTTATGTACCGAGAATTATTTTTTTTAAATGTGAGAATGTGTGAATGTATATGCTGCTTTTTAATGTACTTAAGTCATGACAATGCACATTTCAAACCTTAAACCAGTTATATTGTTGACTTGGTATGTGCTGACACGGTGCAATCGTGTCCAAGTTAGAGTTATAAGGGAAGTGTGAAACCATTTGCATCTCTTCTGGGTAATTAGAACCCTACATCGTTTTTCGGAAAAGCAGAAACAGACACATTGAAAGAAAATATACGTCACGACCACGCTTGTATAAACAAAACTTATTAAAATGTTTACCTTAAAACGTCAAGTTCAAAACTTTTCAGTTCGGGATAATCCATTAACGGAGAATCAAAATGTGTATGGTGCAACTATACCGTACTATATAGGTTATATGCAGTTGAATGTGAGTACATAATACAATACCAATTTACACTTTTAAGTTTAAGTATTTGAGTGCTTAAAAATTTCATTAGTGTAGTTGTGTATGTATGTGCTGCTGACTGGTTTGGGAGAACAATATCTGGATATGAAAACATCCATTAATGCTTGTAAATTCTAGGAATTTTTTGTTTTAAATTTGTACTTTAGTCAGTAAGTTCAATGGGTGTTTGCTTTGCAACTTTACATATTCCCGACATTTTTCTATGAAAATCGTTGGCATGAACGGACTTAAAAATATCAACGTCAAAACATGATAGGCGCAGAGGCAGAGTATAAATACAAAAGAATGTCATGTAGCACAGAAAAAATATGCGCATACTATTTGAGCTTTTACTTCTTATAAAATTAGTGGAATTTCTTCAGTTTTATAGCCACCCTATACTTGTAAACGTAGGAAAATATTTCGTGAAAGAAGTTTTTTAGATTGTCGTAATTAATCAGCCAAGTAAAGAATTTGATTATTTGGTACGTACTAGGACAAAGTTTTAGTAATGGCTGGTTCAATTGAGCACGTACTCGTTACACAATCATTTAAGGATAATGATTCCACACAGATGCTAAAGTCTGCTGCATCAGCAATTACTTCCTTTTCATCATCCTCATCAGTCCGAACCTTAGAAAAATGTTACACAAACCATCAAAACGCCATGGGATTGTGTATGTTTGCAGAAATGTACGCAAGGAAGGCATTGCAAATTCACCAGTTACATACTGGCTGGAAGGTAAAACATTCTTAAAAGCATAACTGTTTCATTTGTTTTAACTAATATTTGACTTTTCAGATGGCAATACTGATACTTTTCATCTTGGTAACCTTTTCATCTCTGGGGCAAGTTTTGGCAGGTTGGAAACAAGTCCGAGAGACACACAGCATGAGAGATTTTATGGCTTTAGGAAGTTACTCGGCAAACTTCTTTGGACTGATTTTACTGGGCTATTTATTAGTATTTAAAGTGAAAAGTGTTTGCGATTTCCTGGAAAGTGTGCGCAAGTATGAAGATTTGTGGAAGTGTCATGGTCATGCCAAGGTTATCGAGTCCCAAGTTACAAGCCGTGGCAACGTGATACTGTTTGTCTTGCTGATGTTTGATACAGTTTTTGCATTATTTAACATTGGTGTAAGTGCATGTGGAGATTATCCGGAGTTACCCAGTATAATTGGAACTTTTGTTCCGCGTGAAATTTTCTGGATTTTGGAAACATTGTCCGAATTTTTGAAAAATGTTTTAATGAGCTGGCTCCTCTGTGTAATTGGAATTCTATATTATAACACGAACCACATAACGGCTCATTTATTGGAAACACTTAATCCTTCGGATGACAGCAGTGAACCTTTTTGTCAGGAGAAGAAAGAACTGTTTCAATTGCTTAGAAAACTACAGACGATTTTTGAAAATTTCAATGACCTGCTGGATATATCACTGCATTGGTTTCATTATCATAACATGTTTTTCTATGGATTTTCCACCGCCTGGATAAGAAAAATGGAGCACCGTTCAGTTTATGTGTATCTAATGGCATGTTACACAGCACTGAAAACGGGTGTAATATATATAATATCTATTAGCATTGCCAATAAAAAGGGATGCTTTGAAATGTGGATCATTGATTCCTGTCGTCATACTGGAGAGATTTCTGCTGAGGGTTTGGAGTGGGATGGGAATATGCTTTTGGCTGAATTAAAAGGGAAACCGTTTGCCATAGGTCTGGATCTCTTGGAAATTAACAGATCCTTTAAATATATGGTACAGTAAAATCATATTATGTATATTAAATTCTTTTTAGCAGAATTATTTAAATGACTGAATATTTTGTTGCAGTTTTTCTTTGGAGTAATTTGGCAAATATCACAATATCTAGTGGATGAGAGTTAGCAAATAAGTTCTCATCTTCAGTTTACTCCATGATGACAATGCTGTTTAAATGATTCTTGGGAGATTCCAGGATCATTTCAATTGAAAGGAGCTAACATTTTATTCGAACTTCTAAGGAGCTGGGTATGCATCTGCTCGATATTTTTTCTGCAAAATGTTGCTTACTGATTATTATAACTCGTACTGGTAAAATTTATCATTTAAATGGCCATTTAATGGCTTAGTGTACTTGAGTATCTACGAAAGATCTATTTTGCATTTAAAATAAATTGAAAAAATACTTCAAAAAGTTTTGTAAAATGTATGGTTTTGTGTTGGTGTAATGTTTGGTCTTGATGCAAATTATTTCAGCATTTTGCTCTTTAGATTCTTTTGTCTAGCTCTTCTCTGATTTTTTCTATTTGACTTTTTGCACAAACATTAAAAGGTGCTGTGATGTTTTGGACCAATTTGTAAATGAGCCTCAAAATGTTCCGGTATTTTGAATCGCATTTTGCTATCAAAAGTTCACTTTGCCAAGAAAATCATGAAATTAATCAAGAAATTAATTGTGGCAACTACAGTTATCTCCTCACAGTATTTTGAGGAGATGATTATGCAGTGTTGCGAGATTTTTAAGCAGTGAAGAAAATTTAGAGGAAGTATATGCTGATGAAGTAGAAGGTGGTTGAGAAAATGGGAAAGACTGCACAAGCCCATGTTGCATGTATGCCGCCACCTTGGTCATATCTGTAGTGAAACCTTTAGTGACGCCTGGGGAGTAAAAAAGCACAATCGGATCCTGACATTTTTCTCATGGAAAAGAACAAAGGTGAACACGATTTGTGCATCCTAAAGAAAGTGGAATGCCCCCACTGCAATAAAACCTACTTCAACATATATAACCACCAAACCCATTCTGTAAAAAAAAACATTTGAAAAAGTTTCACTGAATTGGAAAATGAAGTCAAGAAAAAATTGCATAGAAAAAATAATCTGGATGTGAGTTGTCCGGCGAAATTAAGTCACCAACCCTTTCCTAGATTTAATCACTCATAACTTTTGTCGCAGTCATCAATCTTAACAGAAAGTATACAACACGCGTGCGGGTATTTCACTTTGTATGAAAACTTGCGCTGACGTAGAAACTGATAAAAAAGGAACAATGTATGTTGCTTATGTGATTTTTTTACGACAGGATGAAGACGTATGTGTTTTCAATTGAAATGTATTTGTGTGTTCAACATATTGATTAAGGAATACTGACTCACGTTTCCCAGAAGGAAACTTTTATCGGATCCTTACTCGTTGTTATCATGTATTTGGCTTCAACAAAAAGCTTTCTATAATAAGGAGTGTCAGAAGATGTATTTTGCAATAATTTCTTGTTTGCGTTCATTTGTATGTCAGGTATATAGTTGAAGCTAAACAGTGTTATTTTCCGTTGTAATATAGAAGCAACGGAATCGCATGCTTGTAGAAGTATAGTTTTGCGAAAATTTCATTTGTTGCTCTTCATAAAATATTATGAGAAAACTACTTGCAATGTTGCTTGAGGTTATAAAAATACTTTTCACAGTTACGCAAACCAGCAATACCATGTAACCAAATTGAAATGGCCTTTTTTGTCAAAGAAATAAAAGAAAAGTAAAGTATTTTTAATCGAATAAATTTTTAGTTTTTACAAAAATACTTAAAAGCTAGTAGAATTACTGAAAAAACAACTATAAAGCAACAATGTTCGATCTAATGTTTTAAAAACCTGCCGAATTTAAAAATAGCATACAAAAACGTTTCATGCTTAGACTACGTATTTTTATGTTATACATGGTTTCCATATATTTTGAAAGGTAGTAGATTATTTTTAGAAATGTGGCAACAAACTTTTGGTTGACGGCACGAGCATAGTAAAACTGGCCTGATGATATTTTGTCTTTGGTTTAACCACGGATGCAGTTGACTGGTGAGCTTAGTTAACTTGAAATATATATGTTCGATTAAGGAAGACAAACGTGTTTATTTCAACAAACGTTTATATATGATTTGGGTGTGCTGCTAGAGTTTTAAAAGATTGAAGATTTAAGCTTATAAAATCTACTTTTTCCATTTCCAGCATTTTCCAGAAATCCCAAACCCAATGAAGATATTCATAATAAAAAGCATAATAAGCAAGCAATTATAATATAGAAAAAGTGTTTGGTAATCACTAGAATTCAGCAATTGAGTGCTGGCTTTTGATTTGATATTTGATTTAGGAATTGTGAAAGCAAAAACAAGGCTTAACTACGTTTATTAAAAACGGGTTTATGCACTTTAGATTACGATCACTCCAGAGCAAGAACTTTTTAAATCTCCGCAAATTAAGTAATTTAACAGATAATAAAACTTAAAAAAGATTTGTTTTAAAAGCATACAATTGAATGAAAATGGCAACTGCAAAAATCGCAAATACGCGCCAGCGATTTTTCAACAACCAATTTAGTACCGACAAATCACTTGTTCACGGTTTTCTTATATTAATAAAACTGTTTCAACCTTTCGTAGAGTCATATCTCTTTTTGTCGCAAACAGACGATAAAATCAAAGTGCAGTCAAGTAACAGAAACTACAAATCTAAAGCGACTTTGTTTCTTCATAAGACTATGAAATTAATTCTGCTATTTAAATTTTGTTCAAGCTTTTTCAAAACAGCTTTGTCGATGTATAAGGTGACATCCCAACCCAGTACAAATTTCAAAGATGTAGAGAAATTACTAGTAAGCATGCTCGTATGCTTGTTTACAATGCTTGGTGCTCTAACCCAAATTTCGCTAAAATTATGTGCAAACACTGGAAGCTATCTAATCACCCAATTGCTACTAGTGATTCGTCCAAAATCAAAAGTTAGTGTAATCAGTCATGGCGATTTTTACGTGTGTACAATTTTTGCTTCCTTTGCCTTATTTCCACTGTTTGCCACATTCTTGCCATTGACAACTGAGATTGACCCAAGTCAAACAATTTTTGGTGGTTTGTTCACATTTACATTTTATCACAAATTATTGATTGGGATTTTGTCCGGATTTTTTGTCAGCTATTATAGTATTTTGATACTACTAGGTTTAGCCTACATGTGCATTGGACTTGAACAAATGTACAAATTTTCCAAAAGTATTTGTATTTGGTCCACAAAAGTCAACAAGGAGTACTTCCAGTGGAAACTTCAACAATTTCGTATGCTTCAGTTGCTGTTGCGTATTGCTAACATACTGGCTAGTGACGCGGCAATGGTGCTTATTTTAATTGGAACTGCACTAGTTAGTGTCAGTGGGTATTTTGCAGTTAAAGGTCGAGCAAGATTTGCACTTACTGTATATTTGACTTTTCCAACTGTATTTGTAATTTGCGTGGTTGTTAACTTTCTTCTAATTTCACTTGCAAATATACCATATGTAAATACCTGTAAGTATATTATTATATGGAAACAATCACTAACACAATGCTCCTTGAAAAAATTGGAAGCAAGGTGCATCAAGACCTGTCCTAAAGCAGGGTATAATATAGGACCGATGAAAAATATTAGGCGGTATACGGCGCTAGTTGTTGTCAATAATACGATTGACTGTACAGTTAACATGTTGTTACTAACGTAAATGCTCAAATTTTCAGTTTTCAAAATAATTGTTCATTTAATGACGTAGCTAAATATGTTTGATATTTTTTATACATAAATTATATTACACAAACACATAAATAAATGCGTATAAACTATATATATGAATACATAATACAATGCCCATAATTAGATGTTAGTATTTGAGTGTAGTGTAGCAAGAGAAAGACGTAGTATGAAATTTAAGAAAACAAAATTTACTTACTGCACTTTCTAAAACCAAAGCAAAAAGAGATGAAAATGCTTACTATAATTAAGTATTTATTTGGATAAAGTTTATTTCATTCTCGGTTTTACAACAACTCCAAGTTTTGGAGGTAACAACAAAAACCCTGCAACTGGTTCTAAATATTCTCTTACATTTCTATTTTCTTCCTTATGAAAACTGTATTTTTCCACAAGCTTAAAAGTGTACCAAAACACCATATTTCTTGCGGCTTGTTCTCCGGGACACTTTCTTCGTCCTTCTTGAAAGGCTATCATGCAATCCTTTAGTCGTTTCCTGTCTGCTTCCGTTCCCTCAAGAAAACGCTCCGGTCTAAATGTTTGCGGATCTTTCCAAACGTTAGGGTCATTGTGTGCATGATATAAGTTGGCCAGCAAATAGGTTCCTTTGGGCAATGTATAACCGTCATAGCTAACGGTATCAAGTAGCTTGTGAATAACACCCAGAGGGGCTACTGTCCTTAGACGCAATACCTCCAAAAATATAGCTTCCAAATATGGCATCCTTTTAAAAAGAAAATATCACAAAAAATCTAAAACCTACAAAAAATCATTTTCAATTCAATTTTAATCAAGCTTACTTGGCTTTGTCAATAAACATCAAATCCTTTTCCTGCTTTACAACCGCATCCACTTCATCTTGCAATTTTTTCTGCACGTCGGGATACGCCAGTAGATAATGAATTATCCAAATAACAGTGCTACTTGTCGTTTCACTTCCAGTTATTAGCAAATTTACAATGACAAACAAACTATGTTTCATTCCCTCTTCCCCATAAAACGTACTAAAGCATGTCCAAGTACTACTGTGACTAATTTAAATAGAGCAGTACTTCGAAAACAAATGGAATTAGATAACATGTATGGTGCAGTTTTGTAGCCCGTTGTTTGTAGTTTATAACTTAAAATATTTCATATCAATAAATTTGTTTGCGTAATGTTCAGAGCCTTTGAACTCTGACACCTACAAATGTCATTTTTCCATGTATAAAAATTTCACATAATTTTCCCCGTCAAATGGTTGTAACTTTAAAACCAAACCAGGAAATCAAAACCTGTAAAGTGCGTTTTGCTTTTTATGCTTTTAGCTATCATTTAAAATGTCTTATCGAAAAAACTTTCGAAGCTTCCTATTTAAATCAAGACATGTGTTAAATTTTTCGCCGTTTGCCTCATGCTTTAAAAATTGTGGTATTATTTAGCAAAGTGCTGATGACATCGGACAATTTAAAGCTCTGTGGTACTCTAAAATGTCCAGGCTTTAAAACATGTGTGAACTTCTTTATTCAATAATCCACAGTTTAGTATATAAAGAAAAAATATCTCGGACCCGTTTTTGCGTTTAGCAAATTGTGTTCATTAAAAATGCGTAAAAATTCAACCTCTAATAAAATTATACGTAGTTTGCCGCAACCATCCATCGCATGCAGGTTTCAAAGCCCGTTTCTTCCGCTACCTAAATGCAGAGTTTCAAGATGAAACTATGAGTACAACAGACGTTATGAGAAATCTTGCAAGGTGTGACTTAAAAAAACAGGAATTTAGATAACTTTGAGCATCTTATTCTCGAGCGAGTGAACAAAAATCCGAAAACGCTAGTATCCAGAATAACTAAAATTATATTCTATGAATAGTGCGCTACAAAACTGCACTCAAGTGGTTTTCATTTGCACTTTGGGGTTAGAGGACCAATGCGTTTAAAAAAGTCACAGTAGTACTTGGACATGCTTTAGATGCATCTTGACAGTTTTCAACTTGGTCCAAATACGCATCAATTACATTCATTGCAACAGGATTTTTCTGGTTTAATTTTCTAGCAACCTTTCGTTTTTCAAAAGTTCTTTTAACATGTTCTTGAAATTGATCACCCGCTTTAACCAAATTGTTCCAACCAGATTTCTCCGGTGCTAGAAATCTTAACCAAGGCATAAATGTTAATATAGTAGCTTCATTAAACCGTCTTATTAGGTTATCCACTAGCGTTCCTACTTTATTTTCCTGTCTGGTGTACTGTTCCCCAGTGACGGCATTAGTAATTATATTTGTTACAGAGTGAAACAATGTTTTGCTAATGTTCAGACTGTCAACTGATATAATTTCCTTGTCAATCCAGTTACAAAGGTCATTGCATTCTTTTAAAATCACAGAAGTAAGTTGATTTCCTCCGATAAAGCCAAATTCTCTTAGAACTTTTATGAAAAACTTGTGCTGCTCAAACCACACACTACCTTCTGTATTAACAATGCCATAATCAGGACCGTGAACTATGTCAACTGTAGCCACTGCGTATTTTCCAGTTGCGTTCGGGTTTCCAAAAATGTCTCGCATGGTTTTGGGGTCGTTTATGACTAAAGCAGGTGTTCCGAAAATGTCAAGTGTGTAAAATCGACCAAATTCTAAAGCCCATTCCGAGAGCTTTAGATGGAGTGCTAGACGAACTTGTAAAATGTTGCCAATAATTGGTAGTCCAGTTGGTCCTTTGGGCATTTTTTGAAACAGTAAACGTTTCTTTCTAATGCTACTGCCAAACCATAAAAGCAGTGCAAAAAATATTATTATTAGAACGTAGAAAATCATTTTGAAAAAGTTTTTGCAAAAATGGTACGCACAATTCCTCAACTGGCTTGATGGGATGTGAAATCTTGACTGTGTGTAAAATTTGTAGAACTATTCCAATCATAAAAGGATGTTTTGAGTTTGCAACCTTGAGATATTTATTTTATCTGTGGTCAGTAATCTATGTATTCAGCAAGCAATCAATCTGCTTGACAACAATACAGATAAAAAACCGGTTTTTATCTCTGAAATGTACACAGTCGTCATAGCAAATATACAAAAGGTGAAACATTGTATGTGGTTACTGCTTCTATATTGCCACGTAAAAAAAATGTTGAATGCCCTTGATCAGAAAAAACCGCTTTACTTGTATTATTCCATGATTCAAAAGTATTTTTTGTTGCATGTAAAATCTTTTCAAGGTGATGGAAGGGTTTTTTGAGTTGCTACAGGAAGATCATTACACATAAATTGTTGAAAATATCAAGTCATATCGCACAAACAAACATCAGTTCAGAGTGTGAAGTGTAACTCAGGAATACAAAATTGAAATATTAACTGCGAGAAACGCAAGCGGCACACAAATCTCGTAATAGCTTCTTAGCATAAAAAATCAGAATAAGTTTTTTCATTGTGTACATATTCCCATAACAGAACAGATCATGCACATCATGTGCAGCGCATGCATCACGTATGTAGGCACTTTGACAATTGAAGCATTCATTTGCGTTCGTACTATCGCACCTGGAATTGGAATACATTCTACTAATTTGCTACAATGTTTAGGACTGAATGGGTATGTATGTTTCTCTCTTTCTATGTATGCTTCTGTCCCTTTAAACCGTGAAAACAATTTTATAATAAATATTTTATAAATATGTTCAAAAAGCATTCTTGTTTATAATGCATATTAGTAACATTTCTTTGTCCGCTGGCAACAACAGACGCTGTGAACGTTTTATTGTATTGACGTTATGCAACCGGCGTAGATGAGTAGAAACTCAAACACAAAAATGATATTTTTGATGTTATAGATTGAAAGAACACATCATATTTCACCACATACCATCCTGTGACTTGTGCCTATACTTTCCTCTCTCCCTTCATTTTCCCACCAGTTTTGGTTAGTCTTTCCTGGAGAAAGGAGCACAGCTACTTCGCTTGCCGTTTTATGTACAAACTTACTATATGGCATGATATTAAGTGAAAGCATTGCATATGCTACAGGTGCCGTGTAATCTTCAGTACGCCCAAAAATGTTGATCTTTGGAGCCTAGCTCAAAATAGTTAAATATGCTAAGAACAAAAATTCTGGCTTATACATAATTTAATCAAACATTCTTACTTACATTTTTGCACCATTCATAACGCAACAAAATGTAAGAAAACGGATGACAAAGTATTTGAAAATTGCCAAGAGTTGCTTACATTTTTATATTATAGCAAGATGATCGTTAGAAATTTCTGAGAAATCTTATAATAACCTTTCACATACAACTTGTTTAGTAAAAAAAGGGGATTCAACCAAAAACAAATTAGTTGAAAAATAGTCTACTAAAGTTGTGGAAACTTCAAAAGGTACTTAAGTTTGCATTATGATTCGCATATTTTCATTGAATTTTTTCAATAGCATCTTCGTTTTTATGTTATATACTGAGCACAAATTCATGCCACTTACAGCGGATAATGGCAATATTAATACAAAACTAAATTACAAATTCCGTACGTTACATGTAAGTATCATGTTCTAAAACATAATAAGGACTTTTGTATTTTTGCAAGTTTAACAAACATTTATTTGAACGCTTCACGTATTTCTAGTAGTTTTGTATTTTCTATATCTCGGATTGTTCACCTTTCTCCAAGTAAACACAGGTTTACATGGTATACCTGGCGCTTTTCTTTTTTTCAGTTTTCTTGCTGGAAAGCAGCAATGCGCGACACGATTTGATTTTTATATAGGATGTCTGGTAAAACATACAAACGATAGCCTTTGTATTCATGTACGCAATAAGCAAACTTACAGAATACCAGAAGAGCTCAACCCAACAAGTTTTTCTCTTTTAGCACAGGCAAACAGTAAAGCATTTATTATGTGGGCGCTATCTACCAGGTTTTGTAAAGTTTTATCATAACCGTTTGACATTCCAGGAACGACAAACGAACAAAACAAACAAACAAAAATTCTCCTTTTATCATTATGTCACCCGTTGATTCATCTTCACACGTGTTTATTGAGCGGGATTTTTATGGAAATACATTGAAATAAACTATATCAATAAAATCCCATTGGCGTATCAACAAAGAGAAAAAATAAAAATACCGACTTCTAGCAAAGGCATGGAAATAATATTTGTCATTTTAGAAAGAAAAAACATCACAAACTTTTAATAAAATATATTGCTCACTGATTTCAAAAACTCAATTTTTGTCATTACCAAACACTTTATGATCAAACAATTTGTACATGAAACATATTGCGTATATATTTAAAGTGTCTATCAACAAATCAGACTATCAGAAACAAAGCAGGGAGTTCTCATTTTTGACAATTTAGCAAATAGTACACCAAAGTTTAACATAAAGAAGCCAGAAAAATTATTATTTTGAGAACTGTATATTGGAACTCTTAATCAAATAAAAATTTGTTCTTACCTAGAATTCCTATATTGAAGAAGTAGACAAAAATCAGCACCAAATAAATAGGCTGAACTTTTCCTTTATCAGAAGCATCTTGCGTTTGTACTTGAACCATTAAAAACGTAACAGAGTCGAGTGAAAGAACTGTTATGATAATTTAAGCATAAAATTGCCTGAAGCAGATACGTTTTTCTTCAAACCATTTAGGAGCAAGTGAAGGAATGTTCCTTTCAAGTCCTTCTTTAGTTTCAGATTAGTAACTTCATTCTTCTTGCTAAAGACACTTCAGGTTCAAGAAGTATCAGACTCCATGTCGAATAAAGAGCTCTTCATATCGTGGTGTAAAGTGACCAAGTGGTGAAAGTAGAGGTTTGGAATAAGATTCCGCTGTCTTCTAGTTTCTAATGGTTACATTTAGATAGCGACTGAGGTCAACAAATGCCCTAACTTGCCCGGACAAGTCTTTGGTGCATGTTTGGTGGATGCAAAATCCTGAACAAGTGGTCGACAGAGGTTATTGCTCTCAATTAAGGTAACTCAGAAAAAGCTAAGTTGACTTAATATTCGTCGACTAAAAGGCAACTACCGTTACTCAAAACAATTTGTAATGCTTATTGAAGAACAAAAACATCGTCACCATTCTGTGCATACAAAATTTGCAGTACGTAAACCAGCTATGCATCCAGCATTAGTCAATAACTCCATGAAATATAATATTAATATATACTGCAGTGACTAAAGTGTTTTCATGCTAAGATGCTACATTCAAAGGGGTGTTGCGACGCTATTTTTATTCAAAAAAAAATTTACTTTTTTATTTGTATTTTGTACTGATTGATTACAATAGATACAGAAATTAACGTACTTAACGTACCTTGTCTACTATATAAGATACGCAAATGTTGTAAACCTTAGTATTTAGCTATGAATGTAAAACATCTTCACTAAAACTAGGAATTGTCTTCACTTGTTGATCCTATATACATTATACACATTTAGACTACATATTATTATAATATTCATATAGCATAGCAACATACAAAACTTTTTTGTGCAAATTACGCTTTTCGCACTTCATGACTAATTTCATGCAGAATTTATCAGTTATTTTTTATGACGCAAACCGTAAGATAGACATGACTAGTATTTGGTTAATCATACGTTAGGTATACAGATTTACGTTGAGATATTTAATATAAGTTTATTAGAGTAGCAATTTAGAATCAATAGTAGCACAAGATGTTGGGGCAACCCGATACAGGAAGTTTTCATACAAGATCTGAAACTGCTATTTCTTAAAGCCTATGCTGAGCTTGATTTCCTTAACTTAATAATACTATAATATTTTAAGCACACATATTATTAGGTATTTGCACTTTTTGCATAAGAACTCAGTAAACTAACACTAACCAATGTTATTTGACAAGTAAATGTTCTACCCAAGTGTATCCATTGGAATAGAAAACATGTGCGACATTGTACTGTTTATTTCATCAATGAAGTTTGTCACACATTCTCTAAACTTTTTACTGTGAAACGCGTACAAAAATGGATTTACACAACTATTAAACGCTCCCATCCACTGTGCAATCGGAATGTAATATCGCTCAAATCCCACTTTCTCCTCTTCCATTTCATTATTTTCAAATACTTTGATTCTTGTCATTAAAATGTACAAAGGACACCAGTTTACCGCAAAAGTCGCGGTAATAATGCATAACATTTTTGAAACTCCGGTAAAGCTATTTTGAAGCCTCTGATTATCTCGTCTAAATTTGAAAATGTTAAGCCAAATCACAACACCCAATACAGTAATAAAAATTAGAGGAATTACAAAGGACAATAGAAGATGTATGAAAACAAAGTAGATCTTCCCGTAAAGAGAATTCCCCCACTTTTCTACACAGAAAGGGTACATATTATTGTTCTTAGAATCGGTAACTTGTTCAATGGTAAATACCCACAGCCAGGGAGACGTTATTATTAAACCATAGATCCAGATTGAATAAATCACTACTTTGGCTTGGGATTTAGAAAAGCCTTCAGGTTGACGATTGGGCTGATACAACGTTCGACATCTAAAATTGCAATTTTAAAATTGATCGTTTCAAAACTTAAATTAACAATTATCACTGAAGCAAAATAATAGTTACCTGTCAATTGAAATAGCAACCAGCGAAAGTACGGAAGAGGAAACTGATACACCTTGGGCATAGGGTAAAGTTTTACATAGTATGATGTCAAACACCCACGCTGTAAATGAATGTAGGCATGTATAAAATGTTTATTTGTTAGAATGGATTAGAAAATTTGCAACTTACGGATGTACATATTAGTAATCAGTGTAAATGGAACGCAAAATATAACCACTAGCAAATCTGCAACAGCCAAGTTCCTTACAAATAAGTTAGTAACTGTTTGCATGTGGGCATTGGTAGATATCACCAATATTACTATCACATTTCCAACAAAGCCAAAAACGAATATTATAAAGTAAGCAAGAAATAACACTGCTGTTTCCGAACTATTGTATCGTAAATGCTCTCTACCAAAAAACTCCCAAAATGACAGATTCAGAGGTTGACTCAAGTTTTCCATGATGCTATGCAGACACCAAGTGCCAAGACATCTTCTGTTTACCTGAAAAATGGAGAATCCTTTCTCTTCGAACTGTGGAAACGGAGTGAGCGAAAGGAGTTTGTTACGGTGGGGTATCACACAGAATATATAAAAAGCAGATACGCTTTATCTCGGTGCATGGAAACTACATTTGTTGTGCTAAATCACTACCTAGCTAGGCATATGGGTTGTTGTGTTATTTTTTGTGGAGATCTCTGTATTGTGCACAACATCCAATTATGAAAAGTAACCAAATTTAACGATAGTGAAAGCGACTGTTTTAATAATATGTATATTATACCTGGTTCACTAGAATTAATATCAATTGACATGCTTACAAGCATGGTTTGCTGAGATGACCTTTAGCGCACACATTACTCATATATCTATCTAACTGATATTACACGCCACTGGGGCACGCTGAACTTCCATAGCACAGTGATAAACTATATTCGCTGAAACTGGCATGTTTCAAGTTTAATTCTGAAAATCGGCAATTTTTTGGTATTTTGCATTTGGTAAAACCATACAGTTTAGTCAGAGTTAGACCCCTTACGACTGGTGCTGTAAAACGGAAGAATGCACCCACTTATTTTCCGTATTTTCGTCTGATGTGTGGGTATCTTATTAAGCATTTTTATATAGCTTTTCTTGTGAAGCAGGATAATATGTTTTAAGCTGATTTGAAAATTAAATACAATATATCTCAAGGCAAAGAACGCCTCCGTTACTTAAATTGTGTCCTGATACATAGTTACCTGGGCTAATTTATGTAATTGTATGTTATTTGCTTTCAGTTTCAGGATCTAGTTGTTGATTTTCCATGAAAAGTGTAATTCCTAACTTTTAAAACCATGTTATGTATTTTCTTTATAGAATTACATTGTTTAGTAATTTTTTTGCAATCAAAACACAAATTCATTCATATTTTCATTAGCCTAATGGCATTAGGTAATGATAGTTTTTAAATACACAAATATAAGATGAGGAAGTTGTTTTTTTTCAAAAAAAAACTTTTTTCAATTTCTTCAAGTTCCTTAATCATTTTTCCACAATAAGCTTTCTCTCTAATTGAATAAATTCTTAGAGAAGAGGTTTTGTTATTTCTGTTTGCTCTTCTATTTTATATCCCACCAGCAATCACATTAATAAGGCAATAAGAACCTTCAGAAATTTCTAATATACTTTAGTATGATCAAGCGGAAATGTTGACACTTCTTGTAGATATGTTTTCAAGTTGATTGTTATGCATGCGTTGTTACTAAACTCGTTATAAGTATACACTTCAATGACTTTGCATAAACATGAAACATATTATAATTGGCGTATATATATCGATTTTTATACGATTGATAGAACAAATTGGATTTGAATCGCAAAAAGCAAATTCATGGTGAGAAGTTGCATGCTTAGAACAGATTTATTGTAAATCAAAAAAGGCAACCCAATTTTGCAACTCCCTACTGGTTCAACGAGAAACAACCACACTATCATGCTTTTAGTAAATCCATAAATGCAAAAACAAGGTCCATCAATAGAGGTGGACATATGAAGTCAGGCCTATACCCTTTGAATGATTTGGACTTGATTGTTCTCAATTAATTAGAAATTAGGACGAGCGGAACTTCAATACCATATCCTAATAGAAAGTCTTTTATTAATCTATATAAAATTTGAAACATTATGAATCTAGTTCCTTGGATATTACAAATGAATTATGTTCGCATACCAATGAAAGTTGCTCCAATACGTGAATGTATGTATACTTAACTCAAGATTTCACATTTCACAAGATTACTTTCACATGGCATACAACTAAAGTTGCATTTCAAAACTTGAAATTCTTTACAACACATTTGGTGTAAGATTGATTACGTTGACTACACTTTAGTTTGTAAATGGCGATTAGCTACAATAATATTCCTTGCGCATATGTCCGTATTTCTTGTAATCAAGATTTTCTTCAATTTGTTTTTTCAATTGTCATGTTATATAAGAATACAGTTTTTAGCAAAACTTATTTCCCTATTTCATCGAGTTAGTTTTTGCTTATGACATTCGTTTTACCCAAAATACCGTTGATCATTACAATATTGAATAATAAAAATAGAAATGTACATACAAATAGAAACATATTATAACAAACCAGTTCCTATTTTAATGTCATCAAATAGCACCACGACTTTCATTGAACACTTTAAAATTTTCATCTGAAAGAAACACAAGCCTTGGACAAACCTCGCAATAGTTTCTTAGCGTATAAAATCACACTCAGTTTTTTCATCATGTATATTTTCCCATAACAGATCATTAGAGGTCTACAACTTTTTCCAAATTTCTTCATGTATTTCGCATCTCGCTCGTTGGTCCACTTGTGCTTAGCCCATGACCCAAGCAAATTGTTTCCTCTGTGATGCATATAGCCTCCAATATAAAGACACACTGCCCAGAAGGACGGGAATGTTGTTACTAAACAACCGATTCCAAGCAGACTAACTGTGTTCAACAAATGTCTTTTACAGATTAGCACAAAGCCACCAAAAATAAAGAGCAAGGTGATCATGGCATCATTAGGAAGTAAGAGTTTTCCAGTGACTTGGTTAATAATTCGTAATTGTAAAATTTGAATGGCTCTGTAGGCAATTGTGAGTTGGTTAGGTTCTCGTAACTTATTTATAGTTTTGTAGGTCGTTTTTCGGCTTATAGTAAATTCTTGGATTAGAAATGGCATTAAGATTATTCCGTAGATTAAAATGCCTTGTATAATTGGTAAAGTGTCAAAACACCAGACAACTGCTGTGTACATTGGCAAAACATGCGTTAAGGGAAACGTGTACCAAGTTAAAGGAAGAAAATATCCAGGCAGCCAAACAAAGTCGTTAGCTAGTATAGCAAATGTCCAACTGATCAGGATTATAGATATGTACAAAAATGGGGTCAGTAAGAGAAAATATTCCACTAGAAGAACAGAACGGCTTTGGTTTGAATTATAGCCGACTATGTACCTTTCTGAAATTGGAAAACATTTTCTAGTAATTATTTCAGAATTTTATTTAAACTGTGTAAAGTTTACCTTCAATACGTTGTATAAAAATGTAAACTGCGTTTTTCATCTGGAACCATTCCCGGGCTTGCCACAATGTCAAATAAAATAGTTCTAAAGCAACCAGTAAGGCGATAACTATTACTATTTGTAAAATAAAGTTACTAAAGTGTCCGACTTTGTAAAATATAATTGCTCGTATTATACTGAAACAAAGCCAGAAGACAATTGTAAGTTTAGCAAAATGAGCTCGTTTAGAGTTGGATTGTTTGAAAGATGTTGGTTTGTAGTATAAGCGCCTGGAATTATCCCAAGAGTAGAGGGAGACGCCCAGAAATACGAGAAACGGAGTTGTCAGGGAAATAAACTGGTACATTCGAGGGCTTATCATTTTGATAGCTTTTAGACTTTCTAAAACGGTCGAAAAAATAGTCGGTTACAATCTGAATGCTTCTGGTGGAAAGTTAAAGCTCTTCTATTAAAATGTATTGTTCTAATTATATACCTATGTGGCTTTATTGTTTTCGGTACTAACCAGCTTTGAAAATATTTTTAAAATAGTTTTAATTTAAGATAGCCAGATAAGAATAGTTTGTAAGAGGTAAGATTCTTATCGGTCACCGATAATCGGTGTACTAAATATTAGCGGAGAAAAAATATGAAATATCGACATTTTTTAAAGCCTATTCTTATACTATAGGAAAACAATAAATACAGGTTAACATAACCTAACAATGTCAATGTCTAAAGCTCTATGAAAATAAAAGACAGGAAGGAAATAGTGTAACTTTGACGAAGGCTATTGCACGAACATAACATTTAAGCAAATTGAATTTCTGAGACAAGTTTTTATTTAATTCCGTTTCCGATAGACAGACACAAAAGGGCGTAATAAAAAAACAATTTAAAAACGAATAATCCGTTTTACGTCACTATTAACTCGACAATTTTAAATTAAACATAGCCTCAGAAGAAAGAACATTATGACAAAATTGTTTGGCTTTGTGTAACACAATCATCTAAATAGTTGCTTCAATTTGAAATAATGTTCATGGCTATGCCCTTGCAATCGAACATTATTTCCGTAGACTAAATTAAGAACCGTTGCTAAATCGAATTCTGAAATCTCTACGTGTCCTCTAATGAGAATAGTAAAACAGCAAAATAATACCAATAACGTATATTAAACATTTTAATAAACATTTTGAACTTGGTTGTTATACTATGTGAACTTGTTAGAATCTAATCAACTTTAACAAATCTGTAATGATCGATAAATTGGGAATGAGTATTCAAAGCGTAACAAAGTACATGTACACTCCTTGACTTTGGCTTGATATGGCCATTATGTATAATTCCAGGGTTCTCAATTTTCACGTATTTACTGGAAATACCTTTAAATTACATAAATATTCTTGAAATCAATAAATAGCCAAAAGATGCTTAAAAGGTCACACGTTCCTTGTTCTAATAAATACAATGCATTATTGTCAACTATTTCATCAATAATGAAATCATCAATCCATATCTCATATTTGTTGGTTTTTAGTTTTACCAAATCAATTTATTAAAGGGAACAAATGTAAAAAAATTGTTAAAACTGTCACCCGTGTAATCACCGTTTTTAGCAGTGTATATTGGAATCTGATTTTGCATGGGGCGAAATAATAATCTGTCATTCCAAATTACTGACCGTTGCTGTTCATAGTTCAGCATCAGCAATAGCCAGCCACCAAAAGATATCAATAGAATTGATTAAATCAGTCTGATTGAACGATAGTTCTCGCGGGATTTACGGATGACCCAGTGTACTAGTAATTTGTGTAATCATTAATCAATCTCACCGACGTTATAGACAAAAAAGCAAATTCAATGGCTAATAGGGCCGAACCTTTAACATATTTTTTGAAATTGTCAAACACGGGCATACATTTATGCACCACTAACCAAGAACATTAAAATCATGGTGAGAATAAGCTGACTAAGTATTCCCAGGTCTATGCTTACTTCTGCCTTCAAAGGCAAAGACCAACCGGAAAGGTGCTTGTCTTGATCAAACTCAGGAACTTCCTTAAAAGCTGTATTGCGTAATTGTATGCATTTTGTTGGGGAATGCAAGAAAACTACCCGTCTTCAATTCCTCCGGATATTACTGCCTCAGTGAAAAATATGCGTATATTTTCTAGCCTGAATCTATGAAAGAGCTGTGCCGCAATCTCCTCAGAGCTATCAAAATAATACCACAAAGTCTATCTAAGGTCTTCTACTTTCAATCAAAATGACGAGAATTACACTTAAAATAAACCTCCACCGACATCAACAGCAATTTAACAATAATAACAATTAACAGATTTATTTAACTGTTCAATTAACTCTCAAAAACTACAATTTGTACAACAGTTACGCTACTGCTACAATTTTGAAAAAGTGAGAATGAACGACAAACTACTAACGATCGGCTGCTGCTGACGATGACATGACGCTTGACGAAACAAAGACCGCAATCACGACGACGACGAGAAAGAAGTAACGGCCAATCAGAAGTGAGCGCATTTGATCTCGTTGCATTAGACGCGAAGTTCATTGCAGCAGACAACTAAACTAAATTCACGCGTGCATAAAATATGCATATATTTTTGCTCTAAAACTAAATGCACGCAGGCATAAAATATACATATATTTTTTCTTAAGACTAAATGCACACAGGCATTACATTATACTAATTTGACATATTATTACTACAGAAAACTTGGTAATTGTTCACAATTCCCAACATACTCCCACCTTTTAATTACATGAAGAGGGGTAATTAAAACACTAACAACAGTAAAAGAATGCAAGAAATGAATCATGAAGATAAGGACAACTGTTTAGAGATATTTCACTCCGCGCATCCACTCTACACAACCATTCAAACAAATCCGATACTGAGTAAGTGGTACATAAAACGAAAGTGAACTAATTTACAATGTTTAGAATGAATACTCCCCCACAACAAACGGCTCCAAGTTTTCCTTTTCAGCTTGAGACTCTTTACTTTCTGAATTTTCTTTCAACTTCACAATTCCATTACATACAGAATCCATCCCTTTCCACTTTGGTGTCCCATCCTTGTGACTGCTCACCTCCAGCAAGAAAGGTTGATGTAACGGTCTTGTCATTTCTCCAGTAGTAGTGTCCATGTCAAGGATCCAGCCAATTTGCCAATGAGTCTTCTTTGAAGTGTAAAAACGAAACAGTCGCTCCCACCATCCGATCCACCAAGCTGTTCCCGGTGCATTTGGAATGACGACTGAATTAAATATGCACATATTTTCTGGAACGGTTGAGTCGGTACCTCCATGATTGAAGTAGCTATAATCGAGCTTCGTGCTACGGGACAATTGTGCAATTCCTGTCACTTGAGTTGGCCCATACTCCCACCCACGAAGGTCGATATTCCACACCAATCTCCGGGATTCGGGTTGAACAGATCCATTCAATGAAACAACGGATGTAATGCGACTTTCCTCTAACTCATTCCATGGCACTGAAAAAATATGGCTATATTTTTCCATCATGTCGGCTCCCACCATGTCAGTGCACACCAAAGCTTTACTTGATGCGGACCTCTCAGTTCCTGGCACTTTTCCCTCGAGAAGCCATCCAACTTTTGTCTCCGTTGCCACTAGTCCAGAAGGCAATAGTACAGACTTGAGTCCCACTTTCAGATACGGAGCGATGTCATTTCCAATCAGCAAATCAATATCAGATGCCACCTTTGAGTCTATCAGTGAGATGCCAAGCTTCGTGCATTCTTCAGTCCATATCCCTTCTGGTGGTGCAATGATGTCTGTAGCAATCTTGTCCACTGCTGAGGCCATGAACCGGCATCTTCCTGAGTACTGATAAGCTATTCCAGATATTTCAACAATAAAAACTTGATGATCCGCTTTAGGTAAGTGTACTGCGCCAAAAACTTGATGAGTAACATGATCAGTTCCGCTGTGAACCAGTCCAAGATCCTTCGCTAAGTCCTTCTTGATGTACGTACTTTGGGATCCTCCGTCGATCATGACCCTAATCGTCCGTCGTTGTCCTCTACAGTAAATGTACACCAGCAGGGTTTCCAGAAGAACATCTGGCTTCTTCACGTACACCGTCAACTCCGTCAAAGTCGTCGCCTTGTCACCTTCAGAAAAAATATGGTCATATTTTTTCTCTTTTGCAGATTCCTTGTTTCCTTTGCTGTCCTTGCTGTTGGTTGACTGTTTTTCTTCAAAATCAGGACACATCATGGTATGGTGGTGTCTTTTGCAACACATACAGGATACTTTGCACTTATGATGCTTTTGGTAAGGTTGAAGGCACGCCATGCAACGGTGATTTTCCCGAAGTGCATCCTTCTTGTCCTTTAACGTCATCATCACGGCTTTGTGACAGTCTGCTGTTGCATGGCCATTTCCACAAAATCCACATGTCTCCTTGCTACTGGTAACACTCACAAAGTCGACTGCTGTTGGAACAAAGTTGACATCGTTCGTATCCTCCTCCATTGAAAACGCACTCTGGGCTAAGGCTGTCTCTTCCCTTCGACGGACTTCTTTGATGAGGAATTCCATGATGTCCTTCAGGTTCCGTTGTGGGTTGACTCCTTCCAAGTAGCGCGTTAATACCTCCAAGGGAATACATGATTCAACGATTGCATACAGTAGCACGCCATAATTGTCCTTTGTAACTCCGAGTTGTTCCAGGTTGAGAATATGGGATTGAATTGATGTGATAATGTCTACAAAATTATTGCCGTTCTTGTCTCGGTTATTATCAATGGCAACTTTCACCAAATCCCGTACATACACGTTGATGAGCAGATCCTTCCTCCCAAAACGTTCCTCCATTTCCTTCTTGGCTAACGCATAACTAGTCGCTGCTGCTGGAAAGGTCCTGACGATTTTGTTGGCTGATGATCCCTCCACAGTGTACTGTACTAGGTAATTATATTTTTCGATGTCTGGGATACTCTTGTCCTTATCAATTTCGGAAAATGCTGCTTCCCAGGACCGCCACTGACGAATGTCACCTCCAAACTTTGGGATGTCTCTCTTCGGCAATTTGACACGATAATCTTTGGGATCCACGGTTACTGCTGGTGCTGGAGTAGCGGTAGGTTCAGGTTGCGGTGACTTCTTCTTCCAGTCATGTAATGCGGTGAAACGGCGTCTTTCCAACATCGTTAGTTTCTTCGCTTCCACTTTCACCTCATCCTTCTTGCTGGCCTTCAAGAGTAAATCTTTATACGCTTCGTGAGCCTTTGTGTACTTCTCCAATTGACTGTCCACTACATTGACTTGTACTCCCACCGCGTCATTGTCCAGAATCGGGTTCTGCAGCAGGGTCTCCAACGTATCCAGCTCATTTTCCAGCAGCTCGTGTTCGATTTCCGAATTGGCTTTGGCAGCATCCATCTTCTTTAACAGTTCTTCTAACTGACTTCTTGTTAAAGTCATGTGATTTTTGGACTTACAGATGATCAAGGTCCTCTTCAGATCAGGTTCGCCAGATGTTGGGGAATGCAAGAAAACTACCCGTCTTCAATTCCTCCGGATATTACTGCCTCAGTGAAAAATATGCGTATATTTTCTAGCCTGAATCTATGAAAGAGCTGTGCCGCAATCTCCTCAGAGCTATCAAAATAATACCACAAAGTCTATCTAAGGTCTTCTACTTTCAATCAAAATGACGAGAATTACACTTAAAATAAACCTCCACCGACATCAACAGCAATTTAACAATAATAACAATTAACAGATTTATTTAACTGTTCAATTAACTCTCAAAAACTACAATTTGTACAACAGTTACGCTACTGCTACAATTTTGAAAAAGTGAGAATGAACGACAAACTACTAACGATCGGCTGCTGCTGACGATGACATGACGCTTGACGAAACAAAGACCGCAATCACGACGACGACGAGAAAGAAGTAACGGCCAATCAGAAGTGAGCGCATTTGATCTCGTTGCATTAGACGCGAAGTTCATTGCAGCAGACAACTAAACTAAATTCACGCGTGCATAAAATATGCATATATTTTTGCTCTAAAACTAAATGCACGCAGGCATAAAATATACATATATTTTTTCTTAAGACTAAATGCACACAGGCATTACATTATACTAATTTGACATATTATTACTACAGAAAACTTGGTAATTGTTCACAATTCCCAACACATTTATATCTGCTTTATATAGCTGCTTCCTTCCTTATCAAGTATATTTTCCTTTTCTAATCGAGAAGGAGAAAAGACTAAAGCACATTACACACGTTACACGTTACAAATTGGATAATTATGCTTAAATCAAACCAAAATTCATTCCGGTCTTTCTGTCTAAAGATTACGATTGTCCATAATTTGTAATGTATATTACCGCACCAGCTCCAAAGATAGCACCAATTACTTGGATCACGGAGTAGATACACGCTCTTCCCATGCATTACCCATAACCTGATTCATGATGCTGGAAATGTGCTCCAGGGAAATGCCTGATTGTCTGAACAATATTGGCTACAGCGATACCAATTCCAAACGCGACATGCAGTGCGAGACCAAACGGAGGATAAATGATAATTTCCACCAAAATTGCCATGCTATTATTTAACATGCTTGCATCAATATAGTTTTCCATGCAAACTCATTAACTGAAAATCCTTTTCAATTCTGCACTATTGCCTTTTGTATTGCTTACTAATGTTACTAACCTTTCAAAATGAGTGCGGTTATCTTACAGGTAACCGTTACTAATGGTTCGTTATAGAGAAATAGTCATTTTCATATAAAATTAGCAGACAGTTTTGTGCTTTCTTCTTGCCCTAGTCAACCTGCAAAGAACGGTAGGGAACCTTTCCACTTCACGACAGCCACTTTCAATGCACAACACGAGCAACTGAAGCAGTGGTGAGTAGAGCAAGTGGCGCATGAATGCCTCCTTAGCTCATCCACACATTTCTAGGCTGCTATTCTTTTGGTCTGTCAGCTGCTGCCACACTTGCCAATGCACTATTACACCATGTAATATATGAAATTTTCACTTATGCGATATTTCAGTATGTTGTAGGGCTTGGTAAAAGGAGTCGATTGATACCTCACTCGACCCCTCCAACTTGAAGCATGTGGAAGTTATACCCGGGTAAAGTTCACCTCCCGGGTATTTCGAAACTAAATTAGGGTTTCAAAATGTTAGTTTTTTAACTAATGTAAAAACTACACTAATACAATTCATAAAAAATTCCAATTTCTAGAAAAAGAATTTTTTGAAAAACTCAAAAGGCTTGCAAGTTATTGCGATTTTTTGCAAAAAAATAACCAATTTTCGAATTCAAACGTTTTGAAATCGGTGAACTTTCGGGTCAAATTGAAAGCGTTAAATGATAGATTAGAATGTCCTAATTCATTTGGTTTTTGAAAATTTGAAAAAAAGTGTGGGGCACAGGAGATATAGCAGTTTCAATATGCTACCTGTTTTGATGACGTCATCGGCAACCAGAGCTTGGTAGCCTACACAGAAAACATGAGTTTTTCACTTAAAATCGCACATAGCTATGCAAATAAAGTAGATTAAGCTATTCCCAAGCAAAATTGAAAGTATAGAAGTGTTTATTTTTTAAATTGGGTTAGTTATGCTCGATTTTAAATGAAAAACTCATGTTTTCTGTGTAGGCTACCAAGCTCTGGTTGCCGATGACGTCATCAAAACAGGTAGCATATTGAAACTGCTATATCTCCTGTGCCCCACACTTTTTTTCAAATTTTCAAAAACCAAATGAATTAGGACATTCTAAACTCTCATTTAACACTTTCAATTTGACCCGAAAGTTCACCGATTTCAAAACGTTTGAATTCGAAAATTGGTTATTTTTTTGCAAAAAATCGCAATAACTTGCAAGCCTTTTGAGTTTTTCAAAAAATTCTTTTTCTAGAAATTGGAATTTTTTATGAATTGTATTAGTGTAGTTTTTACATTAGTTAAAAAACTAACATTTTGAAACCCTAATTTAGTTTCGAAATACCCGGGAGGTGAACTTTACCCGGGTATAACTTCCACATGCTTCAAGTTGGAGGGGTCGAGTGAGGTATCAATCGACTCCTTTTACCAAGCCCTACAACATACTGAAATATCGCATAAGTGAAAATTTCATATATTACATGGTGTAATAGTGCAATGCTGCTCCTCGACAAGATTATTATTCGATTTTTCGAAATCGCCCATTCCTCCGAATTTCATGATGGAGGAAATGGAGGGGATTTCCATTTGTGGAGGGAACCATCGTGTGTGCTTTGTTTGCTGTAAATCTGTTGCTGGGGAAGATCCGAAGCTGATTTTCGGGAAGGAGGATGAAATACGGGTTGAAACAAGAGATTTTGGAGTGTACACCGCAGGTTTTGGAGGAGATCGGGAGGTTCCTGTAGGGCGAGGAGAAAGGGATTTGGAGGGATTGAAGGAACTTGTTAAGAGACGTAAGTGGTTGGACAGCTAAATGATAATTTGGAGTGGAATTTTGCTTGAGTCTGATGAATTTCTTGACTTTTTTAGAGCAACAAAATTTTCTGAGTTCCTGCTTTACTTACGGTTTTCTTGGATGATGATGATGGAGGACCTCCATTGGAGGTGGAGGAAAAAAGGGGAACAGCAAGTGGTGAATGATTTGGTATAAACTTGGACTTGAATAATGAATAAACTGTTTTGTAAGTTTTTGTGAGTTGTAACATTGTAACAACTCAGTTAAGAGTAAGATTGTAACAATCTGATCATCAGATTCTGATTATGCGTGTATTTTTCAGGTGATATCAAAACTAAAAAAGTACAAACTGAAGACTTCAGTCTGAACTTCAGACTCTGAACTCAGGCACTTTTGACATTATGAACGTTTATGCTTATGGAGACTTTGGGGAACTAGATGCCAAATTTTAGGCTGTTGGACAGTGGTCACCCCCAGTTCCCCCACCTGGAAAAGCTTACCTTCACCGTTCACCCACCGTCGTTATCCAAATCTGCTGGATACAAAATTTTCTCTGGAAGCACAGTCCGCACTTAATTTCCTTTACGTTCCGAAGTCCCATCCCATGACACTTTGTGGATCCCCAACGGAGTCCTCAATCCCCCACCATCCTACTCACTCGATTATCCTGCCTGGATTGGAACTCCCTTCACAAAATTATTTTCTGGACAAGCTGATCCACTTCAAACTGACCTTTACCCCAATTCTACAGCTCCACCCTCCAAAAGGTCACTTTGGACAACCGGAGTCCATTCTGCATCCATCTTCATCCCAGAGGATTCGCAGCTTGCCCCGGACTTTAAATCCTTGAGGTTTTTGTGGTAACTGCTATGTACTAAAGACGTCCACAAATCAAAATTCGGTTTCCTCCCGATTCCCCTCCTTGAACACATTACGCCTCCATTGGACACCGGATAACGAATAACCTGAATGGATGGACTGACCTAAGGTCATCATTTACCAAAGTGTTCCATCTTCATTTCTTATTTTGTTTAAAAGACGGTGAGAAGATTTGAGCGAAGGTCAATCACATTTAGTGGGAAATTGGACTGGAGGATAGCAGGTTGGTGCATGTATGTAAACGAATTCTTCATTAATTACTATACTGTAATTTATAACCTATGACCTGGACAAAAAAGTCTGAACACTATTTAAAAATCGTTCTTTTTGTGGAATTTTTAGACGAGCACCGAAGTAGAAAGTGCATTGAGACGACGCAAGGGAAAAACAGAAATTATCAGTTCCCGTCGCAAATGGAGTGCTGTGGGTTGACTAATTTCCTTTTTAAACGCGTAACAACTTTAGGGTTGTCAGTTGATGAAGTCAAGGCGTGAGGTATACAACTAGTCGGTCCTGGGGATTTGTCATTAGTCAGTAGTTAAGTTATGGTGAAGGTGTAAACTATTTTCAAAACTGTTGTACTATTCCACCACACCTTTTAAGTACAAAAATGTGAAAATGGGAGCTTTAATTGCCTCCACTGCTATTTATAAGGATGCTAAATGAATTGTAACAACGATGAATTTTCATTGCCATTGTTATAATGATATATATATAGTATTTTGTTAATGAAAGTCAAAGACCTACTATATAAGTATAGACAAGGAAACTCCTTTGAAAATAATTCGAAATAAAAGAAGCAAACTCAAGTGTAATATTCTTTTCATGTGTTTTGTTCATACATATTTTAACTGTGATTTCATTTTAAAATTAACTTCATGGATATTCTCTTCAAATCATGTACTTAATTGCTTTGCATCATTCACTTTTTCAGTAATCAGATTGCTACATTTTCTGTAAAATAATATGCTGTACCTGTTCAAGGCTAATTATTTTAAATGCAGCTTTTAAAAACCTGAAGACATTTTATTTTTTATTTTTATGGAGCATTAAACTTGCATGTTGCTTTTATTAACGAACTAACCTAACAATTCATATGCAATCATGGCAATCGACCCACCACATGTCGCATTACCCAAATCTGTTAGCTTTAATGAATGAATACAAACCAAAACGAAGAGTATTTTTGGCATTTAGTATTTTAGGTAGTTGTTGTCGTGGTAGAGCAAAGAATACATTATAAAGCCTTTAAAGCTATTACTCTGCCTGCCTCTGCCGTTCTTGTCAGATTCTGACGGTCGGAATCAGAATTTCCTTTTATGAACATACCTCACTGAGCTCGAGCTTACGCATTACATTACATACACGATACAACGTGCAAAGGCTGTTTTCAGCTGACTTTTCAAGCATTTCTTGGAATAGTACACCTCTCTGTACATTTTCTGTCACAAAACTCATTTACTTTCGGTCTCCACTTGATTTCAACACTTAAAGTAACACCGTTTGTGCTAAAAATTATTCCAAAAACCAAGTTAACACTTCTTTTAGTTTCCAAAGTACAAAATCATTCCAAGTACAATATCTAAGCTACTCTAGAATCCAATTTATCAGTTTTAGTTTCACAAATTGTCCAAAATGCCACGAAGGAAGACCAAAACCACCAACACTGATGATCAGTATCAACCTCTTCGAAAATCCCGAAGACTGGAAAATGCCGCATTAGAAGCAGAACTAAAGTTTTTAGATAGTGAAATCGCACCCGTAACCCGTGTAACTGCTGAGGATGAAGTTCGGCTTTTACAAGTATTTCCTGAAGAGGTAACTAAACTACTGTATAAAATTTTGTCAATTTTACAAACTTTGTTTAACAAATTTGCAAAATATTTAACTTTATTTTGTACTTTTATAGCTTTGGATTATAATTCTGGACAAAATCAAGGATTCAACCCATCTTGTTCAAATCTCCAACTCCAGTCCTTTTCTAAGACGCCTGTTATTTCCCCGACAAACGGAATTCCTTTTTCCTTTAGTTTGGAATCCCATTCTGGGAAACAAGTACGAAAAATGCAAGCATCAACCCTACATGGAAAACAAGGGCCCTGCCAAATACCTTAACAGCCTAAAAGTCTCTGGTAAACTGCGAAACACCAAGTGGTTTTCCGGAGTTTTGAAATTACGTCAAGTTTGTAAAACTTGGTGTCTTGCCATTGACACCTTTTATCAAAATACTGAGGACATTTACAAATTTCGTCATGACACGGTTAAACCCTGGAACACTTGCAAAGCGGATATTTGCAATGCAAATAATCACGAGGATGGATGTTGGACTCGGGTTTACCAAATATTTAGCTCGGAGCAACTTAACGACTTCCTAAACCACTTTCAGGATAGTCACCAAGGCACGGGTAAAAGTCCTTTTATTTCTAACAAAGTTCAGTTAACATTTGAAGGGGATGCTGAGTATTTTGCTATGTTAAATATCTTTCTGGAATATTATGGTAAATACATTTGGCATTGTGATTTGTTAGTTGAGGAAGATGATATTAGACATATGACAGGACTTGTATTTTATCGCAAGTTTAGAGAAAGTTTGTTACAAATGCCGAATATGTTATCATTTAGAATCTGGTATGATAGCTTTGTTCCCAGAATCACTGGTCAGCAGTTAAAACAGTTGAAACTAGAAATGGCACAGAATCCATTACCAGAGTTACAAAATTTGGAATTTCTTAAAAGCGAGTATTTACCAGAGCCTATTTTAAACCAGCTTTTAGAAAGAAATGGACATTTGGCAAAGATAGATTTGAAACAGGGGGAAAGGGACAAGTTTAGTCAAGTTTTGGCTAAAAATTATATGCCCAATTTGATACAGCTTTCTATAGAAATTAGGAATGAGACGGAGTTCAGAAAATTGAAAAAAGTTCAGTGGAATAAATTGCAAAAGATTTATTTGGATTTTAGCAATTGCTGCTATATTCCATGGTCCGAGATTTTTAAAGTGGTGGAAGCAAATTGGAGTAATAGTGCAATTGAAGTTATGCTTCATTTGCCAAAGGTTGAGGAGGAAGAGGAGAATATTGTAGCGTTTATGAAGGAAAATCATCAGCTACAATTGTACTTGCCAAAGGTTAAAAAGTTGAGACTAGCTTTGGGAAATGTGAGCTCGATTGACTTTATTTTGCCGATGAAGAATCAGCTTGAGTATTTAGCTGTGTTTGAAGCTTATGACCTTCCCTATGGTAGGACTGACTTTTGGTGGAATGAAAATGGCTTTTGGAAGTGTATGAGAAAGGGGAGTAAGATTAAGGTGTTTGGTTCACAGAGATTTAATGGTTGGAATGCGTTTACAGAGTTACCCAAACTACAGTGTTTGGAGTATTATGGAGGGGAAGATTATATAAAGGAACAGCCCTTTTTTTATGCTGTGACTAATTATAAAATCTAAAGTAGAAAGTTATAGAAGTAATTGTCTATTCTAATATATAGTTAATCTAATCATTATTTGTAAAATGTGATGTGTATCATTTAAAGATAAATTAGTTGATTGTAGACAGGTTTTAACATTGTAAACTGTAAATAGATCGTTAAGGAAGTAGTTATAAGTTTTAAGGATTACTGAAAAGCAAAAATATTTTTTAAAGTACCTACTTATTATTCCATAATTTATTTTTATGTTTAGTGAAAGTGCTATTTTAGTATTACCCGTTTTATTATTGAGGTGTTTGTACTCACTCACCATAACGAGTTAAGCTTATAGATAATGTTATTTAGTATTAGAGCAGCAATGTTGTGATTTCTTGTACTTTTCATTTTTATAAGCTCTAAGCATTCATTGTAAAATATAGGAAGTCAGGTTGTGATTTAATTTCTAAACTGTTTGTTAAGATTAGCAACTTTTTTTTACAGAAATGAATGATAAAGCGTTTTAGTCATGTAATGTAAAATTAGGTTTTATTTTGTTTCATTGTCTTACTGAATGTTGTAACGTGTAGACAAGTAAATAAAGTTTAAAAAATACAAAATGTATGCTTTTGAAAGTTTAATTTCTTTATAATTGAAGAGCTGTTCATCCAATTAATCACAGATATTTATCCGACTAAGCTTTTACTTCAAACGTGTTGTCATGAGTCATTGGCATACCAAAAAGAAATTTATTTTTTGTATTGAAATATATGAATGGAGCATTCAATTGCATGCATTATTCCTGGCGGGCATGATTATATGCATGATTATGCCAATTTGAAATTGCATAACAATAAATTAAACTAAGACGTATACGTTCTAAAAACGTGTATTTTTCATTTTCATAAGAAGCTGTAACGCCTACACCTTCAATCATTTTAGCATTGAAAATTTAAATAAAAATGCCCACTAATAAAAATAAATTATTGGTTAGGTTGATCACATAACATATTAGTAAAAGGAGCAAGCACATCTTACTGACTTTAATGAAGTAAATTACAAACCTGTGCGCTTTTTGAAAATAGTCCATTTTAAAAGAACGCGTTCTTATAGGATAATTTCAAAATTGTGCAGAGAGTAGGATGATGACTTTAAATACCACGCCACTAAAATATGGAAAGCTACAGAAGTATTCAAATTTGTAATATTCCGTACTGCATTATTATAAACATGTCATTAGAGTACATTACAATTTGTTAAAGTGGATGCTTCCGTTGGCCAGCTTTTTGCAATAATGTAGCTGGAACAAATTGTTTTGACCTCAGGTTCATTTTGCCTTTGTTAAGACTAGCACGATAGTGGCTAATATAAAAAGCATTAAAAAACGAGAATTTTAAAAGGTCATTTTTGTCACAAACTTATTCTTTCACCATAAATCTGAGCATTTACTTAATTATCACACTAAGCTGCTTATTTAGTTCATCATTTTTGCCATTTCAAAATGGGAAATTTTGTCATGTGGATAGCATATAATCTGTTTAATCACACTTTTGCCAGGATTCTTTATCCCCATCCAGTATCATTTGATGTAAAGAATAAAGTCATAATTGTAGACAACATTTCATCGAAAAGGTACTTGTTGTTCTATATTTCATACATCCCTATTCTGATAGAGCTCTTGTGTTCAGTGGGTAACGTTTTAGTATTTATATTTGATAACAAAATAATGCCTTTTCACGCAGTATTTTTCAATTTGTGGGCTGCTATATGCTGTCTATTTAATTTATCACTGAATACTCTTTTCATTACCAGTGACGGAAAAGATTTAGTTCTTTCGTTAAATAAACTCATAAGCACTAATGAACCTACTAAGAAAGTAAAAGTTGTAAAAGCATCAAAACCTCATACAAAATATATTCATTTTGAAACCATACAAAATTGTGAGTTTATTTATTAAATTTTTAGTATTTACTGTTTGCATTATCAACTTAATATCTGATTTAAATTCTACTTTTTGTGATATAGGTATCCACTGTGAATCTTCTTCAAATATCATTCAAGGATTGCTAATGATGAATATTGTAACGACTTTTATAATCTGTGGCATATTCCTGGGACCTGTACTTTTCATCTCCCAATACGATCCTATTTTAATCACTCAACAAATATTATCACTAAACATTAACTCTAGTATCTGTCAATTAACTAGATTTTTTGTTGGACAGTGGGCAGTTATTGAAACAGCTCGTAGTTCCTGCATAATCATCCTACCAACTCTAACCTTTTGTAGTACAAATCTCAAAATCCTTTCCAAACTGTCTAAACAACAACGATTATCCTTAATAATTCGAAAATACACTGAACTTCAATGTCTTAACAAGAGTGCTAGTTCAGCAGTTCAAAAACTGGCAGGAGTGTTGATAAGTGTAGGTTTTTCCGTTTGCACTTTGGGATCATGGATACTTTTTCAGGGTTGGAAGTTGTTTCCATGGCTACCCACATTTTTGCTTTCACTACTTAGTATTATGAATTATATATTCGTATATGAAAGTTTACCTCTTGTTGTTAATATATATCAAATTAGCTATTACTTAGTACATATTAATTTGAAACACAAATGTGTAGGAAAATCTGCCGTGTGGGGAAAAGTGGTAAAAGCAATGAAACACATTTCGTTTCATTATGGACTAGCAGAATTTGATAGGGAAACTAAAACAAATTTCTTTTATAATATGATAATCTACACAGCTAATATTATTCTTATATTTCGATAACAATAGCTTTTATTTTTGGGAAGAAAATGCAATAAACGATTCATTATGAAATGCAAAAGTTGAAATTTTTGTTTACATGCATTGTTGACAAAACACGCATGCGGTCTTTGTTCATCAGATATAAAATCTCAACAGGTATATACCCTCACACAGTAAAATGAATTTTGGATAGAGCAATTCAGAATCGTAAAAGAATATGTAAGCACCTAACTACATTGTTACCGAGTCCCGCTTGCTTACACATTACATGCCACAACAGAACCGTAAGCAAAACAGAAATTGTTACTGCAATGCAAAATGTGTATACCTGCACGTTATAACAATCACAAAGCAGCTGTCAATGCATTGCAATGCAACAGGCATCCCTAAGAAAATATTACGGGACAAATTTGTAAATTTTGTGAAAGATCTGTTATCCGAGAATTTATTTTTAGCCATGTAATCTAGGTTTAAGATATTTAATGGTTTTAATATTAATTCTTGCATTTACTATATATTAATGTAGAACAAACAGTGTAATTTTGAGTATTCAAATAAATAAACTGCAGTTATACTTTGCAGTTTATTCAATAATCAGTGATCAGTAAATCAGTTCAATTCTCTGTTAACATTTTGTAACTCAAGCTTAAAAATGTCGTTCCCGTTTCCAATCATGCCATTTGAGCAACCCTTAACATTCATAAATCCGGTACAGGAAATGAACAATGTTATTTGTCGTGAGGCGAAATTCCCATTAGGAAAATTGTAAGATTAATAATAAATATGATATTTATGAAGATATATTGTTGCATAGTTTTTTATATAACTATTTTGACACTAATTTTCAGGAGTTTTGAGATTGACCTTTCCTATCAAAACACTGCCATGGCCAGAGTAAAGTTTTATGAGGAAGTTACAAATGGTGACAATAACAGTGGTACATTTTCTCAACTTTCGCAAAGTTTTGGTGTTAATCACGGGGCCACCCTACAAATAGAACTGGAGATTGGAACACAGGCTAACAATAAAATACGTTTGATGGAAGAAGGTTGGTTAATATTTTCAGTTAAAATAATAAAAAAGCTAATCATTTTGCTGCATGATAAGTGTATTTAAGGTTATATGAAATTGTTTGCTGATTATTTAGCTCCCTTACTAATGCAACGTGACGAAAGCACTTTGCTTCTATTTCAAGCCACCTTACAGACTGAAATGCCACAAGGCCTAAAGGCTCAGTGGTGGAACGCTGAAGCAGTGGAAGGGAATTTGTTAAGCCTGACATTAAAAGCGGGTGGAATTCCCCACGACAAATTAACTGGTATGCTCAGCGTCAACAGAAGATTACTGGAGAATCTCGCCTCAGCAGATACTGCAATTAAATCGCAAAGTGGGGTAGAAATTTGGTGTCATAAAAGCTTTCTCTCAGGTAAGTAATTTATCAAATTTGAAATTCGTAAAGGATTGAATTGTTTATTTTTCAAATGTATAAATTTTGTATTTAGTGCACAGTGAAAAGTTCAAAAAGACGCTACAAACCAAGAAGGCTGGGAAACGAGTTGTAAAAATCACAGAACTGGATGAAGATGGTGTTCAAGCTCTTCTTGACTATTTGTATTGCTGGGAGCTAAAGACGCCACAAGAAAGGTTTCCTATTGCGGTGGCGCTGCTAATGGCTGCCAACAAATACCTAATTGCCAAACTCGAGGATGATCTATTGAAATTGATTGTTTCTCAAGAAATGAATTGGTTTACAGCACCAGATGTAATGGTGTTACTCAATTTTGTAAAAAAGAAGACAAGTGGAGCCAACGGGATGAACTACAAATTGGTTAAGGAAAAAGCTGAGGCTGTACTAAGGTCAGTACAAATTCTAATATTACATGGTTTAACATTTTATTGGAATTTTGTCTTGATAGGAATTAACAATCATTTTTATTTTGTTTTACAGTTTAACTCATGGATAGGATAGTTATATAGTGTAATGGTTGAAAACAATTATTTATACCATTTATGCAATACACAATCATATTACATAAAATAATGATAAATGAAATTTTAATTAAAAATTGTTAAGCGTTCAGACTAAATATAAAGACAATCTTAAATATAAAATATTGTATTTACAACAAATTTTGTACTTTACATAAATTGAATCTAAAAATTAAAAACTGTTAAAAACCCTGTAAAAACGTCCAGGTGTAATTTACATTTATATAATCTTCTGATGACATCAAACCAAACTCAACTTGCTTTTAATGTGAAATAATTTGCAAATTATCCACGCGTTTGTGATAAAAAGTTACGTCTATTTTATGTCATCTTCACAAATCTCAATCAGATAGATATAATGAATTCGTTTTCATTTCAATAATATTATTTCATCATGATTGACAGTGTGAGAGATTAAATATTTACAATATAACAAGTTTCTTCTGTATCGTGTTTTGAAACACATTTGAGCCGATTTCAGACAGTCAATTTTCAAAACTCTTTTGTATACGGTGCACGTAACACGAATTTATTCCAACAACTCAAATGTGTTAGTTTACGGAACGCTTACTTTGCAGCAGAAACGTTAGAGCTACCTTAAACAAAATTATGAACTACCATTAAATTTATTTTTAAAATTAAAAATAACTGTACATTTCAAAGCTGTCAACGTAGTCAGGTTACTGGCATCTTTAAAACTCAACGAAATATCAAATAATATTCTCATAAATTAATCTATAAATCTTGACTTAAATCTATAAATTTCAAACTAAACTGCAAAGTTTGTTTGGAAAAATAAGCTACTACTGAATAATAATATGTTTAGAATCAGAAAAATTAGTATATGCACACTAGAGTCTATAAACCTGTAATGTAATTCTTAAATAAGTTTGTGAAAGTTAATCTCAATCAGAGTTTTCCCAAAATATTAGGTTGTCGGTTAAAAGCAAAAGTTATTGTTCGATTATAATCATGCCAGATTTTGTTTTTTAGTTTACGCAAACAATCTGGTTGTAGGCGTCAAAAGTTCAATCAATCAGAAACGCCACTACCAAAACTGTTAAACATTTCGTATCGCAAAATTATAGTCAGCCCTCAAAAAAATTCTTTCATTTCCCCCATATTTAGTATGATCCAAAACCAAACATTTCAAATTTTTTAGCCAAAACCAGATATTAGAATTTAATGGGTTTTCTAAAAACTGCCAAAACTTTATGCTTTTGCATTCCAGTCTCAAAATTTTCTCCTTAAAATTTTCCTCCTCCATTCTCCAAACACGCGTCGAAATACAAAGCTTCCTCAAAGTGTTTTTCATTCCCAACAAAAAATCCAAACTACACAAATGCTTCACACATAATCTAAGCTCTGAAATGAATGATAGGTTGAGCTGAACGTTATCCAAGCCATCAAGTATATAGTCGACGGGCCAATCATAATTACTTGGAAGAACTAGTTTCACCTTTTTCAAGGTATTTTGACCAAGTTTTTCTACAAAACGTAATGCTCTTGACCATGGAATCTCCGTTTCGTTAAACCCATCAAATCTATATAGCAATAAAAACTTTAAATCAAGCTCTTCTAGTGTCAGTCCTTCCGGACAATTTTCTAACTTTTCTATACCCGACGACAAATAAACAAGGAATTCTAACTTTTTAATGTTTTTCAAAAGCTCTAAATCATTTTCTGGCACGTTTGGAGGGTAATGGTGTGGAAAGCCAACCACACTTTCTATCTGGGGATTTCTTTGAAATATTTCTCTAATAAATGGAAATGGCAAATTACTTTCCAGAAGAATACTTTCCAAATTGTTCATCACTGGAAAAGGATTGCAATCAATATATTTTGATAATTCGTTCAAGTTGGGAGTGGAAATTTGAGCAGTTAAATATAACTTTTTCAGATTTGGGGTAAACTCTAGTAGTGTTTTCACAGTAAAATATAATTTTTCGCCAACACCGTAATAATCATATATTTCCACATCAAGAAATAAAATATGATGCCCATATTTGGAAAAAATTGAGAAAACATTTGAATTTTGCACATAGCTATCTGGTGCACAACCATTAAAGTCTATGAAAACAGAGCGACTTGGAAATGGATTCTTGATGTTCGAGAACCTTTCTAGAAATTTACTTGGTAATTTCTTCTGTTCCAGATTGGGAAGAAAGTCTTTCTCGCAGGATATTGTTGTATAGGATAATTTTGAAAAGAGTGACAAATCACCTTGCAAACTTTGAAAAAATTTGTCCATGGCGTTTTTCCACAGTATGCAAGTCAGTCTTAGATTCATAGTCCAACGAAGTTCCTTAAGTTTAGGATCGTCCATGTCGTCTTGGTCGTCTTGGTCGTCTTGTATGTGTTTGTTGTTTTGTTCTACTTGACGTTCCAAATAGACTGCAAGGATGGGCCATACAAATGCAAACTGGTGTCTGGGCCGAATAAGAGGTTTGAAAAAGTGAGACGAGACACAAATCCTTTCAAACACTTCCGTATTGTGAAATTTGTCCAGTATTTTGATCCATATCTGTAAAAGTGCAATATAATATGCGTGCAAAATTACACTGTCTGAATAAATAATTAAAACATGTTTTAAAATAGTGTACCTCTGTTGGAAATATTTTTAATAAGCAGTCGCCATCCGTTAGTCTGCTTTCATCATTGACCTCCATTTTTGAAATTTAAGTTGTCCCAATCAATTGTTTCCCGTATTTTTGTGGAACCGCTGAAAACTTAACATGTGAGTAGTACTGAAATATTGTTCTCTAGAATTAACTACTACAAGTTAATTAATGCTTGCAAGTTGGCACTTAATTAGTTTCGTAAAGCATAACTATCTGTATTTTTCTTTACGGCTAAAACAGTACAAGATCCGAGTCGAAAATGGTATACGACGCGTGTTTTCCTACCAACTTGAAGGAGCACAATGAAAGTCCATTTGAGAAGGGTACCTTATAGTCAAATGTTGTTCTGCCTCATACAGAGCAGATTCTGTCTGAAAACAGAAAAGAATATAAAGCATGAAAGTGTGTACACGAAACTGTGAAAAAGGCACGTACGATTACGATCAGGAGCCTCTAGTTTTGTCTGAAAAATGCATTGCTAGAAATCCTTTTCTTTGTTCAGATAATTGTGTGCAAGTGTGCATGCCTTCAGTACGTGTCTGCGTTATTGAAAAAGAGCTTTGAGATTTGAGGTTTATCATAAACAATGTGCTTCATTGAGCATGTTGTGAATTCTTTGCACGACAAATACATTGCGCATGAAGAGTTTGAAGGTCTCAAAGGCATTGTTCCTATAATGTTTTGCATTTATTGATCCCATAAACATTAATACTTTCATGGGGTGCTAATACGTATATAAAAACTGCAAACAAAAAGAAGATAATAGATAATAAGAATAATACGCATTCGACAAAAAAAAACCTTCGAGTATTCCATTCTGGATATGACTGGTTCAGATGTACTCGGAGTTCCATAATTCTAAGGGTGTTGTTTTATATTTAAGTTTATAATGCACACCATCAAAACTCAAATAGTTGTAAAGACGCAACACGCAATCCAGCAATTTTCTATTTTACATCCTTACTGAAATTTTACAGTAGACATTTATATTTTTTAAACGCTAAATATTTTCTAAACATTGTATTGCTACGGTTTCATTACTCTTACTTATCTGCCAATTCTGGTGTTCTGATGCCCTAAATATAGTTTCATTTATGTTTATGCACATTATTCATGGCACGCACTGTTCACAAATTTGTATAGATGAGGGTGTGATGTGCATCCTGAGAAATGTATGTCTAGAATGGATATACATACAATTTTGTAACCCGTAAGACCAAAGCTGAATGCACATACCGTATTTATTCGATTTATACCCCTCGCTCGATTTATAACCCCCCCTCGAATTATACCCTCCTTTGAGATGTGAAATTTTAGCCGGGGGTATAAATCGAATAAATACGGGAATTACAAAGTCGTAAACAGTTTTTTGACAAATAAGGCAGAAAAACAAATTATAAGGTAGCTAGAAAGTTCAAATTTATGTTCAAGTTGTGCACACATGAATTGAATACGACCAATCCTGTAATAATATTGAATTAAACAATAGTACCCTTTGTATTCATTCTGGAATTCCAATCTTCTTACTTTAGGCTTCAGTGAACTTTTCTTTAAAATACACACTACGGTTAGGGATTCCCCACCCTATATACCAAGGTTGTTCGCTAAGATTCTTTGAGTGTATAATTGCATAATGATACAATAGAAAAAACATATTTTATCAGGTTTACTAACTTCTTCTTAATAATTAATATAATTTGCTCTCGGAGTATCTAAATTATATAATAAAAAGTTTCGCTAAGAGCGAACAATTAATCAACCTTTAATATACTGTCGTCGTATAATAAATTTGAAATATATTATCCATTTATTGTTTTGCCTACAACAAGATGGTTACAGTGCCCTGGGTAATGGGTCCATCTTAATACCAATACCAATACAGTAGAGAAAGTTATATGGAATATAAGTAACTTAAAGTTTCACAAATACAAGGATGACTTTTAAATTAAAAATGTTTTATAAGTTATATTGTTTTTATAAGAGTCCTCATTGATCACCTACTTGATAAAAACTGTATATTTCTAAGGTTACAGCATATAGAGTTTAACACTTTACGCCAAAGTATTTTCAACTTCGCCAAAATACGACATTTTCACCGATAGAGAAAACAATAGCTTCTCCAGCAAACAGAACGAAACAATTAGAAATGCCAATCATGCATACACAAAATATTACAACAATAATTACTCTGCATGTTAGCGTGCTTCACAAAACTTTCAGCATTGTACAATTTTTCTTAAATCTTTAAAGTACTATGCAACCTAAGGGCTAAAATTTTGACCTCCCAGTTAATTGCTGATTCTGATAGTGGTTTTGGAGCTCTACAATTTTGCAATTTAAAGTATGTCCTTATCTCCTAACGTTGTCAAGATATGAAGAAGTTTGTAATTTTAGCTCCCATAAGGCCCCATAGTAAACACACTTTTTTCAAACTCATGGCTACCCCTTGCGCCCACTTTTGATTTTTGATGTAGATAGCATGTTTAAAAGAGCGTTAAATGAGGATGTTTTTAAGAAGTTACTGGAGTGGATTTCGTGCTAACGTCGAATTTGTTGTAGATCAAACTTGGAGGTGTTTCTTCGGAACAACTTTCTTTTAAATCGTTGTAGCATCCACTACACAATTCAGATTTTCAATGTTAATAGCAATTTTTAAAGTAAAAACTTTATACATTCTATTACATAAAAATCAGGACAAAATGTTTTTAATTACAAAAGTTATGGAACTCACACCTTGGAGGTGCTGTTCGAGAACCCTCAAAAACAGCCCTATTTCAAGCCAACGTTTGTCCCCCGGGCCCACCTTCAATTTTTAATGTTAATAGTACTTCTGAAAGCGCTTGTTCTGGAGATACAACTGAGAAAAAACAGGAGTGGTATCTTTCCAAAACTAGGACTTATCGGTCAGAAGATGTTAAAGTATCAACCATTCACAGAAATAAACATGCATTTTTATATTTAGTCGTCAAAGTTTGCATGTAGACTGGGATGGGATTGGGACGTGGGATTTAGACGTAATAGACTAGGAGGTCAAAATTTTTGCCCCTAGGTTGCATAGTCCTTTAAAATTAATCTTTCAAGTTTGTTTTGTTACATTTGTGTTTGGAAGTCAAGCAATTAGGGAACAGTAATTATTTTAGAATCACAATTGAGAGGCTACCGGCAAGAAGGGAACTTCTGGTTACTATGTATGAAGTATCGATAATATTTTTGCAAAAAAATATGCAAAAAATATTTTGTCTGTCTCTCTTTTCCCCAAAACTTGTTTTAACGCGTTTTTATTATTAAAAAAAGGCAAATTAAAGCGAATGAACACAGATTTTAGCATAACAGTAATAATGTCATAATGACAATAAGATAAGCAGTAGTTTTTAAATAAAAGAACCATCTGTACACGGCGCTTTTTAGTTAAACCAGTTTACAATTTCGAAAATCACTGTATAGCAACACTCAGAAGTTCCCTTTTTGCCGGTAGCCACTCAATTAGTATTTACACATTATAACGTGTAAACTTGTAATGCGTTTATTACACCAGTTCACAAATGTTATTCTCTATAAGAGTCATCCCCGAATATTAGGTTGTCGGTTAAATATTTAATCTGATTTTGTTTTTAGTTAAAGCACATAAGCTGATTGTAGACCTCATTTTTTCAAACAGAATACCCAAATTATTAAGCATTTAGTACCGCAAAATTATAGTCCGCCCTCAAAAAAATTCTCTCGTTCCCCCCATATCTCGTATGATCCAAAACTAAACGCTTCAAATTTTTTAGCCAAAACCAGATATTAGAATTTAATGGGTTTTCTAAATACTGCCAAAACTGTATGTTTTTCCATTCCAGTCTCAAAACTTTCTTTTGAAAGGTTTCATCATCTATTCTCCGCAAAAACGTCGAAATACAAAGCTTCCTCAAAGTGTTTCTCATTCCCAACAAAAAATCCAAGTTGCACAAATTTATTATATCTAATCTAAGCTCTGAAATGTTTGATAGGTTGAGCTGAACGTTATCCAAGCCATCAAGCAAATAGTCGTCGTGGCCCAGACGATGAAGTGGCAAAACTAGATTTACCTTTTTTAAAGTATTTTGACCAAGTTTTTCCACAAAACGTAAAGCTCTTGGCCATAAAATATCCATTGAAATCATGGACTCGAACGTTAAATCAAGTTCTTCTAGTGTCAATCCTTCCGGACAATTTTCTAATTTTTCTAAACCCTCTGACCAAGCAACCATGAATTTCAATTTTTTTATGTTTTTCAAAAGTTCCAAAGCATTTGCTGACAGGGTTGGAGGGAAATGGTCTGGAAAGCCTTGTACACTTTCTATCTGCGGATTTCTTTGAAATATTTCTCTAATAATTGGAAACGGCAAATCTCCTAAAACAATAGTTTCTAAATTTTTCATTTTTGGAAAAGGATTGAAATTAACATATTTTGATAATTCACTCAAATTAGATTTACCAATTCCAGCAAATAAGCGTAACGTTTTTAGATTTGGCGTAAACTCTAGTAGTGTTTTCACAGTAAAATATAATTTTTTGCCATTCCCGACAGAATCATGTATTTCCACAGTAAGACATGAAATATAATGTCCAAATTTGAAAAATACTGACAAAATATTTGAATTTTGCACAAAGCTATCTGGTGCACAATCTTTAAAGAAAATGGAAACAGTGCGACTGGGAAATGGATTCATGATATTGGAAAATCTGTCCAAAAATTTATTTGCCGTTTTCTTCTGTTCCAGATTGAAATCATCTTTGTAGTGTATTTTGGTTAACGCTAATGCAGAAAAATGTGACGAATTGCCTTGCAAATTTTGGAGAAATTTGTCAATGGCGTTTTTCCACAGCTTGCAAGTCAGTCTTAGGTTCATAGTCCAACGAAGTGCAGAATAGCGTTCATCTTGGTCCATGTGTTTGCTGCTTTGTTCTGCTTGACGTTCCAAATAGCTTCCAAGAATTGGCCATACAAATGCAAACTGTTGTCTGGGCTGAATAAGAGGTTTGAAAAAGTGCGACGAGACACAAATCCTTTCAAATACTTCCGTACTGTCGACTTTTTCTAGTATTTCGATCCATATCTGTAAAATTACAGAATGAATACGTGCAATTACACTGTTTTAATAACCAATACAAAATGTTTTAAAATAGTGTACCTCTTTTGGAAATATTTTTAGTAAGTTGTCAGTATCCGTTTGGCTGTCCTGGTTATTGATCTCCATTTTCGATAACTTGTTACTGTCCTTGGCACATATTCACAGTATTTTTGTGAGAATACTAACAATTGACTTGCGAGTATGTCAATTTAGTAATAATATTTAGGTTTAAAACATAATCTTATGCTTGATTAAGACAACAGGAGTACAAGACCAGAACTGAAGATAATGTAAAACGTGTATATTATTTTCCTGAAGTAGCAAAATGAAAGTCCATTTGAGAATGGTACCTTTTATGCAAGTGTTGTTCTGAATGATTGCAGTGCTTAATTGGTGTCTGAAATACAGAAGAAATATTAGACTTGAAAAAGTGTGTACGAAGCCACTGAAGGACTTGAAAAGGATACAAATAGAAAAAGGGTTGATGTATGAAAATAGATTTTAGGAAAACCGTGAAAAGGATGAATGCGAGTAATATATGTACTTAGGTAAGTATACTCTTACCCTACTTTAGGTATCTTGCGCACAAAACGGTATGTACCCCTATTCCCGGAAACCTTTAGTATACATAGTAAATTCATTGCTCGAGATGATGCTCTTTGTTTTCCTAATTGCTTTTTTAGGATGCAAAGCTTGATAAACATAATAAGTATAGGGACAACTCCATTTTGAAATACGTTTACGTATGCACCATTATTATTTCTGGGAACAATGTACGGATGGAATTGATAAATTAGAGTAGCTTAAACGTAGATTGTGAAATGTGCCATAATACATAGAAGTCTGATGCATAAAGATCTTCAGCATAAAAAACTTCATTTAGGGGAAACCCTTTCATTGGAAATGGCAAAGCATTCGGAAGACATTGCTCATTTGCATTACTAACTTAAACTTGTGCTGGCAGTGTTTTCATAAAGTCCATCAATTGCCTAATAGTAGAAAGAAATAAAAACTTACTAGAAATATAAATTCTTGATTAGTGGAGGATACTGTTGCACAGCAAAAGCAAAAATACTTGTATTTATTTATTTATTCTTCTCTGAATTTGTTTGCATATAAAAATAAGTAGATGTATTGAGCAACTGTCTCTTAAATCTAAATTTTGAAATCGTTCTTGCAAAAATCCGATAATAATCAAATGAAGATACTAATAACAAAAATAGATTGTCCGTTTAGAGAGGGAGTCATAATCCATATTCCAGTCCTTATCCACAGTTATTTCCACAAGTACCATTGGTGTAGGAATTGCCAACGCAGAGAGTGTTCCGACCAAAAATCTGACCTGTAACATATTTTTAAAGCAGCAAAATTAGTTTCAAAATTAGTAGTAAAATGGAATGATCATAAAACCAAAGGAAAAATATAAAAATCCTATTATATACTGATCTTTTAGCAATAACTTACATGAAGCTGGCGGACAGCAAGATATTTTTCCATCACACAGTGGACAGTTGGGTCTTGGAATTTTGTCAACACTTTCATCGCTTTCGTTGACCACCTCAGCCCCTCCAAATGCCTGTCCAGTTTTTGCTGCCGGATTAGTGTTCAAGGTATTAGTGCTTGCAATGGATTGCTGCATGCTCACTATTAGGATTGCAATGAAAAAGAAAGCGGCTTTTGACGATATCATTTTGCTACTTCTTTTCTTATTGTTTTTAGATAGTTACAAAATAACCGTACAATCTTCTTGATACTTTTATTGAATAAACTTTAATTGCGTGCACAAACTTAATAACAAATTCTAAAACTGAACGAAAGGTTGCGGAGTCTATAAAGTTCAACAGAAAAGTGCTAATACTTAACATTTCATGCTTTGCTTTTTATATCCACATAGAGTTGGTTTGCGCTGGTCATTGTTGAATGTCTAATAAATTAACGTCTTGTGTATGTATATAGGGTTATTTAGGAATATGCTTCACTTCTGTTTTACGCAAACGACAAAATTAGAATCAAAAGGTAGTTAATACTGGTTTAAGTTAGTAGATACTGGTTTTACTAATCTTTTATGGTGTACTCTGTTCCGTTTATTTGATCCCTTTATGTGACAAGAAACAGTACAAAAATTAGCTTTATGAATGTGGTGTTCAGGGCGTAAAGTGTAAGGAGTTACAGTGATAGGGGTGCTAATACGTATATAAAAACTGCAAACAAAAAGAAGATAATAGATAATAAGAATAATACGCATTCGACAAAAAAAAACCTTCGAGTATTCCATTCTGGATATGACTGGTTCAGATGTACTCGGAGTTCCATAATTCTAAGGGTGTTGTTTTATATTTAAGTTTATAATGCACACCATCAAAACTCAAATAGTTGTAAAGACGCAACACGCAATCCAGCAATTTTCTATTTTACATCCTTACTGAAATTTTACAGTAGACATTTATATTTTTTAAACGCTAAATATTTTCTAAACATTGTATTGCTACGGTTTCATTACTCTTACTTATCTGCCAATTCTGGTGTTCTGATGCCCTAAATATAGTTTCATTTATGTTTATGCACATTATTCATGGCACGCACTGTTTTCAGATTTTGTGAAGTTGATCATTGTGCAGTGCGTTAGGTGTTATAGCCAGATCTAAAGCAAGAATTTGCAATTTTATACTTCCCAACGGGTTATGCAATGCTTAAGAATAAGCTTGAGAACAAAAACATGAAGCCTGCAATTGTTGAATAAGTTTCGTGCTATTATGCTTGTTAACGCAGTTCTAGGTGTTACGATATATTTACATAGAAGCTTTCAAAAATTACAAAAATGTTTTCTAAAACACACAAAATCAAAACCGGAGTATAAACACTACTGATTCAGGCATATATCATACGTAGATGTATCAGTGAAAAAGATTCTGGCACAAATAGAATACTATAGAACTTTATTCTCGTGTTTAAAAGCATCTGTCGTTACATTGTTTGCTTATAGCGCTTGCTCGTACGATTAGTTACATGTTTCTATACCAGCAATGAAGGCGCTTTATACCATTTTATAAAATCAACAATCAGTCATCATCAGAGAGACAAAAATGAAACTAAAATATTAGTCCATGCCATACGGTATTATATATGCGCATATACAATTGCTGACTATGTTCCTTTCAGCTATACCAGCAGTTTTATAATGCCTTTATTTTATGATTGTTTAATTTGCGATTGTCGATAAAAACAATAGTACATCAAGACAGAAATTCTTGTGGTTTTTATAGCCATCGACTACATTAGTACTTTCCATACTGCATTGTTAAAAATTCTTATGTGCTTGGATAAGCTATTGGTATTATCAGACTAAAGGAGCACAAGAGAAGCAACAGGGAGCAAAACATTTGAACAGCAAAAGTAGGAATGGCTGTAATTGGTTCTGAACTTTGGTTTTGTCTTTAGTTTTGGCTATGGGTCCGTTACAAATATGACATTCTTTGTTCTTGAAAAAAGTGGTTACTTCCGGTTGGAATGTAGCTACCATTATTCTTGAATTTTAATTTGAGTTTTGAATATTTTAGTGACCTGAGCTCGAACTAGCCTCAGAAACGATTGCACTTTGTTCCTTTAGGTGTGTAGTAGATTCTGGTTGACCATTTGGGATTTTGGATTCTGATGTCGTAAAGCACAATGCAAACTGCTTCCCATGTTTTTGTAGTTCGTGTTGCGTAAGATCTAGAAACTTTTCAAAAGTTTCTTCACAGAGTTTGCATTTATAATAAACTTTCTTCTGGTGGTACTGCAAATGGTGTTTCAGGGTCACTTTTCTTACATTTTTCCCGCACAAATTGCATTGAACGCGGTCTTTCTTACTGTGACATAGCTCGTGAATACTCAAATCCCGGGTAGTTTTAAAAGCTGAGCTGCAGGTTTGACATTTATATGGCCTGTTGTCAGAATGCATAGTTGCATGTTGTTTTAATACTGACATATACTTGAAGCTCTTGTTGCAAACGGAACATTTATAAGACATTTCGTTGTATGTGTCCTATTGTGGCGTTTCAGACTGTCTCGTTTTGGAGTTTTTGAAGCAAATTTGGCATTTGGCCTCTGAAGATCCTTTGTATACCTGATTTATGTGTTTTGTAAGTTCGACATTTGTCTTAAACGAAAGTTGACACTACTACAAGTTTTGAGTCAAAACGCTTTGCACGCACGTTGCGTGTAGCTTATTTGAAATGCATACGCATATGTCGCGAATACTTCTTTGTCGGTAAATGGGTTAAAAGACCACCATTGGTTTTATAGTTACGACTGCACAGATGACACAAGTAGTTTCTTATATGTGAATGGACAGCTTTATGAGTTTTTATTTTGCGTTGGACGGAAACGATTTTGTAGAAAAACGGAAAAAATTTCCCGCTTGCACTGTTGTTTCCTGAAATTGTAAAAAAAAATAGGTACTCATTTTTGCTTGGCTGATTTATATAGCAAACAAAGTCGAGCCAAAAACTGCGAACCTAGCGTTGTGGTGCCTGCTGAAAAATCAGCTCTCAAATACGTTCCCAAATTTTTGGAAATATATGTTAAATCACCCCATGTTTTTTACTGGCTTTGCTTGGTAGCCAAGGGGAACTGAAAAGTTTAGAATATGTTTAGAAACGTGTTTGCAATAAATCAGCTATCAACAATTGTTCGGCGGCTTATATCGCAGTTGTGAAGTTAATACTTTGTCAATGGACATGATTTTTGGGAACGACTAACGTTCGAGCTCGCTCGAGCAAAAATATCAATACACATATTGAATTGATATGCAGACGACGCAGTAAAGTGGGGTGAGGTGAGTGAGGAAGATACAATAAAGCAAAAACTCCTACCATGCAATGTATCAGCAAATTAAAGATACTTTTTTTGCATTCACTAAAGCGTGTACATAAAACACTCAATATCATTGCAAACTGTGCAAGTGCGAAATCGTACGTATTGTGTTATGTTACCACATGTATGTAATCCTCACTATGCAAAATTATTGTGTACACGCTAGCGACATCTTATCTTCCGAATTTCTGCTCGTATGCCCGAAAATCTGTTGATTTTGTTGTTGAAAATGTTTGATTTTTGCATTTTAGCTTAATACATGTAAGTATGCCATTTTGAGGTCATTTTAAAGAAATACCTGGGAGACAAACCTTTCATCTGCGCCACCCAAAATTCGTGTCATTCGGCTTCCTAGGTCAAGGGCTTTCCTTCCATTGATATAGGTTTTGTTCCAAAACTAGTTGCCCCGTATACTAAAGTTTTTCCGAGTTTGAAACATGTGTACATGTATAACAACACCAAAAACCGTAAATTGCAAAGACTACTCTGCCTTGTAATATTTTAAAAGAAACTGCATTAGCATTGGGTGTGTAGCAATACTCAGCCGTAAAGCCAAAGGAGTGTAGATGGAGAAGCTCTTATGGAGTAGCTTGATTATGACCAACGCTTGAATAGAAATATTAGCGTATTTGAAGTATAAGCAGAAATATTCTTTATTGACGTGATACATATGAATAGAGGTGCACGAAACTTCAGAGTCTCTTAGGAGTACTACCACGCAATGCAATGTATTAACAAATTACAAATTATTACTACATTTATTGCTTGCTGCAAAAAGCTAATGGTAAACAGCAACAACGAGATAATATATGTTTTATTTAGTGTAGCGCAAATTAGATGTGCTTACGCTAATACTGTTCCATAGCTCCGTATTTAAAACAAGCACTCAATCTCTGCAATGTAAAAGCACGTTGAAATGCACTTGCGTCATCCAATTCTCCAAACATTTGCTTGTAATCATTTCATACGTTCGATTTTGTACAATGGGGTTTTTTTTTACCATAAGCGGCTCCATGCTATTTTACAATCAACCGTCAATCAGACCATGTATGACAAGAATTAAAGTTAAACTTACATACATGTCAGACTAGAGTACAATGCATTATTTCGATTGGTTGCTATGTTTTTCATATGTACTGGTAGTTCACTGTATTCTGCTATAGTATAAGAAACAATATTTCACCAAGCCAAATAACCTTTTCCTGGAATTTCCATACCGCTATCTATTATTCCTATACACAATATCCTGCTTGATTTTGGGAGCTACTCGGTTGTCAGACTTAAAAAGCAAAGGAAAGCAACAGTGAGCAAAAAATTCTAAATACCGATACCATAAATAGCGGATTGTATGCAAAGTGCTTTAACAAACACAAGAACAGCTGCCATTTTTACAGTTTATTGATATCCCAAATTGCAATTTCTCATCCTTCTAGTATTTTGTTCGGTTTGAATTTTTTTAAATCCGTTAAAAGACGTTTGTCATTAGGAACTATACACCTGTACTTTGTACCTATTTCCAAGTTGTAAAATGCAGAAAATATCTTTTAAAATAATGCCAAAGCACCGTGGCAATAGGCCAGTGACCCATAGTGGGAAGAAGAAAGCACAGAAGCAAAAGTCGGAAATTCAGAAGTCGAAAACTTTTGTGCAGAAGCATCCCCTACTCATCCCCGTGGTATATTTCCGTAAAATTATAATATTTTGTACATAAAGGTTCCATTAGTAAATTGATGTATTCTTCTGATGTTTGATGTTACAGATATTAAAAGTCTTATTCAAATACCCATTTTTGCCTGAGGATCTGAAACAACTGCGGTTGGTTTGCAGAAAGTGGTACGAAGCCAGCCTCATGCAATGGCGATCCAAAGTAGCGGTCAATCTAGGCATAAAGTCTATTGATATGCGCCAACAATTAGATTTACTCAAGTATACAAAATACCTTGAAAGCTCAAACGATATTTACCAATTTGCCCAGCACCCATTTCAGCAATATGTTATACGAGGAATGGATTTGGGACCAACAAGCACGTTGAACACCTTGATGAACAAAAGGTACGATACTTGCTGGAATCTTATGGGACCATTAGTGAAAACGCTTTGTTTTGAAGAATGTGCATTTGGCCAACTGCCCATTTTACAAAACCTACTCGCCAAAAAACTTATGAACTTGGAGTCACTGTCTATTGGCATTTTCCACAATTTCCTAGAGGTTTCAAGGGAGGTTCATGATAGAAGCTATTATCAAGCTGCTTACAAGCTTTCAAAGCCCACTGGTCAGAATTTGAGGTTGGCACGCTTGAAACTTGTTTGCCAGCCAGTAACAGATTTGATGTTATTGTTTAGCGCACCAAACGTAAAGGTAAACACATGTTGGATTATTTTTTATTTTGACAAAGTTTTAAAATGCTCTTGATTATTTTTAGGTGCTAACAATAATCAGCCAGAAGCGCTGCGATTGGCCAGGACTTTATACTGTGCTTAGGGAAGTATCTGATGCGAAAGTACGTGTCGACCACGAGCAATTTAAAATCCAAGAGTTGAATTTGAACATCAATATTTCCAAAATTGAAAATCCAGCTCGTCTAAGAAGACGCATAAACTTGCCTGTGGAACGGCTGTTTTTCTCCGTGCGAACTACATTGTCAGACAGTGTTCTCTTTCAAACTGGTTTTCTAAATTTACGCACCCTGCGTTCATTGGAAATCTGTGAATTGTTTAAACCGCGTAACCTTACATGGTCGTTTGCAGCAAACGGGTTTCTTCCGTCTTTAAAGGAGTTGTATTTATACAAATTTTGCTTTGATAACCTAGACATATTAATATTTATGCCCAGTTTGGAAACTCTGTACATCGATGTAAAATTGTATACCTGTCTGGACAGAGTAGTAGAGGCAACCTGCAAGCCCAAAGTTGTTGCAAAACTTATTGAGCTGAACACGTTTCAAGTAGAGAAAGATATAATTACAGAAATCAACTTGGACGTTTTACCGCCGCTACTTGCAATGAAACGTCTTCATGTTGACCAAGACTTGAATGTGGAGTCGTGGAGAATTGTGTCAGAGTGGATGCCAAATTTGGAAACAATTGAGACAGTACTTAGTCTTGTTGAATTTCAGAGTGTGTGTAGGCATCTGCCAAATCTAAAAGGATTAGTGCTACTACACGGAAGTCAGATAAATGATGAGGTTCTTACCGGTGAGGCTGAATCCGAACGGAATCCTAATAACATTACGGCATTAGCGCGTGAGATACTTATTTTTGTTATGATATAGCATGCTATAGAATGTAAGTATAAAAATGCTAATAATTGTAACATCTATATATTTTGTTTCAGAACTACAAACGTTTCAGGTACAACACTTTTGTGGAATTCCAAATTGCAGAGCTCCTCCCATTTGCCGTCTTGGAGATTTATCGGTGTACAAAGGATTTCTTAAAATGGAAAATTTACAAAACGTTAGTATTCATGCGTCACAAAAGGTCAATACCTACATTGTAATTTATAATATCATCAAATTCTGCTTGTTATCATACGCATGAACCCTTTACTCTTTTTGGTTTTAGATGAGTGTTGAAGCAGTAAAAGAGCTAAGGGCGCATATTTCAAATGTCCAAGTTATCCGCAGCTACATCAAGTCTAATACTAATCACACGAACGAGTGCTGCAAAATCAAGGATTTTCTAAGTCGTTATTCTACAAAATATTAGTGTGAGAGAAGCATGTTTGCTTATAAAACAAAAACGATAACTGTGCAGAAAATAGAATTTTAGTTTAAAATGCATTGCCTTTGATAAATGTGCATTTTAAAAATAAAGGCGTGCACACGATAAGGACTGTTTTTGTACGCATCTCAAAGCGTATTTGAAGTTTGTAGACCCAATTTATTTTATGTAAAAAGGTTACAAAATCTTTATGAAGTATATAGGTATCAAAATTTCATTAATTTACCAAAGTTAAATGAAACTCGAAGAATCTAAAAGCAAAATTATTTGTATTTACTTTTGATAAAATGTATAGTTTCCTTAGATATTGATTAATAGTAGTTTCATACACTATTCAAAAACACCATTTTTTATTGCGTCTGACATAAATCATATAAGTATGTATGTAGCATAATTTTGTGTATAAGCACTTATGTTAATCTTTAAATGTTGTATAACGCTGGATTTGACTGTATATGTTCTGGGTCAACGATAGAATTACATTCTTTTTAATTAAGACTACAAAAGATGTTTACCCTTTTTTGTTTCACATTTTGTACATATTTCAACTATTGAGGACTAATAACAATGTGGATTGGGGTTTTGTCGTTTATGAAGAATACTTGTCGTTTCTGTCACCGTGTCACCCAAAAAAACTTCATGCGCGTAATCACAAGTATTAAATACATGCTATGTTGCTATTTGTTCGAGAACACTATGAAAACGATGACGCGAAAATTTGCGATTTCTTTATGTGGTTTCTAATATTTTAGCAGACAATTCAGAAGTAATTGTTCATAGCTCAAAATATAAAGAGCTTTAGATATGTAGAAACCTTTCATAAGTAGGCATGATAAAAGCATAGAAAAATTAAATAATGAAAACAAATTTTGAATAATACTAGAAACTTTTAGTACTAGAACATGCCCAGTTCAAAACAAAACCTTTCATGAACAATTTGTCATCAAATACATTACTACATTTGCTACCCAGTCCTCTGTACAATATGCATTACAATGGGCCTACCTTATTTTTCAAGATAGAAAAGAAAAGCGATTGAGTTGAACAATAAGAACAATGAAATTTTGAATTTGCATCAAAGGGTTAACAGATTTTTAAAACGACAATTGATAAAATAAAACTCAGGTACTATATAAGAAATCTAACAATTGCATAAGTCCTTTGAAACGTATGCTCTGTAAAAATCAAATGTATAAACTTTGTAAGGATGCGCATACAATTTTACTTAAATCTTAGCTTGGCTCTATTGAGCGTTAACAAAGTAGCAAAGCATCATGACAAAAGAAAGCAAACAAACTGCGTATGAGCGTAATACGCTAGTAGGAAAATGCATGTGCATACTCTTCTGGGAAAGCACAATAACAAGAAAAACATCTGATTTGTACAGAAACATATTCTCTTTCGCCTTTTTCTATCAGTTCTGTTTTCACGAAAAAACTCACTTTAATTTCCCAATTTTTAAACCTGTCCACAATTGCAATAATTTTTATTCAAAATGGAATCAGTTTGTATTTTTTGCTATAAACCCACTCCAAACAGAAGTCAAGTCTACAACTTGATACATCCGCAATTTTTTGACAACGTTGGGGATTATCTACATCAGAAACAAAAATGTTCTACAAATTCTTGTTCCAAACAAAATCTGATTAACTTCGAGTCCTGGAGGACTCTAAAGGTAGACTCGGTACCCTGCTCAGAGTGTTCTGGATTTGAACATAAATTTGTAGACACTTTCCAGAAATACTTGAATATTCAGAATCAACTTAGAACAATGTTACTAGGTTTTGTGAATGTGTTACACAACGCAGATAATCCAGTATGCAGTATACGCGCATATCAACAATATTCTCGGGAACAATTTAAAGAAGCCTTGGGTACACTGAAAAACAGTGGGACTGGATTTAAAGCCAATGTCAATTTGGAACGTGTTGTGGTAAAACACTTCCAACAAAATGACAACGTTTCCTGTGCCAAACAACCAGACATTGTCAAGCAAAATGTAAACTCCAAAAACGTCAAAGAGGTTGAGCAAGCTGCTTTGGACTTTGAGCACCCGTTGCTGAATGCTGTGGTAAATAAAAGTCTGCATAACTAAACATCGTCGTTCCAAATTACAATTATTTCAGTTTTTGCATTTTATATTTTTCAGGTTTTACAGAACTTGCTCAAATATATCACATCTTTCCAAGAGCGCAAAGTTATTCGACAGGTTTGTAAAAATTGGTATAGTGGCTGCCTAAAGGACTGGCGTGATCGTGCAATCATAAAAATTGGACCGACAAATGTGGACCAATCCAAAATGTTGGAAAATACAAATAAATCTAATAACGCTTGGGACATTGAAAATTATTTGGAAGCTTTCAAAATTCAAAACGATTTTCGTGCATTGGCTAAATTTCCCTACTCGTCTTACATTCTGCAAGAAATATTATTCCGATCGAATACTACACCACATGCAATAACTTGGTATGAAGTTGGCCAATTCCCAGAAACCAGTAGCTTTTGGACACATGTTGGACCCAAAATGAAAATTTTGCATTTTAAAAACTGTGTTTTTCAAAGTGAACAGATATTTGAGCATGCATTTACCCAAACATTATACAATCTTGAGAAACTGCAGTTTTCAGAATGTCAAACGTTTCCGCAACGAACAAAAAACTTTTTTTTTGACGGTCGACCAGTTACTCCACAAGTGTATCAAGCTTGTACAAGAAGGAATCATAGTCTAAGGAAACTGAAGATTATTGGGGTGTTGCCATCGGATTTGTCATTTCTGTTGTTTAACGCCCCAAATATTCAAGTATGCTACCAAATTATTTATACTATATTTCTAGAAATTTTAAGTTTTAAAATATCAACTGTTTTATGTGTATAGCGCATTGAACTAGACGGGAAACACACACCTTTTAGGAATTATAAAGCTTATCTCAATTTCTATCCCAGCTTGAGTAAAACTTGCTACGTAAAGGAGCTCGTGGACAAGCAGACATTCAGCATTAAGGATATGCAGATTAATCTAAATTACGAAAACTTCATGCCGTTGACTGCTGAAGATGCATTAAACATCCAAAGCAGAATGAAATTTTCACTTGAAACTTTATTCTACGTTTCGCCTCGAAAATACTCATGCAATAGCATTCACAACATTTTGCAACCACTTGTAAATAATGCCTCAAGTTCTTTAAGAGTTTTAAAGGCGCTTCGTCCATTTGTCACGTCCTTTGGATCCTCCCTTCCTGAGTTTGTGCTTAGCAACGAAATGGTTGCCCTAGAAGAAATTTACTTTTACGGAAGCATTCACCAAAATTTAAACTTTTTAGCGTATTGTTCAAACTTGAAGGTGTTGTATATAGATTACAAGTTCTACGACAGTTTGGAAGTTTTAAACGAAATGTATCCAACTTCTAAACATGCTTTGCCAGAACCAAATCAGCCACACAAAGCTTGGCCAATCCATGTAAATATATTACTGGGCAAATTAGTGCGACTGCACCTTGATAAGCCTGGGGATCCACGCTTTTGGGAAAGGTGTTCTAGATGGATGCCAAACTTGAGAGTTTTGGAGGCTATTTTAAACAATGCCGAGTTCCAAGCTGTTTGTCGATGGATGCCAAATCTGGAAGAGCTGACAATTTTGCATGAAAGTAGTGTAGATGATAATGCAATTACTGGACTAAACGGTACAACTGCCCGTCATCTTAGGGAAAGAAATCTAAATAATCTGACCTGTCTTGTAGACTTAAAGCGATTTGTAATGAAACAAAAGTGCGGAAAATATAGCCCAGCTCGATCATATTTTAAGGAAAAGCAGTTAGGGAATTTAGCCGTGTTTAGTGGATTTCTGGAACTACATAACCTGGAAGAGGTCGTAGTTTATGCATCAAGAAAAGTAAGTTGAATTTTTTAAATTGTGATTTGCTTCACAAGGAGACTTTAAGTTAATTAACTAACCAATTTTTTATTAGATGACTGAAGCAGGAGAACTAGCTCTGAGAAACCATGTGGCTAAGGTAGAAGTAATTCGTGCATATGGACCAACTCCGCATGGAAACGGAAAATGTTGCGAAGTTAAGAAGTTCATACAGACTTTCAAACTTACAAATGAACTTGAGTATTCTTAATTTTCCAATTAAGAGGTAATACTTATATTATTTTACAAGTATAAAACAATTCATGTGCGTACCCCTTATTAACGTTTGACATTTGAAGCAATGTAATGTATTTTATACTGCCAATAGAATATTATGAAACTAAACTTTGTTGTATTTAATTATATTATACTTGTGTATAAATAACTGTTAAAATGCAACAAGATAAGAAATGAATTGTCCATTTTGTTTGTACAGAATGCTTGATATAATTAATTTGATTTAGTAACAAACTATATAATTTTGTAAATCTAACGCCGAATAGAATTTTTTTTGAAAATTCCACTACTGGCACATGTGATACATATTATATTTTTTATTCATTTATGAAGTATTGGCTAGAGTTTTATAACTTTTAAAACTAATCACACGAGTGCTGCAAAATCAAGGATTTTCTAAGGCATTATTCTACAAACTATTAGTGTGAGAGGAACATGTTTGCTTATAAAACAAAAACGATAACTGTGGGAAAAATAGGATTCTATAGGAATAGGTATGCATTGTCAATTATAGAATTGCATTTTAAAAATAAGGAGTGCACACGATAGGGACTGTTTTACTAAATACAATTTTTGTTTGTGAGTTTGTAAAGTTTTTGAGCATAATTTAATGTAAAACAGGTTACAAAATCTTTATCACGTATTCAAATATTTAGGTATCAAAATGCAAGATTATTTGTATTTACTTAATAAAATGTAAGTTCCTTATATAATGATTAATAGCACTTTCTTACATTATTTGAAACACCACTGTATATTGAGTCTGACATGCAAAACGTATATAAGGATGGAAATAACCGTAATTTGAAACTCGGTTGTGCCGGAAATAGGTTCACAGTGACCTAGGTATGATGCCGGTGGTGGGTGGTGGCGGTGGTGTGTTGAAATGAGATGAACGATGATAATAACGTGATCGAAGTAAAACAACTTTGTAGACAATTTTGGGGTTTATAAAAGTCAAGTAAAATAATTTAATTACACAAATAAACAGTTAGTCAATTATTCTGTTACTTTTCCCCATTAAAACTTGTCAATCTGTACTTGCAAGCTAATAATGACTTGATAAAACCGACGACGACAGAGGCTGGTGTGTGTTGCTTGTCTTGGCTCTTGGGAGATTTTGGTGGGCTCGTCTGTCTTCTCTCTTGTACCACAAGCCCAAAAACTGGAAAGCGTCACTAAAATGAACTGGCATTCTGGCATTGGAAGAAATAAAAGCACTCAGGATTGGCTAAAATAACGATACACCGAATTGGCTGAGAGCAATGACTGTTCATCACAACTAAATATTATTTCCTACGTATTATTGACATATTACGAAATACAGCTAGCTTGTGAACAGCTAAAATAGGCGGAGACAAAAAACATACAAGAACATTTTACAACTCAACAGGGCTGAAGGCCCAAACAAAGAAAAACTGCTTCTCCGTTCCAAACACACCCCCCATTGCACCTATGGTCAATCCTTTGTCTTTTTTTGTCAACTTGTCAATTGAATGTGAACCTGGTTCACTGAAACTCAAAAACAGAATTTAAACAAATAAAAGTTCTACAAAAAACTACTAGAGGTAAAACTGGGTTCTTTGACTTGCTACTGCGAGGTTTCATCCCCTTCAAGTTTTCTCGAACCCGAGTCCGATGTCACGCTTCAGAACGAGGTATTAGCCCCACTAAGCAAATTCAGGACTCCACATTCCATGACACGCTCACATAATGGTTTTAGCCACCGGAGCACACCCTAATGGATTTCGGAATGTGTTCCCTACCTACCCTCTAGCATGTGTAATCTACAAAGCAAACAGAAACAAACAATATAGCATATTATTTCAATCGACCATATGTACAATGGAAAATATGCCGAAATATCAACTTTCTGACTCCTTACGAATCACCAAAGGTACCAATTTTGAAACTTTGTCCTGGCTACTGTGGACATAAAAAGATAACAATTTCATTAAACCTTTAGGCACATGACTAACGAAATCTTTAACCATAAATGTAGGCGCTGCTCCATGTTGGACAGGAATTTGGAAACCCTTGAGCTGTCCCAGATTCTTCTTCCAAACATCTCGAGAAACGGCCGGAACTTGATTACCCATAGTTTCGCCTTGCACCAGCTTGTCCGAACCCATTACCGCTACTGCTGCTTGCAACTTGTCCAACAATTTGTACTTGGCCCTCGGAGGTGGCGTCGTTGCTAAAACGTCATCTACGCTCGCGTCATGATGTAAAACTTGAACTTCCACACCTTGGGCAGATTCATCAACTTGTCCCGATTGTTGTCCACAACACATAGCTTCGTCCGGCGAGCATGATGCTACGACCTCGTCATTGTCTTGCTGTTGAAGTTTGTTCACCTCTTTACTCTTCTCCTCCAATGCTCCACCGTGGTCCACGCTGATGTGATGAGATACGACTGCGCCTGCCTCCTCAGCTGGACACGCGCCTGCTATCCCCCACCCAAAAATCGTTTCCCACGCTACTGGTGCATCATGTGTTGGCCCCACATTTCTTCGCCACAATAAAACTCGGTGGAAATATTTTACACCGAGAAGGATATCCACTTGAGCTGGCTCGTGCCACCGTGGGTCTGCAAGTGCAAGTCCTTCTAAGTGCTTCCAATCTTTCTTGCACTCCACTGTTGGCAATTTTCCAGTAATCTTGTCCATCACATGAAGTCTCCTGACACTGAGAGAATTCTCGTTCAGTCTGCTGTAGATAGTGCAATTTACGACCCCTTTGGTTTTCCCTGCTCTTGTCTCTCCAACTCCTTTTACCCTGACGTCGCTGGCTTCTATCTCCAGTCCCAATCTGTCAGCACAAGATGTCGTGATGAAGCTTACTTGCGAGGCAGGATCTATCAGCACACGATAAGGTCGATATCTTCCATCCTTATCTGGGATCGACGCAATTGCAGTCAACAACACTCCATCTGCATCTTCCTCGGAAGCCAGATTACTTTGGACCGTTTTCGTTTCATTTTCCTCCGTAGTGGCTTTCTCTTCTTCTTCGTGTAAAAGAGTGTGGTGCTTTCTCCCACATTTTTTACACCGTCGTGGACATGGACATGTCTTGATTATATGGTCAGGCTTCAAACAATTAAAGCATAGCCTGGCCCTTTTCACCAAAATACTCCTCTCCGCAGGATCTTTCTCCAGAAAACTTGTACACTCTGATAGTGCATGTTCTTCTCCACAAAATTGACAGTTGACTACATCGGCTGTCACATGATGTGCCTGAACCTCCTTTCTTTCCTTTCCCGTTTTTCTATCCTCTGGTTGATCATGAGCTCCTCCATTTGCTGCTTGAAGACCTCTGATATGGCCGTTGATAAACTTCACTAATTCCTCCAACTTAACCCGGGTAGTACCAGTAAGTGTTTTCGCCCATTCTCTTCTAGTGTTGGGATCTAGCTTCCTTTCCACGATGAGAACCATCAGGTCATCCCACTCGTCCGTTGAGCATCCCAGCACCCTTAATGAACGCAGGCACTTCACTGTGTTGTCTACCAGATTCTGCAACTCCTTAGCATTCTCTGTCGTCAGTGGTTTAAAATCTAACAATTTAAACCCATGTGACCGAATAATCTCCCGTACATTATCGTACCTCTCTTCCAAAACTTTCCAAGCCTCTGCATAATTTTGGTCGGTAGTGGTTAGATACTCCACTAAGCCTAATGGTTCCCCTGTGAGAGTCCCCTTTAAATACTGCAACTTTTGGGCACCTGTGAGGTCCTTGTTATCTCCAACTGCTGCCACAAACAGATCCTTGAATGATGTCCAATCAGTGTAGCTTCCATTAAATGATGGCAGGGAAATAGTAGGTAGCTTGATCTTTACTGATGATGACGACGATGTGGTGGTCGCGGTGGCGGGTGGTGCAAGTGTCTCCAAAATTACACGTAGTCTCCCTCTGACCTTGCTGAATGTTGTTTCTACCTTGTCACCTTCATCCTCCTGTACTTGAAGAGCACTGGCGTCTGTAGCTGTAGCTTCTAAGGCTGCCTGTAGCTTCTCAAACTTGGTTCTGTACTCCTCCAAAGTGACCATCATCTCCCTTGCTTCAGCATACCCAATGGGGTGGCTGCTGTGGGCTGTCACCTCAGTTAAAAACTCCTTCAGCTTCTGATGAATTTTAGACCGCTTCCTCTCGTCACCCATTTTGCAATACTATCAGAATCCCGGTGGAATCTCCAAAACTTTATCTTACACCTTCAAATCCAAAACCCAAAGTTAGTTACTTAATCACGTTCAGTTTCTTGTCTATTTTTTGTTCCAATTAATTTTCCCTCCTCACAAACTTGCACTGTGACCCTTTAACTCATTCACCACGTACTGTTCCTTTAGCTACGAGCTTGAATAGTTAGTCTGCCTCCAGGGCGCTTTGTCAGGAATTAAAATATAAAAATCAACAAAAAAAATACAACACACAACGGAGGTCACTTCGCTTGGTAATTATCCGTCAAGCACCTGAATCCGGTTCGAAGGACCATGGAAATAACCGTAATTTGAAACTCGGTTGTGCCGGAAATAGGTTCACAGTGACCTAGGTATGATGCCGGTGGTGGGTGGTGGCGGTGGTGTGTTGAAATGAGATGAACGATGATAATAACGTGATCGAAGTAAAACAACTTTGTAGACAATTTTGGGGTTTATAAAAGTCAAGTAAAATAATTTAATTACACAAATAAACAGTTAGTCAATTATTCTGTTACTTTTCCCCATTAAAACTTGTCAATCTGTACTTGCAAGCTAATAATGACTTGATAAAACCGACGACGACAGAGGCTGGTGTGTGTTGCTTGTCTTGGCTCTTGGGAGATTTTGGTGGGCTCGTCTGTCTTCTCTCTTGTACCACAAGCCCAAAAACTGGAAAGCGTCACTAAAATGAACTGGCATTCTGGCATTGGAAGAAATAAAAGCACTCAGGATTGGCTAAAATAACGATACACCGAATTGGCTGAGAGCAATGACTGTTCATCACAACTAAATATTATTTCCTACGTATTATTGACATATTACGAAATACAGCTAGCTTGTGAACAGCTAAAATAGGCGGAGACAAAAAACATACAAGAACATTTTACAACTCAACAGGGCTGAAGGCCCAAACAAAGAAAAACTGCTTCTCCGTTCCAAACAAAGGATGTATGTAACATAATTGTGTGTATAAACACCTATGTTATGTCGTAAAAGTCGTAAAATGCTAGATTTTAAGGTACATGTCTTAGGTCCACGATAAAATTACATTCTTTTTAATAAAGACTTTGACTCTTTCGCATTTCTCTTTTTATGCACATTTCAAACGGTGCTTGTAAACTTGGTAAGTCCGGAGTTTGGAAACATGTTTCATGCATGATCTTTTCAATTTTGTAGATTTTTTTTCGAACTTTATAAACGATTATAAGATCGCTTTAAATGCAAAGCTAAGCCAATTTGATAATGTGGTACTGATTTACTGGCTCACATAGTTTACCTCCCACTATTACCCCAGGGAACGACCAATCGGACTTAAGATCAGTAGTTGTCATTATCAAACCTCAATGAATCACTGCACCAGACTTGGGCAGGACTCCGGGAATCCTAATTAATTAAATAATTGATTTCTTCCCAAGCTTAACATTAGGTAGAATGCAAGTTGCATTATGCAACGTGTGAATTTCACATTGTGAAAGTACGGAAAATATCTCTGCTTGTCTGGTTGTACAATATGTACATTACTTGCTCTAAATACACTTGATGCTCATAATATACCTACGTTTGGCCATCGTAAGGCATATTATAATGCAGTGATGCAAAACATGAAATTTTAGGCGACACATTACCCTTACTTTCATATTTCTAGTTTTGCATACCGTCTCCATAGTAAACGTGTACAACACGATTACGTGTACGTTTTGTACGTTGACACGTTGCAGATATAGCATAACGTCATTCATTAGACAAATGTGCTAACTGTATTAACGATGGAATATTTTAAGACGCAAAAATATAAGTGAATGTTGTGCCACCAATTGTGCTACAATATAGAGGGAATGTTCCCCCGAGAATTGGCACGACAGAGCTTGGTTCTTCCAATGAGTATTGAACAGATGCAGATTTTTTCCAAATAGTCTTACACTTACTATATTTAGCTATTCCTTACGTTCGTGTATTCCAGGAAGAGGAATGGATTATCTTATAGAGAGCACTGGGTCTAGTAACAACTATTGCATTGCTTATAATCTAAATAAACAACAACCGTTAAAACCAGCTGAAAACAATTTTTGTAATCTTAGATATTATAATTATTAGCAAGTGGTTTTGTTCATGATGCGCAATTGATTACAATTTTAGCTCAAATTATATTATTCGTGCCAAGAATAACTAGACTGTAAAATCGCAGTAATACAATTCACAAAATGTACAGGACAATGACAAAACGGACAAAAACCTCATCCAAAGTACCCAGTGAGAAGATGACATCTGCCAGTAAACACCAGGCAGCGTCAAAGCGGTCCAAAATACTGGCGCAACAAGCTGTGCCAGAGGAAAAATTACAAATTGATGCTAGTGTCCAAGTTGCCACAAATTCATTGGTAAGCTTCTAAATTCTGGTATTTTATCGAAATGATTGAACAGTTGACAAGAAACCTGACATTACAATGCAATTACAGATCATGGAGCAAGTATTTTTGCATTCATTTGAATTTCATGACTTAAAAAATTTTCGGCAAGTTAATACAATATGGTACCGCGAAACTCTTCACCAGTGGCGTAAAAAGGCCATAGTACGAATAATTCAACCACCAAGTAACAATGGAAACGACGTTCAGGTGCTTCTTCATGGGTGGAACTTTTCAGATTACCACAAGGCTATGAGAAGAAACACTAACTTTTATAAACTTTCTAAATACCCATACGAAAAATACCACCTAGTGGGCATCCGATTTCCAAAATGCCGACGCGAGTCGCCACAATTAAATGATGACATTCCTCCAAGCCAAGCAGTTTTCTGGAGTCTGGCTGGGCCAGATATGAAACACGTGGAATTAGAGAACTGTGTGTTTTATAAAACTCAGCAGAGAATGTTTGAAAAATTGATCACGGAAAAACTGCCAAATCTTCAAAGTTTGGTTTTATCTCAAAACCGAGTTGAAGGGATTGGATGTCTAATGTATAGTAACCATTTGGCGGTTTTCCATGACACTGCCAAAGAAGTGTACCAAACCAGAGACCGGAATTTAAACCTCAAACGGATTAAGGTTGGTGGGGAATTGCCAATGGGACTAAAAATTTTATTGCTAAGTGCTCAAAATCTTGAGGTTTGTAAAATATACGCATTTGCATGCAAAATATTGTTTGCTATAATACTGTTTGTTTTGCAGGCATTAGAGTTTGGACAAGATTTTGACAAGGAGCAGAACGACATTTGGAAATTGCTTAATTGTTTCCATCAAACGCACTTAGTAAGTGCCACTTACTGCGAAAAATAATTGACGAACGTCCTTTCAAAATAAAGAAATTGGATTTGATGAACATTGACTTTCATAAAGGAAGTACACATTTGAGTATCCTAGGATTTTATTTAGACAACGTGTTCTCTCTGCAGAACGTGGCGCTTACACTAACAAATGGCAAAATCGGACCAGTTGAAGATTTTGAGAAAATGTTGATTCCCACTGTTTACAGATTTGCCAAAAGTCTTAAAGTTTTGACACTTTTTCGGCCACCAATTTACAAAATAAGTGATGAAAACGGCTTCCCTGTCAAAATGAATTTGTTGGAAGATCTGTATTTACATGGCAACATAGTGAAAGATTTTGATTTTCTGAAATATATGCCCAATTTGAAAACCCTGTTTATCGATTTTAAATGCTACAGTGAAGAAAAAAGAATTGAGACTATGTGCGTTAAGAAGTTGGGCATACAAAATGATGAGGAATTGAGGAATCTGTACAAACCGTACAACAAGTTTTATATAAGCACACATCCACCAGTAATGCAAAACATGCAAAGGCTTCATTTAAACTTTCGTCCTGGAATGATTTTGAATTTATTAAAACGTTATATGCCTATCCTGAAAACTCTGGAAACTGTTCTCTGGGAAGATGAGTTTCAATTGGTTTGTCAGGAGCTTACAAATCTGGAGGAACTTGTGCTTCTTTATGACAGCAAACTTGACGATGAAACGTTCACTGGCTTAAAAAATGAGTCGCAGGCTCGGAACCCGCACAATATTACCATTTGAAGCGTAAGCATTTAAGAATTTGCAATTGTATGCAAAAATAGCTTTTATGAATACGGGTTGGAAATGTGACGTTTTTGTTATTACCTGTTAAGGTCTGCGAAAGTTAGAAGTCCAAAGTTTGTGCTATAGATTCGGAAACTTGCACAATCAACCTAATGCCAGACTAGGCGATACATCTGTGTATAAAGGAATTCTGGAATTGTCCAACCTGGAAATTGTGACAATTTGTGCATCACGAGAGGTCAATGTCTTTTAAAAAATAAGCACTTAATTGGTAATACTGTTTGTTACTTTGATCTTGCAAGACTCGTTTTAATTGGTTGTTTACGTTTGTAGATGACCATCATCGGAGAAAATGCAATCAGACAGCATGCTACATACACCAAAATAATTCGCAATTATGCGGGATCCAGTCACAAGTATGAAGATTGCTGCTGTATAAAGCGGTTTGCTTTACGGTTGCAAAATTCTGAGAATTTGGACAGAGATTGACATGCCTCTGTTACGGTTTTTCAATATTGCTGTTTATGCATGTATGCGTGCATTTCTAATGAAAATTTACTGCTTTGATAGCAGAACGTTGGTCTTGACGTTTGTAAAGATACTATTTGACTAATTTGTGATTGTTATAACTGTGCACATTATTTGAATAAAATTGTAGCGTTTAACAAGAATTTGTATTTTAAGAAAATTTATAAGAAAAGTGTACGGGCTTTACAAATGATGATTAGAGATTTTTAGAAAACTCAGATCAGTTTGTTTTTAACAATTATGTATAGTTATTAATTAAAGAGACTGACCTTATTTTAGAACTCTAGCTTTCGTGAATCTTATAAAAATAAAAAAGTAGCAGTGCCAACTTTATTTATCAAGTAAACTTGGGGTAACGTACTATGTAAAATAAGTTCAAATATTGATTGGACTCATGGTACTCAGAATATAATAAACATGCGCCTGTGTAATATGCAACAATATAGCAATTTTTTGCAGATTTAGATGTGAATCAACAGAAAATGAGAACGTCAAATTTTACCTGATTTATGCATACGTTTGGAAATTTGAAGTTTTAAAACTAAAACGCCAGACATGTGATTTACACCATCTAAATCTACAAACAATTTGCTATTTTTCTAGCTATTTATTTGGCAAATCAGTGTAGTATGGGACTTTAGAATTATTTAATTTCGAAAATTTTATAATTAAGCATAACTTTGCTATAACACGTGCATATTTTTTTGCAATTATGACTGAATGATTTGCAATTTTTTTCTGCATCGAATGAGTATTTTGGCAGGATTTTATCGTCACTTTAACGAAAAATCACTCCTTCGTTATTTTCCTGAAAAATAATTAATTAGGTAATGGGGTGAAATTTCACCCCCTGGTAATTGTAAAGTTTTGCTACCACGAAAGCATGACATGGCTCAAACAAAAATTAACACATGTGGTGCATTTCCCCTTTATATTTTTCAGCGATGAATGCCGTCGCCAAAACGTGTTTACTTATTGAGAATCCGAAGCATTGTGAATACGCTTCTGCTTCATTGCATTTCTAATGAATGTGATCTTTGTTTTTGCACAACCCAACTACCCAACGTGTGACAATCCATGTAGAATTTTTTATTCTTTTCGCTGCCCAGATACCTAGACGTCATTCTTTGGACAAATGTACTAACTACATAAACTGTACGTCTCCTTCGACGCTTGTGCATCAAAATGTTTTCCCTAAATCTCTGGTATCTGCAAATAAAGCCAAATGGTTATTTTACAGAATGCAATGTATGAAAAAAGCTTCTAAAACAATGAAAATATTTGCTACATACGCTTGTTACGGTTGTGGATGATTTATATAGGTTTTGTCTTCATGAAAAGATAACGTGATCCAAACAACAATAGCATTTCACAATAACAATCTTCCTTCATACATGTCCCAGTGAAGAATGCCGTCTCCAAAGTGTGTGTAAATAGCACAAATCTAGCTTCGTACATCATCGCTTCATTCATTTCTGCACATATTTTCTAATGAATGAGTTTTTTTTGTTTTAAAGCGAGACAACGTGTGGCAACACGTGTACATCTTTTCTATTCCTTTTACGTGCAGATACCATGCTGCCATTCATTAAGTATATTGCGGCATTTGTGTTTGCGGCTATCCCGTCAAAAAGAAAATCATCACAATAAACTTTACCACGTATTCATTGTTCTAGGACAATAAGGGAAGTATCGTATTGTATCCTTCAACTTTTTACTTTTTCTGAGTGAATCTCAAAAAGGTTGAGACAAGACGCGTACTTGAAACTTGAAGCAGTATAAATATAAATATGAAGTTCGGAAAACCATGAGCTTTCTGAGAAAAAAATGTATGTCAAGTGTTATTTTAAATCTAGGCGAAATCTTTGTATATTTAGTATCATAAATATACCATAGCAAAAAAAACATGTTTTCAGCTTTGTAACGCATCCACTGTTCAGGACACAAAAAGCATTTCTTTGCGTGCTATTGCCAGATTAATGCTGGATTTACGCCGACACTGCTTGTAAAATTCTAGTGGATCGATATTATGCAACAGAACAGCACAAGAGAAGCAACACAGCAGAACTTCTAACCTAGTGACGAGATACAACGTAGTGTATTATACAGCTGTGCTTCTAAAAAGTAGAAAACAGGAATTGCTGGATGTAAGTAGGGTGATCCAACAAAAACAGAAGCAGCTGAAACTTTTACAGTCTAAATATTAGCAAAACTATTTATACATAGCAGAAATGTTTTTGATGGCAACTTCATACTATAGTACTGTGTAATTAGTTCCCAGTTTATAACAGTAGCAAACGTCTATATAAAAATCATGTCAGAAAATAGCGGTAATAGACCATTGACAAATGACAGTGCAAACAAAAAAGCAGAAAGGCAAAGGGCTGGGATAAAAAGAATCAGAACACCAGAAACTTTGACAAATAGTGAAACAAATTTTCTAAAGCAGTGCAGTGATTCAACCGACACTGCTTGTAATGCCAGTGGATCGATGACATTATGTAACAGACCAGTTTTTGTGCAACAGCATCCCATGTTGAACCCTGTGGTATGTTTTTATTCTATTAACAATACTGTTTTGTAACTTCAGCTTAAACTTGATAGTGATAACTTTTACATATTATCTGTATTGCTTCAGGTTCTAAAAGTTCTATTCAAGTTCCCATTTTCACTCGAAGATCTGCAAAAACAGCGTTTGGTGTGCAGATGCTGGTATACAGCCAGTCTAAAACAATGGCGATCCGATGCAACGGTTAATCTAGGCCCACCGGATACTCATACAAGTCAACAATTACAAACTTTTAAGTATTTAGAATACTTAAAAAGCTCAAATGACTTTTATCAATTGGCCCAATATCCATTTCAGCGATATATCATACAAAGTATGGATTTCGGACCCACAAGATTGTCAACTAACTCAATAAACAAAATGTCCGACTCTTGCTGGAATCTCATAGGACCAGTGATGAAAACAGTTCAATTTGAAGATTGTACATTTGGCCAACTGAAAACTTTCCAAAACGTACTAATCAAGAAACTAGTGAACTTAAAGTCTCTGTCAGTTTATAATGCAGAGCTTTCCCTGGCAGGTCCTGATAGTAGTAGCAGAAGTTACTACCAAGCATATTACCAAAGTTGCAAGTCCAGGGTTCAAAATTTGAGTCTAACCCATCTAAAACTTGTTGCACATCCCATACCATATCTACTCACCTTATTATTTAGCGCACCAAACATAAAAGTAAGTAAAGCAGCAAAATATTTTATTTTGATTGAATCAAATTTTCTTTAAAAATCAGTTTCCGTTTTGTCTGTTATAGGTGCTGACAATATTCAGCAAGGAGCATTGCGACTGGCCAACACTTTATACAGTGCTTGTGCAAGTAGCTGGTGCAAAATTTGATGTGGACCACGAGCAGCTTAAAATCCAAGAGCTGAATTTGAACCTGAATGTTACTCAAATTAATGATTCGGAGCTTCTAGGAGCACACATAAGATTACCAGTGGAGCGTGTGTTCTTCTCCTTACAAATTCAAATTCACACGTCAAACGAGAATGAGTCGCCCTCCGTTTGTTTTCCAACCGGCTTTTACAATTCACTTACTCTAGAATCATTAGAACTCTGCCGATTGTTCCGTCGCGGGACAATATCATGGGACCATAAACAAGGGTTTGCTTCTCTAAAGAAGTTGTACCTATACAACTTTTGCTTTTCAAGTCTGCAGGTGTTAAATTCCTTGCCAGATTTGGAAACTTTGTACGTCGACACAAAAATGTATGACAGTCTGGACAGAGTGCTAGAGGCAACTGATAAGCCCACCATGGCAAAAGCCCTTGGATTGCCAAAATATAAATTTAACAGAAATATAATTACAGATTTGACCTCAGGCCTTTTAATCTCACAACTTACAATGAAAGTTTTTCATGTTGACCAAGAATTGGATGTTTATTCTTGGATAATTGTAGCAGAATGGATGCCAAATTTAGAAACATTGGAAACAGTACTTGGTCCTGTGACATTTCAAAGTGTGTGTAGGCACTTGATAAATCTTAAAGGGTTAGTGTTATTGCACGGAAGCATGATCGATGACGAAGTACTTACTGGTGTAACTGAATCCAATCGCCATCCTAACAACATTACGGCATTTACACGTGAGCGATATTTATGTCTAGTTCTAGCAACAGTTAGATTAAGTATACTTAAACTATTTTCATGTTATTTTAGAATTGGAAACTTTTCAAGTACAACGCTTCTGTGGAAAGCCAAATTTTAGAGCACCACCAAATTGCCGTCTTGGGGATCAGTCTGTCTACCGTGGGTTGTTTGAAATGTCATATTTGCAAAACGTTAGCATTCATGCGTCTCAAAATGTAAGTACCTAATATCAAATATCGTAAAATTTTCATTCATGGAAATGTTGATACCAAATAACGTTTTAATGTTTTAGATGACTTGTGAAGCAGAAGCATTACTGAGAAAGCATGTTCCAAACGTCCAGGTGATCCGCAACTATATCAATTCCAAAAGCAGTCACACCAAGGACTGCTGTAAAGTCAAAGATTTTCTAAGACGTTGTCCTCCTCAATATTAGCTGCATAGAGTTGTGTTCTATGAAAAGCAAAACAAAATGATAACTGAGTGAAGCATACAATACATATAATTCTAACTGAATCTTACATTGTTTTTATAACTGGATTGCAAATTATGTGTAAGTTGTTTTCCTTAATAAATTGTTTGTGCATAAAGGGTTGGTCCTTGTTCTGCAAACATTTTTGAAATTGTGATAAAATGGCATTTTAAAAATGCAAATGAAGTGATCATATGAGCCTTGGATGGTGTCTTTTCCATTTTAATACCATGACTGGTACATTAGGGAAAGGCAAATGGAATAACATTTTCACAAATACAATGTTCACTTTTAAATTTAAAGGGATGGTTTTTAAAAAAGTGTTCATTGATCCCCTAAATACTTTATAAAGTCTAAATAGTTTCTAAGGTTACAGCATTTTGAATGTCTACGCAAGTGAAATGTGTTTCGACCTCGTCAAAAAGCAACATTTTTACCGATGAACAGAAGAACAGTCTCTCCAACAAACAGAATGAGACAAAGAGAGATGCCAATCAAGTAAACACAAAATATTACAACAATGTTACCCTGCATGTTTGCTGGTTTTACAAAACTTTCAGCATCGTACACATTTTTAAAAGTTGGAGGTTGCAGTATTTTATACCACCAATTCCATAATCCAGCACTACTTATACCATCAATACGATACAGTATATTAGGTGAAACTATGCCAAGAATATTTATGCATAGGAAATATTTCAGGAATTTTTCTTTCCCTACATACACAATAGAACTTGAATTATTCTGTTGTCTAATGTTATATGCGTGTTCAGTACACTGATGTTTGGGCAATATTAGCGCAGCATTTTGACAACTGTATAAAAACCTTATTTGCCATGCATTTATAGCGTTGTATAATCTAAACACAGACAAATTTGTAGCATTTTCAAACAATCTGGATATCACTGTTGGATTAGCAAGTTTTGTAAAGTTCATCAGGCGCATCCAAACAAGGTTTGTGGAATTCAGTTTATCTTCTTGCGCTATAATATCTCTATGAAACACAAACAGCTCAGAATTTACGAACCAAGTAAACGACGTATGAGCTAATAAAAATCTCAGCGAATGTTGAAACAGATTGTATTGTGATGCATTTACAATCTGCTTGCCATAAATATAAATGTCAGGACGGACATGTATTGGACTAAACACTTGAAATTGGTTGGCAGCAAGCTGGTTAATGTGCTTGTACGCAATTAGTTTTCGTGGTGACACCATGGTATATACATTGGTATTTTTATACGCGTTACTTAAAACCAGAGCCATTAGTATATAAATACCAAAAACTTGTCTCATGGCACTTTTTGAACTATCAAAATTCACACCTTGCTCCAGCAAAATCCTTCCAGTTCCCATAATATTGACAAAACTTACTTTACAACTATCATCACCCAGACTTAAAACAATATGCACTGAGCAAACTGTTGTTAAGGTTGCTAGCCAAATGTAACGGTCAAATATGCTATAAAACTCATCATATACCAAATTTTCAAATACAGGATTATCACAACTTACAAAGTGCAAAGCATTTTGCTCATCTTCAATGGAAACAGAGTAGTGCTTTGTTGGGAGAATACCGAGCTGTTCTAAATATATTAACTGTAGAGATTTTGTTATTGTTATTTTTTTTCTTTGGATGATTGAATTTTTGCAAACAAAAGAACTATTAATGCTGTAAGTATAGTTTTGCAATAATCCACGTAAAACCAAATCAATGTACGCACTTGTTAATGCGTTCATCAAATCTAGTTTTTGTGTCTTATCCCAACGTAGCAATTTGTAAATGGAAAGAGTCTTGCAGGAACTAAACTCTTGTTTGAAATTACGCATATAGCTTTGAGGAAGGGCAAAGTTTGTAGGAAATTTCAAATTTAAATGCACCATACCGTCATCAAAAACAACGTATTGTTTTATTGACGAAATATCCTTGACTGAGTACTGTGATGATGAAAAAAGTCGATTACTGTATGGTCCCGTCTCAGTCTCATTCTCTGTTAGTTGGCTACTTGTTTCTTTGAAGCAATGTAAACAGGGTTTAATTAAATTGTGTGCGAAGTTTAACCTTTTATTTCTATCAAATGCCACCAGAATAAATGCCGAATTTTCAGAAAGACCTGCAACGGGTCTTTTTGCAAAAGAATGAAAACGCAAAGCTTCATTACTAAGAATAGACTCGTCTAGCCACAAACCAATTACTTTGCTGGTGAGTAACGTTTGTTCGTAAATCATCATAAAAAGCTTAGGAAGCTTGGAAGGAAGCACAACAGCTATTCCCGTATCCAGGGATGTAATACTAACGGTATTATATTTGTTATACTGACAAATCCAGGCTGTTGGCAAATGTGTAGAGATAACTTTAGTGTTAATACTATCTTCAAAATGAAACCGCGGTGGCTGAAGCACAATGTCTACCATACAGTTGAACGTTTTTATGTTTGTCGATAACCAGAGCACATCTATAGCCGCAACGTTACAGAATTGTTTCTTAAGAAAAAGTTCGCTCCCAGTGTCTATACATGCATTTTCTGGCTTTTGATTACTTGTTGGTGACCATTTATATCCAATCTCGTTGACAGTCATAAACCCATTTATCCTTAATGCTCCCAGTGATCTGAGAAATATAGGAATTTTAAGTGGAATTAAAGTCACTGTTTCAAAGCTTGTAAGATGAATAGAACAGTGAAACCGGCTGAAAGGTGAAATAACGCTGTTGATATCCAAAATTGGTTTTGGTAATTTCCATTCCAGAATTTGTTTTTGGTACCAGACCATAGCAGTTTCCAAATAACTTATATGTAGAAATAGTAAACACAGGCATAAATATTTGAAACGAAAATGATTCATTGTGCTTTTCATTCCAGGTTAAGCCAAATACTGCTGTATAAAAAAATGATGTTGTGATGACAAATTAAAATTAGTTAACAATGCGTAGGAAAGCATGTATGGGTTTGTTTATTTTACACTTTAAAGCGGATCACTTGTAAGATATTAAAAACAAAAATGTATGCATGCTATTGAGTGATTGAGTGTAGTTCTTATACGTGAGTTATCATAAAATTGATTTAGATTATTATTTTTTTGGTAAACATATAAAGCCTTCAACAAAATGGTTTACTATTGTTTTAATATCTGACTCGTAAAACTTTTGCATATTATAGCAAATATAAGAAGATAAGAACACATATATTCAACACAATTTCATATTCCATAGTACTTTAATAAATAAAAGTAATTTGTTCCAGTTTTGCTACTGTTAACCTTCCAGTAATAAAAAGTTGATTGTAAGATCATTTCCAAATGCAATACAGTTTAAAGGAGTTAACGAATCTACAAAGTTGAAAGCTCCAAATAGAACCTTTACAAGAGAGCAGCTTTTAAGAAACCTTCGAAACCATAGGATTTCTTTTCTGTTTTTAGTTGTTTCACCTTCCAGTAATATAAGCTTTGGCAAACTCTTCTTCACTTGTAGTAATGCGTCATTACTTGTTTCGTAGACTGAAGCCATACCACCCAAAATTATTATTGGGCTGATGGTTGAATTTACCACAAGTACAGCAAACGATGATAAAGTTAACTTGTTTTCGCTTGCTTCAGGCATCAGTAGAATACAGGTGGTTGTGGTGAATGATTGTAGTAGCGTTCCAGACACAATGATCATTGTCATGGGCCAGCCTTTTTGAATGCGATTCATGAATATGGCCATAACTTGAATTCTTCTGTAAAGAATAGAAGAATCGTACAAGTTGCTGATATTTCCTTGAACCAGGAATTCTGAAAAACTGTTTAGTGAAAAACCATGTTAAAACACTTTTACAAGTCCAATCAGTTTACAATATTCTAGCAAGCCTTACATTTCCAGGTGCTGCCTTAAAGTTGCTGTGGCCATGACGCATATTCCACAAACCATGAAGACTATTACGTTAAGACCAAATGCCCACAACCAGTAATTGAGGATCAAGATCCCTATTTTTACCATTGTTGACATTACTTGATTGCTGTATTTTGTATCAACGTAGCATTCGGGTATTAACCAGTATCCTGACAGCGATGGTTTGCATGGGTTTATCCAATGAAGTCCAAATGAAAATGTAAAAGGAAACAATATGCAAGTTACAATCATTCCAATGACGTAGCCCAAGTAAGTCAGCTCCCGTAAAGTTATCCTACTTCTACGTTTAGGAGACTTTGATTCAGGCACGTTTGAAAGTCCGTTGATATATTTGCAGATATCATTTTTGTGGTTGAAGCAGGTCCATAGTGTAAGAGTGCAAGTTGCTGTAGACAACAAGCCAACCGCGTACAAAAATTGGTCAATAAATGTTAGATTCTTGCTGATCCTGTTAGGCTGAAGGTTTGGTATTCCTTGACAAGCAAGCAGCATGACAACAGCAGCGTGACAAGCCAAGTATATTAAAAAGCGACTTTGTCTTTTACGGTACGATTTTACATAAGAAATGGTTCTTGTGGAGGCATTCCAATGCAATAAGACGCTGCTGATAGACTCTCCAAGTTTACAGGCATAATTAAAAACCCGAGGAAAGTCATGAAGCATCTTGCAATCAGTTTTGTATCAAACTAGTAAAAGTTAGAGTTAGAAAATGCCAATGTACAATAAAGTACTTAAATCTTTCTAGTGAGAAGTGAATGTGTGAGTTGATTGATTGACCAACCTCGACTAGTATTTTATATCCGACTAAACCAGTTATCACTTGTAGAGTTCCAAGTTTTATTTCAGTTTTCCATAAAATATTTAAACTTTGCAAAGTTGCGTAACATTATTTTGCGGAACATGTTACATGTAAAACTAGCACGTTGCTTACTCAATAGATAAAGCCATTTTAACGTTTATTAATAACCAAATATATTGTACACGTTTCATGTAGAACCAGCCCAAACATTTAAAAGCTGGATTAAGGCGTCAAAACGTCAGATTGTGTGATTTTTAACTATTTTGTAAATATCCTTATCACAAGGGAATGGTAAGCTGTTCTAGTTATTCGATGTTGTAAATGTTAAATTTATAAACTATACGCCCAGAGTCATGTCATGTAATGTATGTATAAAAGGTTTTTGAACATACACTAAATTTAATTTACACTGTTTCAGTAAAAGAGCTCCGAAATGTAACATGAATCTATGAATTACGTTCAAAGCGCTTATACGAAGTTTTCCACTGTGCTCAGTGAAAGATTTATATCGTTGCTAACAACTTCTTGCTGAACTTCAACGCGCAAACACATTCTTGCTGAACCAAGCTGTCAATCTTTCAATTTTAGCTATACTCTGTAATTAATGGCATAATTAGTAGTCCCCTTTCTTGTAGCCTTTCTTGTGTGGTAGTTCGTTTGCTTGTCAATCGTTAACTTTATAAGCGTTCAACATTTTCTGGACATGTTGACGTAGATATTTTACCAACAGGTCAATAAACTAGATTACCATTACGATGGGTTTTGTGTGCGGCTTTTGGGTTCCCCATGTCATCTACAAAGCAACTTATGCAAAAGGAAAGCATGTAATGATTTTATGAAATTCATACTCTTCATCGTATATAATTCAGTTGAGTGTGTGTTTGTCTGGCTACACTTTTATTTGTATTTTTTCAAAGATTTTACATTTTGTTATTTGTCATTTGCATAATAGATTAGAAACAACATACGAGTAAAATTACCATGCCAGGCCAGCCGAGCCTATATTCTTCAGTTCAAATTCTTTTGTACACAGTGTGAACAAACAAGTACAAACACGAATGTTAAAAAGCAAACGTACTTATTCAAGAAAAAGATAATAATATGCTAAATGTATTCACAAACACAATGAAATACAAAAAAGCACGAGGAAAAATTGGCCAAATATCCATTCACTGCATACTGCATCAGTAAGATGGATATAGGTCCAAGACACCGCTAAAATTATTTAACTGAGACAAAAAGGACAAGCAAATAATGGTACAGCATGTATGCAAGCATGGCATGCAACTATTCTCATATTACATAAATATAGAGAATTAATTCGAGATCTATACGGCCACTTTTGTAACGTAATCAGACAAAAATACTTTAACCATAGTGTACTGCATGAATGTTTTGTGCACCAGAAAACCAGAACAAGGCACAGTCAAAGTTTCAAGTCTGAAAAAACCTACATAGACTAAATTTACGTATGTAAAACTCGTACGCATGGAAATTGCAAATCAAGTAAAGCAAACAAGTGTACTTCAAAATATACATCTGCAGATGTTTCAAGAATTCATAAGAATGAATAGAGGATTACAGCTACCATAGGATCATCATCATCATCACCACCATGGAAAATAATGTATTGTAAGGATATGTCTGTTATATCAGTCTGTTAGCTGGATTGAAGCGGAAGAAAACTTGGAGCCAGAACTACTAAAAATGCTTTAATTTAGATTCATTAAAATTATTTTCCTTAGAACCAAAGCCACTTTATGAAACACTTGGGTAGCTAGAGTCTGCTAAAAATAGTCAGTTTAGCATTTTTTAAACCAAGCAGCAAAAGTTTTTGTCTTAAAATTTGAGTTGTTGAGAAACCCAGAAAAATGGGATTATTAACTGTGAAACCGTTTTTGTTGTTAATGCTTCTGTCGCCTGGAAATGCATTCTGGGAGAATGTCCCTGCTGTAAAGAAAAACTCGAAAACAGAAATAGCACACTTAGCCACACCAAAAATAAAACTGGTGATAGAAGTAGCAATATTTTGTGACAAAGATTTTGGTAAACTATTTGCCTTTGATCAACAAAAAATTGAGCAATACTGGGCAGCGGTTATGTACGACGTACATCTGCGATTCAAAACACTACAAAGTTTTGACATTTCTTTTCGTGTCACTTTACTTCTTGTATTTAGTGTGCGTACAGTAAAAATTTGATTCAAAGATTTTCAAAGTTTCAAATTTACATTTCTATTTCCGCTTGTTGTAGACACCAAGAGGGCAATCGTTTTTAGAAATTGAACGTGCCAAAGATGGATTTTACTCAACCGTCGACGTAGCATACAAGTTTCAAATCTGGACCTACTTCCAAGCAAATGCACTTCCAAAACTTGATATTGCTGTGTTAGCATTAGGAACGCACAAAGCAGACAGTGAAGGGTACTACGACTTCAGTGAAGAAGACACAATTTGCAAGGAATCAAATGACAAAGTCAAGCGCTGGCCGTCGACTATAGTGGTGACCATGAAGGCACATCCGGCTGAGGATTTGGCTCGTAACATTGCTCACGTGTAAGCCTTTACGTACTGACTTACTTTAAGTGAAATACTTCACTGCAAATTTTACTTTTTCTATATGAATAATAATTTTAGCTTGGGAGCTCCAACTGATGACAATCCTGATTACTGGCACATTTGTAACCCATATCCAAATAATGCATTCCATTGTTGCATTTTGGGAGAAAGTAGACCTCATACTGACATCCGGCCGCACTTCTTTTCTCGCTGCACTGACCATATACTAGCCCTAAAGCTGTCCAAGAATATAACAAATAATACATTTTGTTTGAATAACGCCAATACACAAGAACATGCGTTGATTGACACTGAACATCTGTACAAAAATCCAAGTGTCGTGCATTCCTATACAACACAAGAACAGTGTGAATTGCTATCAAATGATAAATCCGCCAAAATTGTAAGTTCTTATTTTATATTAAACCTTAATTATGCAGAATTTTTAAATTATGCATGGAATTAAAAAACTTTGTAGGATTTTAACACTTGCCTAATGTCAAGTTGTAAATCATCTAAAAGACCAATTGCATTTGGCTTTGTTCCACTTGACGGATCAAAATGTGGCCAGAACGACATGGGGGTAAAAACCTGTTGAAATATTGTATGAAACGTATGAAATATTTACTTTATAATCTTATAATAACTTTTTTATTTCAGCGTTGCTTACGAACAACTTGCATTGAGCCAAAAGTCCAGCTTGTAAACGTTGCCTTAGGAAAGTGCTTGGTGCCAGAAGATGGTCAGTTTTCTATTAACGGCAAACCGATTCTTCGAGATTGTGACAAGATTTCAATGGATTTACTAGTTGGTGTTAAAATTGGACCAGTAGGCATCTACGTACCTACTGTGATGTACTCAACTGAACATGGTCCAAGATTTAAGCACTTGAAATTAGTCCTTGATCCAAGATCCAATCATTCCATGAAATTTGAACCGGGTGTGGACATGGCTTCTAGCTGGAGAATCAAGAGGTTGAGTGACTCACGTCGTGAGGAATTTCTTCTTATGCATGGATTAGTGACTTTGTATTGCGCCACGGCAGTAGCTAATTCAGACTATGTGGGTTTGAATTCCGAGTGCAATAAGCATGATGTAATGGCCAGGTGGAAGTTTGTTAGAGTTAATGGAACTGATATAACTTTTGATGCATTGTACAAAGAATTCAATTCGGGTTACTTGGTGAGTGAAAACACTCATTATATTTTGCTGGCGGTTTCCGTGATGATGACCTTATTTGCTGCATACATTGTTATCTGGTTGAAACGAAAGTGGTCCAACTCAAAACGGAGAAATAAGCAGAAGGTGAAAAGGGGAAAGGTGTTTCACTGGTTTGTAAGGGGAAGTAATTACAAACTGGGAAAAGTCAAGCAAAAGTAATTGTTTTAAATTTGTATCTTTCTTATCGTACTGACAACTTTATTGCAATTTCTAAAGTTATGAGTAACTAGTAACTTGTTGACTAAGTAAGATGGGAAGTGTCAAATTTAAAATTTGCATTTTGTAACATAAGATTATTTTATATACTATGAGAAGATTTGAACTGTTCATTTATTGATAGAACTTCAGAACAACGCAATAATCAGCATGGCACAATTGTTCAGTGATGCTTATTGGTTGTATGCACTTGTTCTGGAAGATAAGTAGTTCAGTGTGATGTATTTGTTAACTTAAGTTAAATAATAGCAAATATTTTGAAAAAAGTATAATATTATGTAGTTACATACTTAAAAACAAAGTGTGATTGTGTAATTTCTTGGTTGATTCAACATAAGTACGCTGTCTGCTCATCAAAGCGTCACTTTGTGGTAATCCAATGATAAAATATCATTAAGTTTATCAGCGCAACCGCATCAAATTTGATAAGGTTAGAGGCATCCAATGAGGGCTTAAAGTTAAAATTAATAGGTTTTGATTAATAGGTTATACTTTAATTTTTAACTGTAGAATACAACTTCAATATAAGTATTTATATCTTTACAGTTAAATTGATTCTTTGTGTAAAACTAGTAACTATACCAATTCAACATTGCTGGTGTATTGAACTTTGGGGAATTTATGTATTTAAATGCAAATAATTCAAATGGTAGTCGACAAGTGTAAGATAAACCTCCTTTATAAATTACATTTGAGGACAAAAATTTCAAAAGTTTAATCAGTATCAATTTCTCCTAACAGCCAAACTGGAACGTGGTTTTAAGTGTAGAGTAAAGAAACGGACGATACTACCACTTAAAATTTTTATTGCGTTCCAAATACTAATGCGTTTTTACGTAAATTAAAGCACATTAAAGTATACCTTGTACTTATAAGCAGCAAAACCGAATTGCTGGAATTAGAAAATTATTGAGCCGTTTTCAGATTACCCTATTTTGTGCATTTGTTTTTCAGTTACCCTAAACGTGTTAAATATAGTTTAACGTTGTAATTCGCTTTTTCGATGTGTTTTTTTGAACAACCATAGCAATGTTTCTACGATTTGCATTACCTTTCTTATTGCTTCTAGATGTAACTAGTTCACCACACCAGAAACTGGAATTCGAAGCAAAGTCAACACTCAACTTACAATTAGATATCAATGATAACCTTCAGCCTTTTAACCAGTTACACTGCATTGTGCATCACACAAGTTTTGAAACATTGACCTTAGGTCCACTGAATTTCCCAATAATTCTAAGATCGCTCCAAAGTACGAGGAAAGGCAATTTGGTCGCAACGCAATACACTAAACTATATACTAAATGGTTACACACAAATTCGCAGTCTCCTGAGTGTTCATATACTTCAACTTACATTAGAAAAACCTTGTGCAAAGTTGTGGTCTTAGATATATTTTTGTTATCGTTCAATATGAAAATATTTAATTGCATTGTAGACGTTGTGTTTCAGCCACCTGAACTTTATCCTACGTTTGGTAGTTTAGAACTCCCACCCGCTTGGATTTATGATTTAGACAGAAATAAAAACAGGAAATTGATAGATAATTTTGGAATAGACATGACATTTCCATCTAAGATTCCCAGACTTTTCGTGATGATTTACGAAAAAAGACGTGTTACCAGAACAATTGTTCGTAATTGGTTATACGAAGCAGATGGAAGCTTGAACAAACGGGTGTATCTTGAAGTTAGTGGCAAATCAAGCTCAAGTAATTCTCTGAATTACATATTTCTTCTTGTGACGTTTGATGAAAATGCTTTGATTGCAAAGCATATCGTTAGGCCTTGCTTGGGTTGTAGTAGTGAAGGTATGCTTCATTATTACAATGCAATAAATATAAGTATACTAACCGGTTTTCACAGCTTACAGTCATTGAAGCAGTATGCTGTAGTTGATAAGGAAATGGTGTACCTGGACTTGAAGTTTCCTGTCCATATGTCTGTTCCTAGAAGATTGCGAAATTTCGCCAAACATTTCTCGTCATGTGAGATTAACCGTGTTAACAAACTACTACACCTTGATAAACCATCCAGTTATGACTCAATAGATTTGCTGACAGAAGCATACGCTTATCTGTTGGTAAGCAGCATTGTAGAAAATTTTACGTACGATATTGATGAACTGTCTAATTGCAAAAATTATGAAATAAAACATGATTCTAAACCATACAAAACAGAAGGTCTTCAGCTTGAGTTTCTGGAAGATGCAGGTCTATTACCAACAAAAATGTGCTCGATTGTAATCGAAGATGAGCAAAATTCTCTGCAATTTATCAGCTGTGGTAAATCCAGATTTGAAAAGTTAGCTTTTGAACAAGTTATACGTATATTTGATGGCTACATTTGGCTTGCAATGTTCCTAACAATTTTACTTGTAGGTACATTTGTTAAGTTACATACAAATACTACAGATAACTGCATTTTTTGTTTTATTGAACATGGGAAAGCCTTTTTGGAACAAGGGGTTGGTCCAAAAAGTTCTCATTACGCTGCAAGATTGGTTTTTGGTATTTATTTACTTGTGTGCTTATTGCTAAGCAATGCGTACAAAAATACTAACGTATACAACATGGTCTCACCCAGAAAACCTATTCCTTACAAGTATATTGACCAGCTTGCAACTCATCAATTTCAAATATTCAGCACAGTACAGAAGGAGCGTGAAGACTCTTATTTTGAGGAAGCTATTGTGAATATGTCCCAGTATTTGTTAACGTCACATTCACTGACATTTGTAAAACTTTTTGGAACCTTTCATTGGAGAGTGCAGTCAGAGGTATCTGTGTTTTACAAAACAATTGAAGAGGAAAAATGGTTCAACTCTACAAGACGGCTATGGGCACGTATTATAAATCTTACAAAAATTTCCAATCCGCAAATTATTTCGATAATTTGCAACGTCGTAAACACAACTGTAGGGGAAACAATAGAATTAATAAACACTTTGCAACAAAGCTTACTGGCATCTTGTAAAAACGTTGCGTTGATATTGCCAAATCATATGTGCAATCAACAAGCATTTAAAATTAAGCGGCAGCTGTTGGACGGTTCTAGCAGTGTATATATTGGAGAAGAAAAGTATTTAAAATACTTCCTTTGTATTAACTTTAAAGGTATGGTTTCTCCCTATATGCTTTACCGAGTTGATGGTATCACCAGTGCCGGTTTGTGGAATTGGTGGTTTAAGATTTTACAGCCAACATCTTATAAAACAGAGTATGATGCTGGAAATGTTGCTAAACCAGCTAATATAGATGGTAATATTGTGGTAGTTTATTGTGTTTACGTGGTTGGTGTTTTTATTTGTTTTGTTACATTTGCTGGAGAAATATTAGGTCACACAATACAATGTATAACAATAGGCTTCTTGCATTGTTTAATCAACATATATTCAGCAATATTGTCACATGTTGCAACGTCTTGGGTTTTTTGTAAAAACAGGCTTACATACGGACGTTTGAAAATTCTGAAATATTGAAACATGAAATTCCAAAGAAAAGAACTTGTGGGAAAACTAGTGTAAGTTTCTGCAATTTATAAGAACTCTGAGGTCATTTAATTGCTACCTGGTTTTAAAGTGGTATAGCTGAAAAGGTAATATTATCGTGGTATTTTCTGTGTACATGATGTATGTATTAATTTCTCTCTGTATGATATGATGATTGTGTGGAATGTATGTTTGATTGTATTCTGTATAGTATGATTTTTTTTCTATATGTTTCTGGAGAAACTTTAGTGCAGTCTGCAAGTAAATTTGCTATTATTTGTATCAAAATTACGATCCAGATGTTTGCGAAAGCTGCGTACGCATTATTGTTGTGAACAATTTGTTCAGTTTTAAAGTGTGGTGTAATTTTAAATGAGTGGAAAAATGAGCAAGATTTCGTTATATAGCACAAAAATATTATTTTTTTATTTTGATACTGAAATTGAAAGCAGGTTTTAGATATTTCCTATAATGTAGCAGTATCATGACCAATTGAAAGTATAGGGTTAGAGGCACATGTACACATCATTAAAAATTCGGGAACTGGAATTAGTGTCCGTAGCTATAGACACGTAATTGTGCTATAAAACTAATTATGTACTTTGTCTCTATGTGCTTATTTATGTAAGATATCTGTTGCAAGAACATAGACAAAAATGTTTGTAGTATGCATCAAGTTTAGACTATTTCTAAGAAATTAAATTATCTGCTAATGACTTTCTTTTCAGGAAGCAATAATTACCAAAACCATCTACCTAAGCTAAGTAAGATTTAAACACAAACCCATTTTGACTCTCCGTATGCGATTGTGTTTGCAGTAAATAAACTATTATTACAGCATGCAACATGCCACTAATCTTTTTCGTTTGTCCAGCAACACCACTAGTCATATTTAGAGATATATGTATTTTATTTTCGGGGATCAGCATGTGCGCTAATTTACAAACAAACCACGTATCAGTATACTCTGGTGTTTACATATTTCTTGTAATTTATTCAACGGTTTCAGGAACTTACAATGGACCGTTGGTAAACTTTTGATTTAACTCTAACTTAACTTCTGTTTATTGCAATCCAATTAACAAATAACTGTTTTAAATATTAGTACATGAGCACCGTAGTACAGAATCCAGTAGCAGTTTATCCCATACCCGGAACATGGCTTTATACAGGCATTTACTACAAACTGGGTCTCCAACGTTTTCCTTCCGGAACGGTAACCTCAACTGATTTGCAACATCCGGTTGGAAAATGGTACTACATGTCTATTGACGCTAGGGATGACGACTGGGAAAGTTACCAAAAAGACGGAATTTGGTTCAATGATGCGCAATGGTTCTTTGATCAAACCAACACGACTTTAGGTTGGTACACTTTAAGAAATCGTCAACTTCCCAAAAGTGTTGCTTGGATAAGCAGAGACGAAAAGGTGGACAGAGGATACCCAGTTGCTTTGAAAGAAAATATTGGGAACCCGATTCCCACCGACGCTCTGTGGAGACCGGTTTTAACTCAAGGACAAAATGATACAAATATTTACAAACTGATTCTGCAATCAGAACCAGAAGCTTCTATAAGCTGGTCACAAACTTTAGTGAATCCCAACGAATCAGATTGTTATTTTATTCAAGTTGACGTGAATATTGACAATAAGGTTAAGTATGCAGAAAAGGGTGACTGGTTCATTGACACATTGTTCAGATTTGAACCAGTTGATATAGATGTTGTTCGTCAACTGCAACACGATAGCGTAAGCATTTCTACAAAAGTTTCAAATCCAGTAACGTTTTCTTCAAACATTACGAGCATTGAAACAAAACAGTTTGTAGTGTCTAACTATTGGGGATGGCAGTCCGCTTTGATCCTAATTATCATTGGCTTAGTATGTGTTGTGGTAGTTGCAGTTTATTTGGTAAAATGGCAAAACTCTAAATTCCAACTGATGGCTGAAGAAGTGAATGAGTTTTTTAATGGAGCTATGAACAACAACAACTTGAATGAAACAGGAGCTAACAAAGCTTTGTCTATTAAATATGATAAAAGTCGTTATGAAATTGCTGATACTTTATACACTATAGGTAAATATGATAATACTATTCAAAATAATTCATATTTTTTTAAATTGAAGTTTTTTTTATGAAAATTATTGAAACATCCAATTTTTTATTTTGCAGATGAGTCGACATGCCTAGGCTCTGGCGAATTTGGAATTGTCTATTCTGCAGTTTTAAATCCTGGACAAATCCAGGCTGCTGCAAAAACTTTGAAAAGACGCTCTAGAACCCTTGATCATTCGGCTCAAGCAGCATTGAAAGGTCTCATTTCTGAAATTAAGATTTTATCCTATTTGGGTGACCACGAAAACATAGTCAAGTTATATGGCGCTAACACAACCAGGCTAAGATCTGGTTCTGTTTTTTTGTTCTTGGAAATGTGTAAGCTTGGTTCATTGGCAAGCTATCTACGAAATCCAATTCAAAATGGAAACACAAAAAATTCACCTGAGACCGTAGATGATATTTATGAGGATTTAAGGTACGGACAACTAAAAAGTAATTTGTGGCAATGGAGTAAAGAAATTGCAACGGGAATGGCGTTTCTATCTTCAAAGCAAGTAAGCTATATTAATTGTCATTTTTTTGCAAATTTGACTTATTGTAACTTTTATTGTAATTTTGTAGCTGATACATGCTGATCTGGCGACTCGAAATATTTTGCTTGACTCAAACAAAACGGCTAAAATATCTGACTTTGGTTTATCCAGACGTTTGTACGATTACACGCATTACGTTAAAACCAGTCAAGAGCCTTTACCCTGGCGCTGGATGGCACCCGAGTCTTTAAGAAAGAACGAATTTTGTGAAAAGACTGACGTTTGGGCGTATGGTATCACTCTCTGGGAAATTTATACACTTGGAGACACTCCATACCCTGGTTTAACTTGGGATGTCAATTTTCCTACAATGCTGGAAAAGGGTTTGAAGCCTGGACCCCCTAAATACAACGAGAGAAACATTTACCAAATAATGCTTCAGTGTTGGGCCATAAAACCGGAAAAGCGCCCCACGTTTTCTATGCTCCTTTCTTCCGACTGGAACACTGATCAATTTTAGTGATATATGTGCTAAACTAGGCAACACGAAAATGATTTATATCGTTTTGTAAACGATCGTAAATATATTGCACAAATACGTAATTCAGTAAAATACTTGTAATATTGTGTTGCCTAAAATTTTGTGTGTCGTATTAAAGATAAAACCAGCGGGATAACGTGTAACCTTAAAAAGCCTTTTTAACAACAGGATTAAATTTGTTTGTAAAAGGTTTGTTTGTTTGTTCTCAAACCAATCAGAAAAAGTTATTGCCTAACCCGTTTTATTACTTGTACCTTATAAAACAATTATACCTATTTGCCATTATAAGTCAGCAATTGCTGAATTATTGTGAGAGTAAGCGTAGGAAGTTTCTAGGTCATGAGACCCTGCTCATGTAAATAAATATGACTGGTATTAAAATGATACAGCTTTTGCTGAAATATAAGACTCTAAATAACAATATATTGAGCATTCTTGCATACGTTCCTTGCTATTCGGTATTTCAATGCATTTGAATGCTTTTGGGATTCGTGATAAGTGTAGTGAATATATAGTATTTATGGTATGGAATTTGAACGAATATTCTAAAAAGGGAGTGGCAATTTAAGTGACGTGTGCTAAAATATCTGGGCGGAGTACCTTTTTCGCTTTCTCTGCTTAAGCTACACACACTTAGTGTAGTATTTTAACGATTTCGCGTTTTTTAAAACTTGATTGAAAATTCAAAAAATTTAAAATCCTGGAAACCGAAATTTTGGAAATCGGTAGAAAATGGTGGGAAATTCACAGTGTCAGCTTACCAGTCGCATTAAGAACGTGCTTGAAATCAACTACTAGAAACTAATATTATAACAAAGAATGTAAAAAGTTTATGAAATTTATAAATTGAAACCATTTTATTATCAATATGTTATTATTATGTTAATAATTACAACATTGCGTTTTACATCTTACTGGTAATAAGGTTAACACTTGCTTTGGTGACAATAAACCAATTGCTCATGTACAACAAATAATATGTGTACAACTGCACTAAAACAAGTCAAAACATAATAGCAAAACAGGAAGTAAAACGTTTTTTATATAAATCAGTTAGATGAAATTTTCTTTATTTGAAATTATTAAAATTGCAGGCGAACTGTTTTTGTGTCAAAACCAGGGGACTTCCCGTCGGTTTCTTTTCATAAATTTAGAGAATGCATTTACTACAGTAGTTTTTATGGCTGTGGGAATGTTAAACGTTTTGGTAATCGGGAGGTACGTTTCCTTTTCATTTAGGGACGCTTTTTGTGGTTATCTGAATCGACATTCCCTCCATCCTCTTTATGCAATTTTCTCAGGTTCAGATATATTTTCATGACCTGCTCCGGAGGCTGACTTTTTAAGATTTGTCTTAGTTTTCAAAATGCGCTTGCTCTTCTTCTTGTGCTTTTTTGCTCTCTTTTCAGCAGATATCACAAGTAAAACTTATCGTTATCTCGTGCTTCACAAAAATACGATTTTGAAGAGCGTAAGTAGGTATTGCTGCACAGAAATGACCATGTCAGACACAAAATGATGTTTTCATTTATGTAAAATACATCTTCAATGTCCAAGAACAAAGCGATGTGATGTTGTGAAGCATGCTTTAACAATACCTTATACATAATACGTAGTATTTTGCCTCAGCGTGGATACTTACGTAACTTAAGTATATTGTAATATGCACAGGCATTGACTAGTGCTAACAGTCAACGATGCTAAGATTTCCTGCCACAATACATGTGTAGATTGGTGAGGTGGTTAATGCATACACTACATTTACACACATATACATAGTAAGAATAATTGACGAGAAAGTTTTGCTGCTGCAGCAAAGGTTATAGGTTAAGTACTAAATTCTCGACTCCAGACAAAACAAAACTAAGTGCTTTTTGCCATTAATGGATTTCAACCAGCGTGCGAAAATCCTGTTGTCACATTTCACATTTCTTAAAAACATGTTATCCAGGATTTTTTATATTCCTCAGTTTTATGCTCCTTGGCTAAAACAAATACCAGAGTTGCTTCACTTATTTCGTTTAGTTGTGTTTAGTTCTCGAAAGAAGTTACTGTTGTGCAAAAAGATACTTAAAGCAAATCATGAAATCTTTTGTGTTTTTCTGTGGAGTGGTGGCGGCTGTAACATGTTGTACCCAATATAACAGTTGTCAAAGTTGCATTAACCATGACTGCATTTTCGCAGAATTGGCAAAAATGCAATTCAAATGCGTTCACTGGTCTGACTTGACTTCACCTGCAATTCGAATTTACCGTAGTTCATCGCGTTGCGACGCGCTTGCCCGGAAAATGTCCTTGCCAAATATATTGAAAGTAAGATCAAGTTTAAATATGTTTTTTAGCTAGCATCATCATCATAATTCAGTAACCAGTATTTTTTTTCGATAAACCCAATAGTCAACTCAAGCGCCAAAAGAAACGACAACCGAAAGCATTAACACCCCATCGTCGCCTGCACCTGGTGGCTCTGGAAGTGAAGGCATTACAAATTGGCTTCCAACACAAGACCACAACATTGTGTCTGGTGGACAGAAGGATGGAAATCATTCGTACATAAATACAACACCCACCCATGATTTAGGAGCTCAGGTGATTTTTATTCTTATTTATTATTGAATCATGTGAGCTTGTTACTTGATGAGTTAAGAAACCAATCTAATAAACAATTTATGTACACATACAGCAAGTACAAACCACATTTGACTACTACTACGCTTTTAACGCCATTGACCGATTCAACCATGCAACCGACAACTATGGCTATATCAAATTCATCAACTACTGTTGCATCTCCAACTTCTATAGGCTCAACAGGTGGAACTCTCACCACAAGACCGCAGCAGGAAGATCAAATTCCACATGATAAGGCTGAGGATGTGAACGTAACCATTCTTCAAAACACGGAAACAAGGAAAGTGAGTAGTGATAACGAGTAAACCTTGTTTCATCTTGTTTAAAAGCTTTAATTCACCCTTTACTTATCTCTTAAGCTTGTCGCCGAAGGATCCTCTCCAGCCACCACACAAACAACAGTAACCTCAATGATTCTTTCACAATTGCAACCATCAAACAATCACTATATATCAAGTGCCTCAGATACGGTAATACTCTAAGCACTATTAATTACATAAAATTTGAGTTGTTAATAGTCTAAAATAAACCGTCATTTGTTTTAAGGTGGATCAAACATCCTCGCCAAATCTTGTAATTTCCGATGTTGCCCCAAAAATTGACGCACCGACTTTGTTTCCCAATCCCATCAAATCAAAACAAAGAGTAATTATGACTTTCTAAGATGAAGATATGCAATTCTAAGATGTTTATAAAGTTATCATGAGACTTTCTGTTTGAATTTAGTACCAAAGACGTTTTCAAAATATTCCCTTAAACGAGAAAGCGCTAAGACGCAAAATTAAGAGAGATGCGTGTATTCTCGCCCGGGATTTCATCATTTACAAGGATATTGACCAGCTTGGTGGGGGATGGGTCTACCTAATGATACGCAACCCCATGAATACGCGTTACAACGAATGTAAAAAGCTATTAAGCAGAAAAAATGGAAACTAAAAGATTAACAATAGTTATGAAAAGCAATAGTGCACTACAAGACAAGACATACATATTTTTTTTGTTATCCTCAACCAAGAATTTATTAGATTAGTTACTGCATTATAATTTTATAAAAAGATATATAAAAGTAAATAGAGTAAACCTACAGAATTTTAAAGGATGTTGCTACAATAATTATATTTTTTATCAAATAGATAATCTACTAACACTTATCTTTGACATGTATACACATTTGCACACAATACAAAGAATTTGCGAGCAGTTCATAGTTTTAGATATTATTTATAGACTTTCCTAAGGCTAAACTAATCTTCTCTATTCAAATATATATATTTTAAAAAAAATATTATTGTTAATAGTAATTATATGAACAAAAGACCCCAAACATAATATTAAATTGCACAATGCATTCAGTATTGAAACAATATCAACATTTTCAATTATATACTTGAACCTTTGAATTGATTATATGGAAGTAGCTCCGAGTTACGACGCTGTTCTTCAGTTTAAACGATTTTCTGTTGTCATATTTAGACTCTGTGAAAAGAAAGACAAATTAGTTAATACCGATTTCATCTATAGACAGATTTCCAACTAGATTCTCTAAGCCTTTACCATCGTTTGTGTCTCCATCGCCCTCATCATCAGCATCCTCTGCCGAATCCTCTTGATGTGTTACCTTTTGTCGTTTAACCACTTCATATACATCATCGTCATCGTCATCATCATCAGTAGTAGTAGAAGAAATTCCACGCTTCCTCCGAATTGTAATGCTAGGCACAGCAGGCTTGTTCAGCATACCCGAGAGCACGTTGCGAGCTTCAGCTAGTTTTGTTTTCATATCGTCAATTGTTGTCTTTGGAGAAGGGGCTGAAATAGGCAATGCGGCTGTTGTGTCCGTGTCCTCCCCATCCGAGATAACCACCAATTCGCTAGAGCTGTCTGGCTCGGAGGTGTCCATCAATTCGTCTTCTGAGGGGTTAGATGGATCACTTAAAATCTGTGAATAATTAAAAGACATTGGACAATCAAGCAAGTCCAAACTTTTAAGTGCCGTGGAAAGGTCCAGAATCAGTTCCTGTTTGACCTCTTTCTTGATTGGCAAGAGGTCCGGAAGTGGACAGATGAAGTTTTGGTCTACTTCCTTAGGCTGGCTGGTGTTGGGGGTGGGGTTATGGTCGTATGTGGTGTTCAATTGTTCCATATTTGCAATGGGTGCTGAAACGGACTGCTGGGTAGATAGGCTAATTGGAGCAGTTAGTTGTAGCGTTTGGAATGATAAGGAATTTTCAGGGACAGTTTTGATTTGGATAAATGTCTTAAAAGGCAGTTGTTCCTATAGATATATTTGGCAATTAGTTTTTGTCTATTCACTATTTCTACAGAATATTTGTTAAATTTCTATGGAATGAAAACCTACGGATTTCACAACTGTTGCTAATCCGACGTAAGTTCCCTTAGAAACTTTTGCAGTAACTTCTTGAAGCAACTGAGAAACTTTACCAATTACCAAGGGAATGAAATTGTTTTCAGGGCTGTTGTTGTCAACCATTGTTGAACTGATGCAAACTGAAACTGATGGTGAGTTCTTGAGCAGTTGGGCTTTTTATTTGGAGTCCGGGGTTCGCCAAAATAACTGACAGAATATAACCACATGCTAACCGAATATAAAGCGGAAATAGCATCCCTTTGGATATTAAATTTACTATTCCAATAACATATTAAAATTAATCAATAATATAAAATCCATCATTAAAATCTATGTTACAGTATGTGCGAAAGGTATTGTAATAATTAGTATCTATAACCTTCATGTTATTATTGTCTGTCATTATATTGTTTTATAACGCTAGTATATGAAATCAAGGTATATTAATATGTATTTTTATACCAACAGCTTATCATTTAATGCATTGGTCAACGTATATAACGTGACAAGATTTCCATCAACTGCATCAGTCGGCTGAATCGCCAGACAGTGATCTTGAACTTGATCTTGAAAGCTTGTTCTGACATTGCACCTACCTATTTTCTATTGAGACTTGAAGTTCTGTTTATTTTGTTTAGAAAATGGAAACTGCAAAGCAAAAAGTTGCAGTCCAGAAACGAATTTCGTTTCTGGAAAGATATTTTGCTCATATGATGAATTATTGTCATTCGCTCTATGCGTATGAAGATTTTCTTAGTGTGGGCTTTGCGGCAATAATGATTAGGTCCATTTTAATCCATTTGACATCCGAGCAGTTTCTTAAGGAAAATAAGCTGTCTTTGGTAAGTGTTTCTGATTATTAAGATTTTAAAAAGAGAGTTGTGTCATAATTTTTAATCAAGTCTGTTTTTATTTTTTTCTTTATTTAGGAAATTCAAGAATACTTAAAAGCAATGCGAGCCAAAAACTACCAACTTATCGAAAGCCTGAAAGCTTTTGGTAAAGGTCTTCCAAACGTCAACATGAGCCACTTTGAAAAGTTTCCATCATTGGTTATTATGGAATCACTGACCGAAGAGGACTGCTCAGAAATTCTCCACCTTTCTTACCATCCTGGTGTTGGCTGCAGCAGCAGTGAATTAGCTGTTCGAATTGCCAGCATTGAAAAGTGGATTTTGAACTCAATAGAGAACATCGAGGAAAAACATCCTGGACCTGAAGTCTCAAGCACAATGTACGCAACGATGTTATTGAGATACGTAATCCTGCAAATTCTTTCAACTGACACCGATCAAATTAGCAAGGTAAGTCAGAAGCTAGAATGGTATTTTACGTCATTAATATTTATAAACTTGTTTACGTAATACTTGCTTATAATAGGTATGTAGCTTGTCTGGTTTTTTTTTTACCAGACAAAAAAAATCGTGTAGTCTATAATTATGTTCTTATATTGTTATGTTACAGGACATGAAAATCTATCTTCAAAGGAAGAGAATGGAACTGGCAGCTCTTAGTGTGAGTTATAAAGGAATCTTCAAAGCAGCATTCCCTTCTGCAGAATTCGCAATTCTTGACAAATATGCCCCCATCTACCTCTGTGCGTCTCTTCACTGCCCGTACCATGGCTACAAGCTCATCAAGCTCCTTACTATGACCAATGACGAGTTGCTTGCCACCAGCTATGAAGATATTTAATCATTACGACTTTCAAGTGCTGTGTAAACTTTATATTAGCTCATCACTGTTGTAATTAGCTGCTAAATTAGTATTTTTCATTTGCAATATTATTTATCGGTAACACTTTGGATTTAATAGCAATACATTTCCAGTTTCCACTAAATTGTTACTTTTGTTGAATTCAGAATTGGAAATAAAAATATCAATCAATATATCAATATGGCAAATTCTTTTTGTGCTTGTTGGCCTGTTTTTTATGAATATATATTCTTCATATCTCATCTTGCGAAAGAAATATTCCAGAAAACGACTGCACCTGTATTAGTATTGACCTGTATTATTCCAAGTTGACAAAATTCATAACATGCTACAGTTTAATCAGAGCAATTTTTTCGAAAACTTTATTTCTACAATGATTCAATTTCGAAAAAACGCAGAATCGAAGTTTGAAAGTGACATTTGGAAAATGTCATGCAATAGCTTGTATGGCTATACTATCATGGATAAGACAAAGCTAATGAACATAAAATTAGTAACAGACCAATCAAATGTGATTTATTATTCCAACAGTCCGCTTTTTCAGTCGGCGATACCCATAAACGAAAATCTCTTATTAATAATTATGAAACGCAAATCGGTTTTATTGAATTCGCCAATTGCAATAGGCATTGCCACGCTTGATATTGCAAAATCAAGATTATTTGAGTATTATTATCAGGTTTACAAGAAATCCATTAAAAAATCAAGTATTGTAACGTTTGACACAGATGGAGCTATTGTCTACAGTGAAACGGATTGTATCTATAAATTTATGTTTGACAACCCTGATTGGCATGATTTATCAGGTATTAATCCTAATGATCCCAAATTGAAGCAGTATTATTCAGATAAAAACCGACAATCGATTGGCCTGATGAAAGACGAGAATCCTAGAGCTGTTATTTACAAGGCCATATGTTTGCGTCCTAAGAACTATGCATTTAAATATTTTTTACGTGAGGTAGATGACAAAAGTAATGAAGTAAAGCATGTAAGTGACGAGGAACATGAATGCAAGAAATTGAAAGGTATACCAAGAAAAGCGTTCACTAGTCAAACAACGTACGACGATTTTGTCAAATCGTTATACATACCTAGGCAGACATATGTGACATTTAAATCTATACAAAGTAAGAAACACCAGTTGGTTACAGTTGAAAATTTAAAAAAAGCACTATCGGCAGTTTGTATTAAGCGATACAGAGATACACCTACAACCACACTGGCGTACGGAAACCCCAAGATAGATGAAATACATAGAAAAGTGTCCAGTTATGAAATTGATGCTAATTGCTTTGAATGAAATTGTATATAAATAGCTGTTTTGGCAAACATATTTTCAGTTTACTAGTAATCCTCCAGCAATGCACATCAATGGAAGAAGTGGATTTACGCATTCAAACTCCTTTTTCGTGTGTAGTTAGTGGTGTTAGCAACTCTGGAAAAAGCAGTCTCATAGTTGACTTTCTCCTTAATGCTAGACGCATTACTGTTACACCTATAACGAGAGTAATTATTGTATACGGTAATTTTCAGTCTTTATACTAGAGGGTTGCGGGTAGCCCGATGCCCGACCAAAGCCCGAGCCCGAGCCCGGGCCCGATCGGGCTTCGGGCGGGCTTTGAAAAAATTATCTAGCCTCGGGCGGGCTTTTTTCGGGCTTATGTAGTTTTGTCGGGCATTCGGGCGGGCTCAAAATTTTATAAGCCCGAAAAATGCCCGAAACATTGAATTTTTCTAATTTAAACTTAATTTTTTCCTGATATTTCTAAAAAATAACTAAAAACTGATATATTTTTTATTAAATTCTAGTGATTACATCAAGAACAATTGCATTTATAACATGTAAACGTCATTTCTACAATAGAAAAATACGAATAATCTTGTTTTCAACTACAATTTGTGCAGAAAAAGTGAAAAGGTTCACTAATATTTACAAATAAAAAATATTCGGGCTCGGGCTCGGGCATATCGGGCTTTGAAAAAATTTGGGACTCGGGCTTCGGGCGGGCTTTTAATTCTAGCTCGCTCGGGCGGGCCTTCGGGCATCGGGCTTTAGATATAATCATCGGGCGGGCTTCGGGTTTCGGGCTCGACAATGAGCCCGATGCAATCCTCTACTTTATACGAAAAACTTGAAAGCATATATGAAGTTATTTATTGCAATTCTCTTGAAGAAAGTAATCAATTTTTTATTCCAAATTGTTGTTTAATAATTGATGACAGACTTGACGAAGTCAACAAACCCGGTGAAAGTAACAGATTTGTAAACGATCTTTTCTGTCGACGTGTGCACCATGAATCGATAAATGTAATTTTGACCATACAAGTTTTATTTCCAGAACATATGAGATGCATTATTAACAATTCGACGTATATTTTAATTGGCAAATGGATTAAAAATAAAAGTTCAATAACTACTTTTGCAAAACAGTTTTCGCCTTTAAACTATAAATTCTTTTTACATGCCCATACCCTAGCAACACGCAAACCTTACCGGTTTTTACTTGTTGATTTACACATGCTTACTGACGATCGTTTTCGGCTCAGAAGTGGCTTTAATCCCTTCGAAAAGGATTTTGAAATATATGTAGAAAAATAATGAAAAGAATTGCTGAAAATCAGGAATTTTTGTGGAAACTTATACGCTGTAATACTCGAGATTACAAACGACATTTAGGTAGTGCAACAGATGAGCAAATTAAAGGTATTTGCGAGTGTATCATTAATTTTTCAAATGACAAGAAACTAATGCAATATCTAAGAAACGATTTTTTGAAATATAAATCTTATGTAAATTTAGCTAACATCTTGCAACAAAAACGAATTCCTGTTAAGACCGCGGTAGCTGTTATATTAACTGATCTTTTCTATTGTTCTACCGAATAAAAGGCATGGCTGCGACTTTTAAAGTGGTTCCTATTTAAGGCAGAACTATTTAAGGAGTTTGAAATCTTTTTAGCTCATAGAGAGTCATCAAATCAACCGGCAGATCTAACTAAAGGTTCAACTGCTGTTGAGCCTTCCACAGACACTATAAAAGGAGTAACCGATCAGTCAACTTTAGTTACTAATTCTTTCCGTGAAAGCTGGATCACATTTGAGCAATTCTTTTCGTGAACAGCATATTTTGTTATTGTTTTCGCTATGGATTTGAGAAAGGTATATTTATCTCCTAAAGAAATAGGATCTTTCTCAAGTCTGAGTGGGTTTTTAAAGAACCCGAAAGTTACCTCAAAAAAGCAAGCAGAAGGTGAACTCCGGACACTAGAAAACTTTCTTGTACATCAACCCCAAAAGAAAACATTTCCGCGGCGTCGCTATGTAGTAAACAATTTTCAGGAACATATGCAAGCAGATTTGGCCGACCTTCAAAAATATAGTAGATCAAACAGTGGTCACAGGTATATTCTTGGTGTCTGTGAGACTTTTTCTAGAAAAATGTTTGTTCGGGCGATAAAAAATAAAACTGCCAAAACAGTAAAAGAAGCATTTGCTAGTATAATTGAAGAAGCTCAGTTTACCCCTAAGTTTTTGCACGTGGATTCGGGTAGTGAATTTAAGGGCGTTTTTAAAAAATACTGTGATGAAAAGGGTATCAAAATTTACCACACAACATCTAAAATTGCCCCAATGATAGAAAACTTTTGGCGAACTCTTAAGAACCGCTTAGAAAATTATATGACGTACACAAAAAAGAGACGCTGGGTTGATGTCGTACAGTATTTTGTCGATTCATATAATTCCACGAAGCACAGTGTAACGTTATATGCACCTAATGATGTTACGCATGAGTTAGTACCAGTCATTTGGAATAACGTATATTTTAAACGTAGCCGACCTAAGTTCAAACCTGCGGTATATAAAGAGGGAGACGTTGTTAAGGTGGCCAGACTTAAATCCACCTGGGAGAAAAGTTCAACCGCAAACTACAGCTCTGAAGATTTTGTCGTGTCAAATGTCAATTCCAAAAGTCGACCAATCACGTACAACCTAACCGATTTAAACAACGAAGAAATATACGGAAACTGGTACCCAGAAGAGTTAACTTTAGTAAAAAGAAACCATGGATAGTTTCTATGTAAACTTAGTTTCCACCGATTCGTTGGAAACGTTTCCAAGAAATATTGCTAGTAACTTTTGGAACAAACTTCCGCAAGAAATTCCATTTGATGTAGAGAATTACGAAGTAGCGTTAACTACATTAATGTATACACAAAAACTAGAAAAGAAAGTAACGGAAACTTTAGATTTAGCAACAGATAATACTATTTCAATTCTGTCTCCTGCAGTAACAGTAAAAATGTTTACTTTAAATACAAGCGTAGATAGGTTGCTACCCGATTCAAGTGAAAGCGTGTTAAATGCAATAAGAGAAAGTTTTAAAAAGTCAGCCAGCTACCTGACATTACTCACAGATTATGACAACGATGGCCGAGCTAAATTGAGATTAACCGTGAACATTCCAGATCGGGGAATATTAGTGCTTGATACAAAGTTAGCAACTATTTTAGGTTTTAATAAGTATATATTTCACAATGGTGACTATATTGGCAATGACTTTTTTGATATACATCGTATAAAACCAGTTTTTGATGACACAGGTAAAGAGGAATCGTGGTATAAAATAGTAACGTTTACACAAGAGCAAGCACAAATTACGGCACCTGCAGAGTTGTCACTTGATGCTATAGCTGAAGCAATTACTGAGGCGTTTGAAAGTTTAAATAAAGACGTTAGAGTAAACGCTGACGAAGGTGAAGATTTTATAATGTTTTTTAATGCTGAGGATTTTATGACGTTTGTGTTGCCCAATAATCTTTCAAGGTTTTTAGGGATTGCTCCACAGAAAGTATTTGCAAGTGGAGTAACTACCATTAATACTCAACATTTGAAACAAAAGGTGCCAAAGCATCACATGCTATGCTTGTCAAACATTGTTGAAGCACAAACGTATGGAAGTCAAATGCTTCCAATCCTCCGAGTGATTCCACTTGACTCAGGTATAAAAGGCAACGTCTGCAAACAATTCTACCCATTATTTTATATGCCAGTGACTGAGAAGGTTCTCAAGTCGATAAACATTCGGTTTAAGAGTTTAATCATTAACGAAGTAGCAATCGACGATAAAAGTACAGTTACTGTCACATTGCATTTTCGAAAAATAAAATGAGAAATATCAACTGTACCGAAGACGTTTGCGTTTTGGATCCACCAAACAAAGGTATTTCAGGAATGGGGGTGATTCAAGATTCCGACGAAATAGAAGTAGTTCCATACGCTAAGGTTGTTTCCATGAAAGAAAAAAATACAGCAAGAAAAAGAGTAAATAAAGCAAAAAAACTCCAAAATCGGCTTTAAAAGGAGCTGGTGCAAAGCGAAAACCGCACACTACAAAGAAGGCAGTCAAGGCAGCAACATCAAAATCCAAGAAGCCAAGCAAACCAAAACCCAAAACTAGGAAACCAACATCTTCCAAGCCACCCCAATCTCAGGCAGCATTTCTACGTACATTAATCTGTACTTTAAAGAAAATTAAGAAATAATCGTCATGGGTAAAAACAATTTGTTCTATCGTGCAGCAGCAGATATCTTTTCGGAAAGCGGGCTGGAAAAGTCAATTGAGACAGAGGAGGACATAACATTGTTTCCATCGAACAGCTATGACGGCGACGAAACTCCAATAGAATTTAACATTAATGCTAATAATCTTCATTACCTATATCTTTATGGGGCTGAACTATCTGTGCATGCAACACTAAAAAATGCTGACAATACAACAGTAGACGAGGCTACAGAACTGGGATGTGTAAATAATCTCCTTAGTAGTTTGTTTTCGAATATTGAAGTATGGTGGAACGATAAACTGATAGTTGCAAATTCAAGTTACTATCCTCACATGGCATACATAAAAAATTTGTTTTCACTTTCATCATTAGATTACAATTCGTTAGAAAATTGCCTTTTCTTGAAGGATGATAAGCCGGGTACCCTAACTTTAGATGGAAATCCGGATTTTAAAATACGTTCCAAAATTGTTAAAAACGCCAATGGCTTTGAACTTATTGGCAAGCTTAGACATCCAGTATTTGAGACTAATAAACTAGTTGCTAACAACGTTAACGTTAAGATTCGTCTTCGTCGGAATTCGAAAGATTTTTTTCTGCTTGGTAGTGGAAACATTAAAAGCTCCGACTATCACTTTTCCCTGGACAATGCTAAACTTAAGTTTAAAAAGGTGCTGCTTACCGATGACCTAGTGCAACAACATAAGAGAGAATTCAACCAAAACAATCCAGCTAAATTTCAGATTGAAGAGTCTGAAATCAAAACGTTTAATATTCCTGCTCAAAACTTAAATGGAACCAGTTCAATTTTGTACTCTGGACGGCTCCCTAATCTGATTGTATTAGGTCTTACCAAGTCAAATGCATTTAATGGTTCTATTACGGAAAATCCTTTTAATTTTGAAAATTTTAAGGTTACTAATATCAATCTATCGATTGATTCTGAAAATGTAACCCAGAAATCAATTGATGTTGATTTTGTAAATGGAAACTTTAGTGAAACTTACCACACCTTTTTGAAAGAAATAGCTCCTGTTCCCGAAAGCTACTTTACAAAGGACGAGTTTAAATCAGGTTACTGCTTGTTTTTCTTTCGCATTGCCCCAAAGCCAATTAAAGGATACCAGTCGGTCCCAAGGACGGGTACCATTCGTTGCAATATTAAATTTGCTGACGCACTTACGTCTGCTGTAAACGTATTGTTATACTCTGAGACAACTAATACGATATTAGTTGATAAGTTTGGAAGGGTTACAGAACAAAATGAATGAAATAGAAGTAAACAAACTTCTTGAAAAACTTGTAGCGTTTGATATCATACACTCTTTTCTTATTGTTGATAAGAATGAGCTTTGCAATTTTAAAGGGTACCAAATGCCACAGGTTATTTTACAGAATACAATGTCACGTAATGATTTAGTTAAGGGTGTAGTAAAAAATGGACATTGGTTGTGTTATTTTAATGGATATGTTAATGGAAAACTATTTTCAGAACACTATGATTCGTTTGGAAACTCTCCAACGTTTTATGATGTATGCATACCACATACGTACATTGTTACTAATGAGACACAGCATCAGCCACATAAGAGTAAACTTTGTGCTTTATACTGCTTGTATTTTCTTACCTGTAGGAGCTTAGGATACAGTAGAACTAAAATACTTAAGGATATGCTTACTAATAAAATCTGTGAAAATAATGATAAACTAGTGAAAGAATTTTTTTATATTCTAGTAAATTCCACAACGAAACGTAATTTTGTATTTTGGATGAAGTCGTTAATGAAACGCTGGTGTAAAATGTGTGCGAACATTAGTTTAGTTAAGATTTAAAAACATGTTTTAGCATTTATATGTACCTAGCGCATGGTTAAGGGAATGAATAAATAAAAGAATTATATAAATTAAATCCATTTTAATTGTCGCATAACGTTATTTCATCTGCCTACAAGCATACGAACACGCATACAAGCATATACGAACACGCATACAAGCATATACGAACACGCATACAAACATACGAACGATGTTGAGATGTTACAAATGTGCGAATATACCCAATATGATGAATGAATATTTTTAATGAATAATGTTACATTATTTCAAAAAGTAATTTACAACTTTGTTTTTATGATACATATGACATTCTATCAAATTCATGTCTACAGTGTAATATGCCACCATGTTGTGGAAACTTGTATGACAATAAACTATTATTATTATTACATGATTTATAATTCATGAACAACATCGATTTTTATTCAAACAATACTAATTCAACTTTATTTTTAAACAAAACAAGTAATAGTTCGGTTTTAATTCAACAGTAATAATTATTACACATGTTTGCAAATCTATAATAAGCTAACAAACAAAGCGATAAATGAATTGGTATTAATTCATGCATACTACATTTTAACATACTATAAATATGCTACCTTACGGAGAAAACAAAAATGATGTACCTTCAAGCATACTACAAATGAACTACAGTTAGTTTTGATAACGTGTTTTAATTTTTCTACCAAAGCTGTTTACATAATCTTCTTGCCTAATGTTTTCAGGTGAGGAATCTTCAGTAACTGCAATTGTTGTAGTAGCCGTAGAAGAATCCGATTCTGTATCATCATTTGTAGTTGTGTTCGGCATATTAATTGAGACCGATGAATCATCCATATTGTCATTCATGCGATGAAAATGCGCTGATAAGGAGCTGCGTTGTGTATTTTCTGGTGTTTGTGGTTCTCGGTATCTATTTGCATAATTATTAGCTAATCTATACACATTTAATGGCAATTGCTCAACTTCTAAAAGCATCCTTCCTATTACCCGATATACCCTAAATCTAATAAATAAACACATAACTCCTAATACTAGAAAAAGTACACCGAATAATACATACAAGATCCAAATCTCTGTAAATCAACAAACATAATGCATGCTAAATCTTCTCTGTACGTTCTAATTTTATTAATGTAATGCAATTGTGTTAGTGCATTTATTTACCAATATTCTGTGCTGTGTCAATTGATGCTTGCAGAGATGACAATGAAGTTGTGCCTGTTGTAGTAGTAGTGATTGTTGTAGTAGTTGACATTGTTGTGGAGGAAGAAAAGGTTTCCACTGAATCACTAAAGTCATGAAGTTTCCTGTCTGCCGGGCATATATGTACATCTTTTATTCATAGGTCAACTGCATACCTTTCCATCCAACAAGCTTGTTGACGCATGCATACTGCAGATTCGAAAATTGCACGAAATAGCAGCCCATGTGCAGGCATTGAAAACAGCTATAGGCATATATTATGCAATCTGAAAAAAGAGTCAGCAAAAAACTGATGTTCATTGAAACATACTACAAATGAACTGCACATGTGTGCAAAAAATATTTTATGAGTTTCCTTACCTGACAATAAGACCATTTTCGATTCCTCAAGTTGGTATTATGCAACAATTAAAGTGTAATATCGATTTACAAACAAGCAGCAAAGGATGATGATGATAATGAATGGTGTGTGTGCATGTGCAAAGAAAAAAAGATTTTTTAAAAGCTCGCATTTGAGTCCAGCATACTATGTCATATGATTTTAATTATGCAAATTAGTCCTGAAACGTTTAAAATAAGCCAACATTCCAATACTGCATAGAAATTTGCATTTTGTTTATTCTGAGTAAGCCTAACGTATATACGCATTCCCATTCAGCAACAAAGCATTCTCATATATAGGCACACTATGAAAACATCATTTTGTGTCTGACATGGTCATTTCTGTGCAGCAATACCTACTAGCGTATATACTGAAAACTGGAATACCTACATTTTCTTCAACAATTGGGGCAAACTGAAAAGGATGAAGAGGATGACGTATTCTTTTATTTTTGCTGATACGCTCATACGCTTATCATTACTGTTTTCTTTTTCTTGATCTTCATTATCTTGCTCGATGACATCGTCATTCTCCGAATTTCTTCCAGCTTTGATCATTCTCAGTTTCCTTCCCTCGCGGAATCGGAAATTTTGTCCGATTTCTCTTCATACTCACCTTAGATGTCAGACTTTATGGAGGAACGTAAACTTTATTGGCATCATTTTTATACGCATTTGCTTTCATAAAAAAATCAGAAAATAAATTTACGGGATCCTTACGTAGAACCGTACAATTTCCAAAACGAATAACGATTTCCCAAACGAGTTGATCACGCAACAAAGCAATAAACTGCGTTTGTAGTTACCAATTATTACACCTACTCTTTTTAAGCTGTTTATTATACCAAAAGAACAGTCGAGAACTTATGTGCTTGAAATCATAAAAAAATTATCTGTTTAAAAATATAGACAATACTGATTTGTGTATGTATAATGCACGCAGGTATTGTATCCTCCTATACAAGGATTTTCTTTCCTTGCACTCGTGGTGATGATGATGACGGTTAGCTTACAATTATATCTTTGAAGAAAAAACACAACGCTTGCAGGTTCACGCTAGGCTTACTACAACACAGCGTAAATCTGTAAAAATGAAAAATTACCATCATTGTCATCATTGTGCATTTACAGACGCAAAAAACGCAACGCGTTCCGCAAAAAGTTGATAAATAAGGAAACAGTATTTTGACTTATCAACTATATTCTCACTGCACTGTAAAGCACTGATTTGCTTCTTGAGATAATGAGGCATTTTCAAGTAGATTCATATAGTCCTGCACTGTATACACATTATTAGTGTAAAATTATTACTGTGATGTTTTCCCACACTATTGCAATCTCGGACAACATCATTCCAGCGGTCTGACTAGTATACTACATTTTCATGAAACTATTCAGTAATTATCTCCGGAGAGAGGCAGATGTAAAAGTTTCGACCAGAAAAGACATTCAGACTACCCCTTTAAAATGGATACCTCATCAGCAATTGCGTAAGTTACTCCATTTGGAAATACTAACTGCATAGTTTTCAACATATTATACCAAAAGCATTTTAGTTTTGAATTGCAATATTGAAACCCAATGCAGGAGATTTAGTAAATATTCATATAACTCTATTAGTTGAATGTATTAGATTTTCGATTTCAGTTAAAAATTGGCAACCGTTCCGTCATTATTTTAAGTCGCTTGATCGACCGGCATTTTTAGTCAAATAAAAAGTTTCAAGTCACTAGGTTTATACAGAGTTGAGTATGAATGGTTAGATTTGAATATCTTGGTATATTGCTATGGTAATTTGCTAGATACTTAAATTCTTAAATTCGCACGCTTCTTAATAGCACTCTGGCAATACTTTAGAAATAACAAAACGTTCATGATGTAAAATAAAACTGCTTTACGTATTAATTTTGCATTCTGTGACTACTTCAACCCTTTCAGCTCGAGAGCGGTGTACGGATAGACATTTTATTTATCGTTTATCTGTCACGTTTGCAAAACAACTTTCCGATTTCTAACTACAAAAAAGGTAAATGTAAAACTTCTATGACAATAAACTAATACTATTACAATTTTATGACTTTGATATAAGTATGTTGTAAATGCATGTGGCGTCATTGTTCTTTATTTTAATTTGGAACCAGACTCACTTCCGATTAAAAAGTATTAGGATTTTGGATTGATCAATTCGTTGGAGTCGTTCTCACGTCAGTCATTTACAGGAAAGGTTAGTTTAAAACGTCACCAGTATAATAGCTATCATATTGTCGCTTACAAATTTCCAATTGAAAGAAATCCCAACAGGGCATTCCGTTATGTTCTTGATAAACAGTGGACAAGAGATTTAAAAATGGTAATTCATTTTTTCAGGTGCTACTGGATTGGACATTTCTGAACAATATCACATATTTGTCAAAGGAACATAGTTAGTTTTGGTGGAGACTGGAGAAGCATACGAAAGTTGAGCCTTAAAAACGGTAAGGATACATTCCATCTTACTTTTATAGACCTTACTGATGCTTAATCATTTAAACATTCCGGTTTCAGGTTGATAGTACTGTAATTTGATTTCAATGCATTGAGCTGATTAACAAGGAGTTTCACAAAAACTGAGTTTTTGACGGATGGATTTCCCGATTGTTGCAATTAGGCTTAAATATTAGAGGTACTTTCAATTAGTTTACTGATATATTGATATATTTCTTTTACCGACCAATTAAATTTACTCGGAATAACAGGAAAATTACAAAAGTTTTTTGTTTCAAAGGCTTCAATAGATATTTCACATGGGCAATGTTGCAATTCAACAAGTATTGCGCAACAAACAAACCCAAAACGATGTTTTGCTATGTATGAGGTAACCTAACATAAAAGGAAACCATCGAAACAATGAATTATGCAGCAATTGCAAAATTCAACACATTAAATTATCAAACGGGAATTTCAGGATTAAGGTGAAAATAACTTTAAAACCAGAGGTAACTCTACTTGGTTTACCAAATTAGTGGCAATGATGTCTTTTTACTCACCAATTAGCTAACCTTGCTTAACGGAAAACTGATTTGTTTGTTTCACAGGTTCCAATAAAAATCCGAACGAAAAATTTCGTCACGATACGAGCTCTATGGAGAAAAACAAACAACATTGTCTTACAAGGCAACGTGACATGGTGACCACAACCACGGAACAAAAACTCAACAGTTGCAGTAGTAAGATGTCTTCAACAAAGGCTGGGACACTAATAACACTAAAAACCTTTTTACAAGTTTTTATAGATACTTGCTTCGAAATTAGGTTAGTTTATACGACCAAAAAAGAGTACATTCCTGTTAGGATTTGAGAGTTATTATAGAAACTATAGAAGAAATGTGCATAATAATATAGGGATACCGGTACTTCGCATAATACATAAAGCTTCCTTGCATACATAAAGTAGTTTAAGGCAACTGGCAGTTTCGTTTTATAAGTAAATTTTGAAGATAACTTTTTTTGCTTGTTTGTGACATCGCCATTTTCAAGATGTGTTTTAAACTGCAATCCTTTTGACGCAATGGCCACATAAAAACTAAATACAATCCAACTTTACAAGTCAATAAAGTTTTGATGCACGTTATGTTTCAAACCAAAAATTTTACTTTTTTAAAACTTTAACGGCTAGCAGCAGAGTTTTGTCGAAAACGATATTGCGGAATAATAAGTGGAAAGCAATGCTGACTAGTTAGACATGCTGATTAGTTTTAATATAATTGGCAGTAGCATTAAAAATCTATTTTGTTGCTGACATCAACAAAGTAAGTAATTTTCATTTTCAAAGCAACAGTATAAAAAGACAGCATTTCGCATTTCAACTAATTGAGCTGCTAGCAAGTGTAGAATGAAAGACTAAAAAGTAAATACTCTAGAAAACAGATCAGATTACGACAAAGCATTGACAACTTGAGACCAGAACATCTTTAGTAACAAGAATTATTACAAAAAAACATTATTGATTCAAATAAAACTCTACGTTCTAATAAATAAAAATAAACTGATTAGCTGGTGCACAATATTTTGAGACTTTCCCTGCAAAAAAACTAGCCATTATTCAAATTTCCGATGTTGAGCCAGCCACTGATACAATATTCGTCTATATATGGAATTAAAAAGGTCCTACACACATTTAGAATAATTCATTTGTTTAACATTAAAAGTCATATCCAAACGAGATTCAAGTTAGTTGGCTAATTATTGATGAGTAAAAAGGAGACTCAACGTTTCTTAAATGGTTTGAACCCGAAACAGAACGACGCGTTTCGGAAAAATTTAATTCATCTTCAGGTTCTAATGTTTTTTAAAAAATGACAAATATAAATGGTTACATGATTTTTAGTAAAATTTACGCATGTTTTACAATTATACATTATACTGGAAATGACAGTTGTCGGTTTACCTGTTTAATATTACACATTTGTTTAGTACTTAGGTAAGTAAACTGTAGTATTTTGTTGGACTGAAGTGCTCTGTACATAACAAACAGATTTTGTTTTATAAAAATAGTTATATACATACTGAAATTTCACAACATTTTCGAAATTAGTTAACATTTTATACAAAAACAATTTTACCTGTTAAGTCACAATAATAAAATATTTAATAAATAAAACGCGACTCCTTTGTAGAGCTGACTGGTATATTATGTGTCTGTGATGGTAATGCATTGCATTTGGTACGGTAAGCACACAAGACAGAAGAACAAAAGAGTATTCTCTTTACGGCTATTTTACTCATTCCTTTCGCTCCTTCTGTTTTCTATGCTAGTAACCACTCTACTGATCGGATCAGGTATTGTAAATGCATATTGCAATGTAACTTTGCGGGCTAATTCTTGTAGCTTACGACTAGTACAGTTATCTAGTGTACTTAAAAGTTTATTTGTAATTATGTTTTTCATATTGGGAATTTGAAAAAAAGGAAGCACCATAAAAACCTTGGTGATGTTGTTTGTTTCCGTTTGATTTTTGGGTGGCATTGTTATATCTGGATTATGGAGTGTTAAATGAAGTCTATGAAAATCGGATTTTGGTAGAACAATTTCATTTCGATCTATTCTTAATAATCTATCCTTTGTATCATCTAAGAGATTTCTGTTATAATTACGACGAGCAAACTTGTTCATAGTAATATCTAGCTTATTGATTCTATCTTGATTATCAGAACAAATACGAATTATTCTTAACCCACATGAGTATGGTAGAGATTTTATCATGTGTTTAGGGTGATTGGAATTATAGTACAAATATTCATGTTTGGACATGGGTTTCGTAAAAATGGTAGTTGTGATAGTATTGTCTGAATTTAGACTTATATTCACATCCAAAAAGTTTACATTTGAAAAGGAGCCTTCCGTTGTGAATTTCAAGAAATCATGTTTAAAACAATCTTTCAGCCAATCATTAATATCTATAGTCAAGTCCGTTACATCAATTATTGACAAAATATCATCTATAAATCTGCCTTTAAATTGCATTTCTGTTTTCCATATGGATTCCAATTCTACTGCAGCTGTAATATTGGCTATAGATACACTTGAATTATTACCCATTTGAATACCTCGTTTCTGGAAGTACAACTTTTGATCATGTATTACATAGCTGTAATCTAAACTTAAGTCCAGTAATAGTTTTAGCTGTATTTCATTAATTTTAAATGGAAACTTAGTTACATCTTTAAATCTTCGGAAAAAAGTTATACAGTTACGTTTACATACATTAATGGGCAATTCCTGGTACATGGCTTGAATATCTGCAGCAACAATGTAATATTTTCTATTAGAGTACAATTTTAAATTATTCAACAATGTAATAAGATGTGGTGTGTCGATTAACAATGTTGCAATATGTACAGTTAGAGGTTTCAAAATTGCGTCAAGTAGTATTGCTATGCCTCTGTTTATCGTATGTATAGTGCTACAAATCGGTCTTCCTACTGGAAAGTTTTCAAAGTTTTTATGAATTTTAGGTAAAATATAGAAATTTGCTGGTTGATGTGTTTTCGGAACTATAGATTTTAAATTGATTTTAAATCCTACAAAATTTACATTGTGATTATGACTGACTTTATCTTTAAAATCTTCGATTGCATTTTCATATTGAGTAATAGTCGTAGGTGCATAGGTATTTAAATCATTAAGTTGACGTTCTACTTCTTGAGAGTAGTCACTTTTATTCATAATAACTATGCCTGCGTTTTTATCGCTTTGTCTTATTACTACTTCATGTTCCATTAGAAATGAATTAAGTTGGTCAACTAAGTACTCATGAAATGGTTCTGGTTTTACTCTGACTCGTTTCAAGATATTTGTACATTCTTTTGCAAAATCATTACCGAAAATCACGTTTTCTAAAGGACTTCTCACTTTACATGTTGATATTGCTTTTTTTAGTTTAATTGCTATTTTTGTAACATCGTCGATTTTGTTTTCAGTGCCTCTATTCATGAAAAACACTTTCCAAGCGTATTTACGTATACCTTCCGCAATACTTTTACTTATTTTGTCGTAGTTTGGTTTTAAGTTAAAATTAAATTTAAACCCGAGAAAGAAGCAAAGTTCTACCGCTTTTGGAATACTAATATCAGTTAAGTTGTGTAAACAAGAAGGATATTTTTTCATTTCGAAATAAAAATACTTCAGTTTTCTTTGTGATGGATTTGGGAGTGAATAAAAATTAGGAAATATTTTGCTCATATTTACAAATCTACGGTTTCTCTTGAATCTGCCGACAACTGTCTCGTTGTATCAGTAATCATCGTTATCATAAGAATTTCTATTGGATGTTAGACCTCTGTTTCGGTTAAAATTGGGATTTTTATTTCTTTTATATCGCTGTTTAGGAAACAGAGTTTCGTATGACTTAACTCCGTGTCTTCGATCAGAGTCTTTGTTTCTATTTGTGGACTGGTATCTGTTAATATTATGACTATTAGAGGCTGACATGTTTGCTTGACCTTGAATTTCTGTTTGTCCTAAAGGAATATCTGGTACTGCTGCTTGGTTTTCATTGGTGGTCTGAGCATCGGTTTCACTTGCAATTTGACCGTCTGAGTCAGGATTACTGTTATTATTTACTGATGGGATATTAGCAGGCTGATTGTTACCCAAAAATTGATTTAATTGAGAGTGAGCTGTATTACTGCACAGATCTACCTTTCCTGATAATACAGCTTTGGATAATTGTTCAGCATATCTATTACGTATTAGTGTGGGGGGATCTTCTTTCATCTTTCTCCACCTATTACTCAATATGAAAATGCAATCGAAGATTTTAAAGATAAAGTCAGTCATAATCACAATGTAAATTTTGTAGGATTTAAAATCAATTTAAAATCTATAGTTCCGAAAACACATCAACCAGCAAATTTCTATATTTTACCTAAAATTCATAAAAACTTTGAAAACTTTCCAGTAGGAAGACCGATTTGTAGCACTATACATACGATAAACAGAGGCATAGCAATACTACTTGACGCAATTTTGAAACCTCTAACTGTACATATTGCAACATTGTTAATCGACACACCACATCTTATTACATTGTTGAATAATTTAAAATTGTACTCTAATAGAAAATATTACATTGTTGCTGCAGATATTCAAGCCATGTACCAGGAATTGCCCATTAATGTATGTAAACGTAACTGTATAACTTTTTTCCGAAGATTTAAAGATGTAACTAAGTTTCCATTTAAAATTAATGAAATACAGCTAAAACTATTACTGGACTTAAGTTTAGATTACAGCTATGTAATACATGATCAAAAGTTGTACTTCCAGAAACGAGGTATTCAAATGGGTAATAATTCAAGTGTATCTATAGCCAATATTACAGCTGCAGTAGAATTGGAATCCATATGGAAACCAGAAATGCAATTTAAAGGCAGATTTATAGATGATATTTTGTCAATAATTGATGTAACGGACTTGACTATAGATATTAATGATTGGCTGAAAGATTGTTTTAAACATGATTTCTTGAAATTCACAACGGAAGGCTCCTTTTCAAATGTAAACTTTTTGGATGTGAATATAAGTCTAAATTCAGACAATACTATCACAACTACCATTTTTACGAAACCCATGTCCAAACATGAATATTTGTACTATAATTCCAATCACCCTAAACACATGATAAAATCTCTACCATACTCATGTGGGTTAAGAATAATTCGTATTTGTTCTGATAATCAAGATAGAATCAATAAGCTAGATATTACTATGAACAAGTTTGCTCGTCGTAATTATAGCAGAAATCTCTTAGATGAAACAAAGGATAGATTATTAAGAATAGATCGAAATGAAATTGTTCTACCAAAATCCGATTTTCATAGACTTCATTTAACGCTCCATAATCCAGATATAACAATTCCATCCAAAAATCAAACGGAAACAAACAACAACACCAAGGTTTTTATGGTGCTTCCTTTTTTTCAAATTCCCAACATGAAAAACATAATTACAAATAAACTTGTAAGTACACTAGATAACTGTACTAGTCGTAAGCTACAAGAATTAGCCCGCAAAGTTACATTGCAATATGCATTTACAATACCTGATCCGATCAGTAGAGTGGTTACTAGCATAGAAAACAGAAGGAGCGAAAGGAATGAGTAAAATAGCCGTAAAGAGAATACTCTTTTGTTCTTCTGTCTTGTGTGCTTACCGTACCAAATGCAATGCATTACCATCACAGACACATAATATACCAGTCAGCTCTACAAAGGAGTCGCGTTTTATTTATTAAATATTTTATTATTGTGACTTAACAGGTAAAATTGTTTTTGTATAAAATGTTAACTAATTTCGAAAATGTTGTGAAATTTCAGTATGTATATAACTATTTTTATAAAACAAAATCTGTTTGTTATGTACAGAGCACTTCAGTCCAACAAAATACTACAGTTTACTTACCTAAGTACTAAACAAATGTGTAATATTAAACAGGTAAACCGACAACTGTCATTTCCAGTATAATGTATAATTGTAAAACATGCGTAAATTTTACTAAAAATCATGTAACCATTTATATTTGTCATTTTTTAAAAAACATTAGAACCTGAAGATGAATTAAATTTTTCCGAAACGCGTCGTTCTGTTTCGGGTTCAAACCATTTAAGAAACGTTGAGTCTCCTTTTTACTCATCAATAATTAGCCAACTAACTTGAAGCTTTTTCTACAGCTTAGAAACAGCATAGCTTCAAAATATTGTCTACACAGGTTTATAGTTTTGGAAAAATGTATTTCCAGAACCTCGATTTTTGTTTGTAATACATACTATAACAAACCAAACCTTTTTTACTTCAGCTGTTGATTAAGATTGTCTTATGTGCATCAAAGCAAGCGAAGTTATGTTACGTTTACGTATCAACATATTTTTTGCTGTTGCTTTTTTAATTTCAGAGTTTAGCTAAATTAATGGTATTGCACCCGTTGCTTGCTGAATGTCCCTCGTAATTCAAGTTCTGCAGCAGATATCTTCATAACAAAAGATTCAAATTCCCGATATCGAGCCAGGTAGGCAAAGATTTGTCTACATAAATAATAAAAAGGTCCTATGATAGTTTAGAATAATTCCTTTGTTCGAATCGTTTTCTGGCAATTAAAGTTATATCTAAATACAGTGGCCAATTTCTACAGCACAAAAACAGCATACCTTAAAAATATTGTTTATAAAGGTTTACAGTTTTGGAAAAATGTATTTCCAGAACCACGATTACTTTTTGTAATACTTACTAAATCAAACCCAGCCTTTTTTACTTCAGCGGTTAATTAACATTTACAAAAGGGGTTTTAAAGTAAGCTATTTTCTTGTCTTAATGTCCATCAAAGCAAGCGGAGTTATGTTATGTTTTTTGCTGTTCCTTTTTTTATTTCAGAGTTTGGCTTAATTAATGGTATTACAGCCGTTGCTTGCTGAACTTGAATTTTAATCCTGCAACAGATCTCTTCATAACAAAACATACTTCTAGCAAAATTCAGATGTATTTTACTTCAACAATTCAATTAATTTGTAGCATTGCTTGGAAATGTTCAACAGAGTTTTGTTCTCTATTTATAAAATTATGATCTGCATGTTAGCCTCTGTAGAAGAAAGGTACATTAAAGGGCTGCCATAACAGTTTGAGAGCGGTGTTGAGTTGACTTGACGCATCATTACTTGACTTGAAGGAAAAAAGCATTGACATCATTTTTGTGACTATCTGAACTTAGCCGCCTGATCCCTGTTTGAACAGGACATAAACTTGAAACAAAGTAATATTACTATTTGACTTACATAATGTGAGTCTAGTTTAAAATATCCAGGCGTAGTTTTGAAACCAGTTATAGAAACATGTACCTACAAGAATTAGGAATATATTTTCAATGTCTTTTAAAATATAGTAAATGTTTAAAAACACGCCAAATTATATTGCAATGTAACGGCACTTTTGTATTGCAATTTAGTCGAGATAAGTATGGAGGCGGATGTTGGCGAATGGATTTTTTCGCACCGCATGCGCATGTCACTTTATATATATTCAGGCGACTAAAACGTAGGCAATACGTATACACGCAAGTCATAAAACAAAAAATAATTTTATTTTGATTCCAATAGAAACCCTTTACTCTGCTAGTAGGAGTATTATAATATCACTTTGCATTTGGTATTATTTGGCTTTTTTGAGAATCACTTCAAGTCTATATTCATGATAATAGTCAACCACACATATATACGTACTCCACCAGTTTTATAAAACAATCGCGCCTGCCTTAATAGTGTGTGTGATTTCAAGCATGAAGTTACAGTAATCATTGATATCACCCACGCACAGGTATTTCATAGTGTGTCGAAATTCCTTTTTTAAACTACACGTGTCAACGCAACTCAAGGTTACCTAAAAAGTGACTGTCTAACGGTTCACATTCAAGCCATATTTCAACGCTTCAGAACTGTAAAAGGACGGATTCGACTTTTTAAAAATGATTTAAGCAAAGCAAAAGCTCGACGTTGTTAAATATTATTTTGGCATTTCTCAAATATTCTGTTTGGACCCATACTGTTTGTCAGGAATTTCTATATTAGAAAAAATGTATTTTCTAAAACAACACCTGGCGTAGGGAGTAGCATGATCAGCAAGGTGCTCTCCCCAGCGGGAGTCGGCTCATTGCACTACGAGTTCGATGAACGCTGCGATTATTCCTCAGCAAACATGTCAACCTTTGAAGCCAAAAATGTCTTCAGCTAACAATATTTATATTATTAAATCTAACATTATATGGAATATAATATGAATTACAAATGGGTTTTTGATTAAGTCAACCGCAGTTTGCTATACTACTCTAAACTAATTAACTAAAGATGCGCTTGCTTGTTTTGTGTTTTATATACAAAATACAAAGTTGCTTTGCATCCATTTTAACATCCTAAAACGAATGACTTAAAATATTCATTTATAAATACGCTATAATTTGTGACATTACGAATTTGAAAGCTGAACTGCGGTTTTATGGTACATTTGAATATAGGTTGAACTGTAGCATTGCCTTCTGGACTTCCCGGAAGAAGTATTTTCAGCGTTTTTGAAAACAGATTTTTTCTGATATTGCAAAAAAGTTGCAACGTCCGATTAACTGAGATTATCAACGAGAATATTATCGTAAAAGTAATTTTGGAAACTGGTCTCGTTTAAGATTATATTTTTATTAACCTGCACTAAAATGTATGCATGCTGGTTACCCGCTATGATCACACAATCCATTTAAATTAAATTTACAAGATAAAGGTTCTTGTACCATGACAACATGCTTATTCTAATTTTGTTTGTAAGCCATCGCAACTAAAATAATAATTTACTAAAAATATGACATCTAATATACAGGTTTAGTTACTAAGCAAAGTACCGGTGTTGACTTTAGTTCAAAAGGTAAGTCATAATTAGTTTTGGTATGTATTTTACACGTAGCGATTTTAGTAACATAGTCACGTAGCAACGTGATTAGTTTTGCATATGATATTATTCGTGTTGTTATTGTCTTCACGTATTTTTAGATTTTTTATAATTTTACTGTGAAGTTTGAATGTTTCAAGCTCGCTTAAAAAGCACTGTCAACAAACGTTATATATGTGTGACGTAAAATAAGAATTGTTGGGTTTTTGCTTGACATACGTGAAGTGTTCAAATAAATGTTTGTTAAACTTGCAAATATGCAAATGTGCTTACGTTATAGAACTTTTACTACTTGCAACGTACGAAATTTATAACTTGGATTTGTATTGTTACTCCATTGTCGCTTGAAGTTTAAGTGATATGACTTTGTGCTCAATATTTAACATAAAAAGATGTTATTGAAAAAATTAAAATTAAAACATTAGAAACCTAATGTGGTAAACAAAAGTGCCATCTCAAGTTTCCACAACTTTGTTTGTCATTTATTTCCTTTTCCATTTGTTACGTTATGAATGGTGCAAAAATGAAAGTGGGAATGTTTTATTAAATTATGTATCAGCCAAAATTTGTTTTTTTGAGATGTTTACATGAATTACACCAATGCATCTTGGATAGTTGAAACAAGCAAATAATATAATTTGCTATACTGCTAATTGCTCTACTATATAATACAGTTCAGGTTCTACTGGTTCAGTGTTTCTGCAATTTAATTTTACATACATGCCTTGGTTTCTAAAGTTTAAGATTTCTTCCCTGCATTTTCTGTACATATTTATAGAAACACCTTTCAGATTAGGAAACACACGTGTATTCAGCAGGCAGCTCTTCTGCACCCTTCGTTGTTCATGTCCCAATATATAATTAGAAAATTGAAACAGTGTACAAGTTATTATTGTGTTTACGGGTACCTGAATGGACGAGAGTAAGTACAAGCAGCAATATACATAAGTTGTATTATACTTCAGGAAAGTTGTGTATAGTGGGAATAAGTAGTCTTACCAAAAACAGGCTTACTGTTCTATAAATACATTTGGTAATTTTCCATGCCAAGAGTTGCAAGTAACGATAAGAAGCAAAGTACACAAATTTCAACGAATACATATTGCATTTTTGTGTATTCATCTGACTGCTTAGGCTTTTAGGTAATCCTGCTTTAGGTACATCGTACAAAGCACGCATTAGTTTGCTCCACTCCTTCTCGTCACAGTCTGTCTTTATTTAAGCATCGTCGCCAGAAAAAAAAACCTCCGTATATTCAGTCGGTTCTCGGAAAATGGTGAGCGTAGTGCAGTATAATTTTTATGTACACAGGCGCTACTAGTAATATTTTTTTAAATACTACAAACATCTAATTGCAGAGTGAAGCGTCTAGAAGCTTAGCTTGTTAAGTTTAGGACAAAATAATTTGTACAAATCATAAGCATTGTCATAAGCTGAATACTTGAACTGAAACATTTGACAAACCCGCAGTTGTATTTAGAAGTTACAAGAAAGTAGTCACTTCTGTTGCAAACGTAAACTCACTTGTGCTCATCAAAAACCAGATAATAGAAGTTTCAGAGCAATCTGTTATAAATATCTAACTTTTAGATTTAGCTCGCTGTTTTGACTAAACACATTATAAAGACATGGCATATGAAAGCAATAAACGAAAGATGGATCCTAATTCCACAGATGAAGACCTTATTGGTAAACAATTCAAATCTTTTAGCAGTGAAGTTCATGAGTTGAAAATACCAATAAACACTTCTAAGAAAATTGAATCCAAAGATTCCATTAACTCAATTCAATATCAATGGCACCAAAAAGATGTGCAATGGCTGCTTTTAATACTCCCAGAAGAGGTAAAACCTTGTTTTCTTAAAGCAGCAAAATTTGTCAAATTTTATAAACATACTTTTTATATAACTTTTTTTCCTTTTTAGATTTGGCACATGGTTCTGGACAATGTTAACGATACATCTTGCCTTGAAAATTTGTCCAACGCTTCGATATACTTTAGGCTGCTTCTAAAACCTCGACGTATTTACTTTCTGTTTCCAAATGTATTCCGAATTCTTGCTCCAAAGATTGGATACGGTAGGGATGAAAACAATTCTATGGCCTACTATGATGACTACTTTTTAGATTGGCCATTTTGGTTCCATATGATTATCAAGCTTAGACGTGTGTGCTCATCTTGGAAAAATAGTGTTGATAACTATTATGACAACCACTGGCTGAATTACCAAATGGAACATGACCATTACGATCAAGACCAACAATATTGCGAAAACCCTAAAACGATTGGAGAACTTACACGTAATTTTGCATTCAAATTTGATGAGGGATGGGATCGGTTCATTGACCACTGTTGTGACCATTTCGAAATAACTCATGGAAACAAAGTTGACCGAAATCCATTCTTTGGGCGGATCCTAACTCTGGATAAAAACAATCAACGAAACTGGTATCAGAGCCAACTAGATATACTATGGGATGCTGAAACCGTTAACAATTCTATTTTAAGACTGATGCGAGGTTACTATGGACAACATGTTTGGAATCTGGTTTTCAAAATTCACGACAACTATTTATCCAGATTGGACTACATCCGACTACTTCATGAGTGGCTTGTTTTGCTGCCAAATTTGAAAACTCTAAAAATTTACTATTCAAGCGACGATTCCAATATGGCAGGAGGTATGACATTTTCAGAAAACGTGTTACAACAAATGGAAGCCGAGTTACATGAAAATCCTTTTCCAAAACTGAAACAGTTGAACTTTCTAAAAACAGAGAATCTGCCTTCTCCTGTGTTCAACAATTTAATTAGTGTAAACAACCATATTTCTAAGTTGGACGTACAACGGCATAACGTTCATGAAAAATATGGTTTGCATACAGTTCAACTACCCAATTTAACCCAGTTATCCTGGAAAATTTGTTCCGACGCAGACATTGATCATTTGGAAGCTACAAAGCTTGACTGGATGCAACTGGAAAAGCTGCATTTGCCATACCCGCCTAACACTGAAAGTGGAAGCGCTAGTTTTGATAAATGGTTGAGAATCTTTGAGCTGGCGAACCAGAAGTTATCTGGTAGTACTAAACTGGCCGATTTAATGATTCAGCTTCCGGGATTGGAAGATTCTATCATGGAATACTTGACGAAAACAGGTTCACTGAAATTAAATTTGCCAAATGTGCAGCGCCTTAAGCTGCTTTTGTCGAGTCCTAGTAGTCTAGACTTTCTGTTACCAATGAAGGATAGTTTGAAGCTTCTGGATGTTTCTGCGTGTTATTTGAAACAAACTGACAACTTTAAGAAACCCAAGGTCGGATTATATGGGGTGAACAAGGTGGAAAAGCAAGTGGGTGTAACCCAGTTTTACGAATGGGAGGAAAAGCTGTTTGAATCCAATTTTTGGACATTGTTTCCAAAACTGGCTAAAATTACACGGTATGACTCCCAAGAAGTGTTGATGCGAGGAAAGCAAGCAATTTCTTTAAAATGGTTTTGAAAACTTGAGTATGGCCTTTCATACGTGCAAATGTCAATACTGTACATAATAATAGATTTGCAATAAATGTATATGTCAGAATAAAATCTGTACGTGCTCATAAAGATTTCAATTGTAAACTGACATTTAAAATAAAATATTGTTTAGACTTTCAAATGAAATATTAGTCAGCATACCTATTAAAGATAAAAATATACTGCATTGCATTTCACTATTTCCTCAAAAGAAATCCGAGGTTTAGTGTTTAATTTAATGTTGAATTTAATTTTACATACATACTTTTATTTTGGATACCCTTTTGCATTATGAAACACACATAAGGAATCTGATTTTCGTTTGCTAAAAAAGCATACAAATTCAAGTTTACTTCTTAATTCGGTTACAACTATTATGCGAATCAAGATACAAGTTAGAGCTTGGCCGTGTCACGTCACAGCACCCAAAATGTCAAGCTAATGCCCAGCATTAGGTAGCATTTACATTAGCAAGGTTTTTCATATTATGTATTACATGACATTACAAGATCATTCAAAACTCTGAAGACGTGTATGTGTACTTTACTCGAAAATTTGATGTCAACTTAAATAGTAATTTAATTCTTAATTAACCAGTATGACTTAACTGGGCGTGCTTGCAAACTTGATATACATGTCATTACACATTCCTGCATACAACGTGCTGACAAAAGGAGACAAAGGCCAAGGGAAAATGCTTCAAGACAAAAAATGCGTTTACGGACGGACGTCCGTGGTTACCAATTCGAAAACGTATTCTTTTTAAAATGTTTAATATACCAAGCAAACAGTCGAGAACTTATGTGTTTAAAATCATAAAAAATATAATTGTTTATGTAAAATAATATTACTAAAATTATAAACGTTACTGAATTGTGTATGCACAATTTACTTTGGTATTGTATCCTACTATACGAAGATTTTCTCGCGCTGCATTCGTGATGACGGTAAGTTTACATTTATATGTTCGAAGATTGAAAAATGAAAATTTTTGGAAATTGAAGGATACACCTACCATTGGCTATACTTTAAATACCTATACGTAAGAATTTAAAGTTCATTATACAAATGTAATACGTAAAAACTTGATAGAAATAAGAATATTATTATTGAAAAATGAAAGTTATAATTACCATTAGAAATACTTTTAGTTTTAAACACCCAAACGTACGAATATCAAGTTAATTTTTAAAATGTTCCAGGTAAAATTGTACTAGATATATAAATATTATTATTGGAAACTTCTACAAGTGAAATTTTTATGTTAGATTAAGAATAAATTTTTATTGTAATTTTGTATGTTTATGTTTCTGTTGCCCTATGGGTCCTTTGATCCTAAAAGGGCGAAGTTTAAATAAATTATTATTATTATTATTATTATTATGTTCGAAGAAGAAGCAAACCTTTTGCAAGTGTACTCTAGCATTACGCAACACAGCGTAAATCTGGAAATGAATTTTTAAAAACAAAAAATGAAATACTTCACTAATAGTGACTGGCTTTAAACATCGTGCTTGCAACATGGAAAAAACTTTATATAGAAGGAAACAGTGTTTTGACTACATCAGTTTTATTCTCACTGCACTCCAACGCAATGATTTGCTTCTTGAGGTAATGAGGCATTATCTTGTAGCTTTATGTAGTCCTGAACTGTATACACATTATTAGAGCAAAAACTATTACTGTGATGTCTTCCTACACTATGGGGATTGGCTAACTATTGCAACAGCATCATTCCATCGGTTTGCATGGTGTATTTTATTTTTATCAAACCATTTAGTAATTATCTCCGGACAGAGGCAGAAGGAAAAGTTTCAACCAGAAAGGACATTAAAACTACCCCCTTAAAATGGAAAACTCATCTGCAATCGCGTAAGTTACTTCTTTTGAAAATACTAACTGCCTAATTCTCAACATATTATACCAAAGCATTTTAGTTTTGAATTGCGCTACTTGAAAACAAATGCAGAAATTTTAGTACAAATTCATATCACGCTATTAGTTGAATGAAATAGATTTTTGTTTTCAGTTAAAAATTGGAAACCGCTCCGAGATTTCTAGTTAAATAAACGGTTTCGAGTCACTAACAAGGAAACTTTCCCAGCGGAATCATCGAAAACCAAACAGGTTATACTGCGTTTTATAGAGCATTTTTCGTAGATTAAAATAATGGTAATCATCGTCTTGAATGGGCCTGTGTTTGTCTTTTAAGAGGGAAAAAAGATTTGTGACCTTTGGTACTTTAGCCGGCTTGTAATAGGTCTTGGAGGTTGAAACTTGCAAGTATTTATTATGCGATGAGTGTTTGTCAGTAAATCATTGTTCTAAACGCTCAACGATGCTAAAATTAAATTTTGTCCTGAATATCGCAGAATTAGTACGGCCGAACTTATATATACCGTAAACCTTAAGCGGCCAATCTTAAAGGTTAAAGGTCACAGCAGGTTCAAATAAAAGTTGAGTAGCGATTTACGGGAGGGACCACCAAAAATTGAACTTTCCCATTTTTTAAAAACTTTAACTACCTGCGGATAGTAGGTCTCAAGGAAAGGGTCCATAGTTCATGCCAAATTACAGCCCTCTAAACCAAGCAAGTAGCTAGTCAATTGTTTACAACCTCCCTTTAGAATTGACCGCTTAGGGTTTATGATAGTTATGTTTGGTTTTATTCAGGACAAAATTTAATTTTAGCATCGTTGAGCGTTTAGAACATTAATTTACTGACAAACACACATCGCATAATAACTACTTGCAAGTTTCAACCTCCATGACCTATTACAAGCCGGCTAAAGTACCAAAGGTCACAAATCTTTTTTCCCTCTTAAAAGACAAACACAGGCCCATTCAAGACGATGATTACCATTAATTTAATCTACGAAAAATGCTCTATAAAACGCAGTATAACCTGTTTGGTTTTCGATGATTCCGCTGGGAAAGTTTCGTAAGTTTATACAGGGTTAAGTATGAATGGTTGGAATTGAAAATCTTGGTTTATGGCTACGGTAATTTGCTAGATACTTAAATTCTTGAATTTGACGCTTTTTACCATGATTCTGGCAATATTTTTGAAATAACAAAATGATCATGATGTAAAATCAAACAGCTTCACGAATTAATTTTGTATTCTGTGATTAATTGAACTCTTCTAGCTCAAGAGCGGTGTACTAATAGTACTAATAGAAATTTCGTTATCGTTTACTGGTCGCGTTCGAAGAACAATCTTTCCGATTTCTAACCACAAAAAAAGTTAAAGTAAAACAACTATTAAGCCATGCAATTTTATAAATTTTATATAATAATATTGTAAAATCATGTTGGTGTTATTGTTCTTTATTTTATTTTTTAATCGGATTCACTTCCGTTTAAAAAGTATCAGGATTTTGGATTGATGCATTCGCTCGAGTCGTTCTCATGTCAGTCATTTACGAGAAACTTTAGTTTAAAACATCACCGGTATTGTAGCTTGCAAATTCACCAACTAAGAAATCCAAACAGGGCATTCCGTTGTATGTACTTGATAAACAGTGGACAGGAAGTTTTTAAAAAATCATTTTTTCTAGTGCTACTGGATTGGGCGTTTTTGAACAAGATCACATATTTGGTAAAGGAACTTTGTCATTTTGGTTGCGCCTAGAAAAGCATACGGAAGTTGAGCTTTAGAAACGGTAAGGATACTTTTATAGACTTTATAATTTAGACAATCCAGCTCACAGTACTGTAATTCTATTTCAGTCCATAGAACTGATTAACGAGAAGTATAACAAAAACTGAATTTATGAAGAATGGATTTCCCAAATGTTGCAAATAAGCTAAAATATTAGAGATATTTTTAATTAGTTTGCTGATATACCTACCTACTGGTCATAAATTACTTTAACCAATCAATTAAATTTACTCTTAATAACAAGAAACTTAATACTTCATGCTTAGTTAGGCTCTTCCTAGGATTTTATCTTACATTCTTGTTAAAAGTCGCTTCTCCGTTTTTTTTGCACCACACGGGAAAAACCAGAAAAATGAGCAACTACGGACTCCGACGAAATAACAGCTCCTGTGGATCATCAAATCGGCAGCAGTACGAGCCGTTCATGCAGCATGAATCATGCTTGGAAGTAGCCGGGGATATTCCGTTGCGCAAATGCCCCAGATGGCCACCGTTAACACAGTGAGCGCAACTCCTCCACCCCAGTATTATCCAGCCCCAAATCGGACAACATCTTTGAACGACGCAGCAAGCGTCCGAGATTGCATGTACTGGCCGAGTTCATTGAACTCAAGAAATGCATCTCCAGCTCTTCAACCAAGTACTACGTATATAAACAATCAGGCAAACAACGCTGGCGATTACATGTATGCTCAAGCTCCTCCTAAGGTTTACTTTTCGGGACCTGACGGAAAAGGTCAACGTCAACAAAAGAGCATTTTTTGTTTGAAAGGCTCTAATAGATATTTCACATGGGAAATGTTGCAATTCTACAAGACAACAGAGTTTGTATTATACAACAAGTAAACCCAAAACGATGTTTTACTATGTTTGAGGTGACCAAACATTACAGGAAATCATCGAAACAATAAATCATGGAGCAATTGCTAAATTCAAATTAGATTTAAAACGGGGATTTCAGGATTAACGTCAAAATAACCTTAAAACTAGAGAGGTAACTTTACTAGGTTTAGCCATTTAGTGGCAATTAAGCTCTTTTACTGTCCAGTTAGCTTACTCAGCTTAAAAGAAAACTGATGTTTTTTGTTTCACAGGTTCCAATAAAGTCCAAACGAAAACCTTCTTCACGATAGGAGCGCTATGGTGAAAAACAAACAACATTTCAACACAACAACACGTTGCCTCGTTCACAACATTGTCGTACAATGCCTGCGTGACATGTTGACTACAATCACAAGAATGCAAAAGTTGCAGTAGTAAGATGTCCTCAACAAGGGCTTGGACACTAATAACAGTTAAAATACTTTATTGGAAGGTTTTATACATGTTTGCTATGAATTTAGGTTAGCTTATACGAAAAAAAGAGTAAAATCCTGTTAGGATTTGAGAGTAATTAGCTCACTGCTTTGCAAAGAAGCTATTTAAGCATTTGTGTGTCCGTCTGTCTGTCTGTCCGTCCGTCTGTCTGTCTGTCCGTCCGTCTGTCTGTCTGTCCGTCCGTCTACTTTATTTTCTAGGGTTGAAAAATATTTTTCCAAGTTATAATTTTAAAATATGCGACCGTAGCAGCGAGCATGCTTTATTGTTTACGATGGATGTTTATAGTGTTGTAGTGTATGTTAGTGGGGGCGAGCATATTGATACCAACATATCGATATCTTTAGTATTGAATAGCATGGGGATATTCATATGGATATAAACATATTGATAGTTTTAGTGCATTTATGCATGGATGGGGTTGCCTGTCCGTGATGCTCGTCGCCGTTACGTTTACCTAGATTTTATTGTTAGTTGGTAAGGTTTCTAATTGTTATAAATTGCAAAATGTCTGTAATTGGCTGGGGTCAAATGGAGGAGAATTCTGGCTATACGTGGAGTTTTCCAGAAAGATTGAGAAAGGTTTCTTTGCTTGTGTTTCAAAGCAATTAAAGAGAATGGTTAATCTTATTAGTGATATGTATAGCCCAGGCACTTATGTACATGCGTAAGCTTCAAACATGGAAAAATGTGCACTAGTACAAAAGTAGCAACGACATTCACAAAATGTAATTTTTCCGAGATTTTCCCGATTTTTGAGCATTGACTTTTTTCGGGCTCTGTATTTCTTTATGGATGTGCACAAAACCCATGAACTGGCACTCGTTTGTGTTGATATAAGTCAAGGTATCTTGGGTTTATTTCATTTGATCCTAAGCATTATCCTACCTATAGAACCGGATATGCGGTTTTTTCGAAAAATGGGTGCACTCGATTTTCGTGAAATTTTGAGGTTGTTTTTTCCCAAATCTCTTATAACAACTACATATTTCTATATAACTTGAAATGCTAATGCGATTCAGAGAGCCCATGAGTTGCCTTATATTTTAGGATATTTTGCTTGCTACATATATTTTTAGTTTTCCCAGAAGAACATTAATGTTTTTGAATTTAATATTAAAATTCTTGCTTTGGATCATTTTCAAACTTAGCTGACACTAAAAATACATGTAGCAGTAGCGAGCCGGATGTACCTGCAGTAGATTCTGCTAAGTTTGTGGATTATATAATGCATACCATTTATGATCTGACGGTACAAATCTGTGTTGTAACACCCCCTAACTTTTAAAGTAAGAAAATTTTCACGTATGCCGCAAGAAAAAATTTTGCATCCTAAATTTCAGATAAGTGGTTCTCTTAAAAGAAGCAAGCTGGCGTCACGATTTTTTGCACACATAATGATTTATGACTCTTTTATCAACTCACAAAGTTACAAGCTTCTCGATCGTCTTACCTCAAACTTATGCTTATTGAAATCTTTCTCATTCTTTTTGGAAAACTCTACGTATAAGGAAGTGCAAGCTGGGAGTCGTGGTCCTTTTTCGTGCTGAAACTCTGTCAGTCTGTTGTAACTTTGTTGATGTCAGTTGTCTTGTTAAAATTGTAATAAAGTTGTTAAAATTAGTGATCTGTGCTGTCTCCCCGTCATTTTAGCTGTAGTATTCTAGTTTGTATCGTTGGCATTTATAACTGAGTAACGAACATATAGAAACAAGGAAATATGCATAATATTATTAGTACACAGGTACTTCGCATAGTCCTTAAAGCTTCCTTTCACTTTCAAGTAGTGAAGGCAACTGACAGCTTCATTTTTGTAAGTAAATTTTGAAGATAACTTTTTTCTGCTTCTTTGTAACATCGCCATTTTTTGAATACGTTTTAAACTGCAAGCCTCTGAAGCGACAACCGTTGTCCTATGATTCCTACGGTTCCCTGTGTTACCTGGTTTCCCCCAAAACGCCCATGCCAAAGTCCCATTTCCCAACTTATGCAAGATGGCAGCCATGAAGAAAGAACGTGGACACAAGACAATGTTCTCTTCTCCATCTCTCAGCAGCAACTATTTTATTTTTCAGCCGAAGCTTAACTTTTATCTCCAAGCCGAAGCTTGGTACACACAAGAAAGTATTCATACGCTGACCGCATCACAACTCATAGTGCATGCATCAGCACATTACAATAGTCAATGGAGCACACAGTGCTACACACTCCGCCCACATTTTTTAAATTTTAAATACCATTTAAAGCTTTTTTGTAATTAATATTTAACTATTTTCTAATAACAATATCGAATTCTACAAGTCATATAACATACATCCACAATCCTTCCCCCGGGCATGAAAAGCACGAAGAAAAGCATACAGAAAACACATCACAAATGTTTTTCTTTGTTTTTCTTTCTAACATTAACAATATAGAATTATAGCTGCACTTAACATTTTTCAGAGATTTTAAAATTTTAACAATCATAACAATTTTGTAACAAATATCAACAATACATAAATTTCATAAAACAATCATAATAGTCAATTATCAATTTTCATTCAAACAATACTCAATATTCAAAATAACAATTGACCATTTCACAAACAAAATTATTTCAGCATATTTCATTCATAATACCAAAATTACTTTCAAATAACCATTACCAAAATAACAATTCAATTTCAATTCAACAACAATTCATTATCTCAATTTCAAAATATTTCAACATAGCAAATACTAATCTTCTGGCATATCATCCTCAGAATAGACGGAAATAATAATAAATCAAAACAAACAGATACATCGTCTTCTGGCATTGCATCATCAGATCAGACGGAACAAAATCAAATAATAAAGTAACAAATACATCGTCCTCTGGTAAATCATCCTCAGATCAGACGGAACAAAAAAATCAAATAAAAAATCAATACATCGTCTTCTGGCATATTATCCTCAGAACAGACGGAAAAAAATCAAAACAACAAACAGATACATCGTCCTCTGGTATATCATCCTCAGAGCAGACGGAACAAAAATCAATACATCGTCTTCTGGTATATTATCCTCAGATCAGACGGAACAAAAATTAAATCAAAACAAGAAATACATCGTCCTCTGGTAAACTATCCTCAGAGCAGACGGAACAATCAATAAATCATAAATCAAACAAATACATCGTCTTCTGGTATATCATCATCAGAACAGACGGAAAAATCATCAAATCATAACAAACATTTCATTCAAATCAAATAATTCATAATTTATCTTTCAAATTGTCATAATACCAATTCCAAAATGACAGAATCCTTATGCACAAAGAGATTCCATCACAACCTGTGCAGAAGTAACAAAAACAAAGCACAGAAAACAATTATTAACTTCATATAAAATATCAAATCAACCAATAAAATGTATTAAAATGTTTAGCTTATTCGTTTGGCTCTCGCAAGACATCTGAAACTATAACTCAAAACGAATCAATCACAACAATTAAGAATTACTTAACAACACAACAACTTTTTCAGCAGATTTTCTCTGAAAAGACAAATCCACCAAAAATAAACCTTTCTATTCATATCATGCATTCCTTTTTACCTTGTTTGCAATAAAATAAAACTGAAGCTAATGACAACGTCTCATCATTACTCTTCCATTTCATTACAAAATTACCTAATATTGATCATGTCTACCTAATATTTCCATTTTAAAATGAATTAACGACTGAAAATGTAGAAACAGCTAAGGAGCAAGTTGATCAGTCTCACTCTTCCTAACTTGATGTTTCCTATAATACCTACAATCGCGTTCATTGTAAAATAAGTAGACAGTCAATACTAATACCAACGAAATACCTATTTCCATTCATTCTGCATGATATAAACTCAAAACTTAATAAACCTTATCATATACTTGTTAAAATTCTGTCAAAACCTTAAAACTCAACATTAATTCCGTTCATCATTTAAAACATACCTATTATTGCTGCTATTCATAAACTTTTCATTCATTAACTGAGAATAGTAACTACTATTATTCAAATATGCACCTTGTTCACAGGGGCAATAACTCTGAACTCTGAACATCATACTCATGATTCATGTTCTGTCTTTGCTGTGGAAAAATACTACTAAAATTCTGTGAATGCCGAGTGAACGAACTTTCAGGCTCAATGACACTAAAAGACTACTCACGGAACCCTTTCTCAGGCAAACTCCATACTCCATGCATGTATAAACCTGCTTTCTGGAATGAACTACCTAACACTTTATAATGCATGAATAGTATAGGCTTATATGCACTTTTTCGCATTTCCCTTTGCTCAAATTTTGTTTTCTCGGAATTCGAAATTTGCATTTCCTAAATTTAGAACCTCAAAGGAGACCGCCATTTGCTAGGTTGTAGTAGCTTGGGTTATTATCGACAGTAAGTAATAACCTCAGATTAACATTCATAACATGTTTGTGTACAAACCGAATTCAATGATACATTGCACGCTGATACACAACGTTTACGTATCAACATATTTTTTTGCTGTTGCTTTTTTAATTTCAGAGTTTAGCTAAATTAATGGTATTGCACCCGTTGCTTGCTGGATGTCCCTCGTAATTCAAGTTCTGCAGCAGATATCTTCATAACAAAAGATTCAAATTCCCGACATCGAGCCAGCTAGGCGAAGATTTGTTTACATAAATAATAAAAAGGTCCTATGATACTTTAGAATAATTCCTTTGTCCGAATCGTTTTCTGGCATTAAAAGTTATATCTAAATACAGTGGCCAATTTCTACAGCACAAAAACAGCATACCTTAAAAATATTATTTATAAAGGTTTACAGTTTTGGAAAAATGTATTTCCAGAACCACGATTACTATTTGTAATACTTACTAAATCAAACCCAGCCTTTTTTACTTCAGCGGTTAATTAACATTTACAAAAGGGGTTTTAAAGTAAGCTATTTTCTTGTCTTAATGTCCATCAAAGCAAGCTATTTTCTTGTCTTAATGTCTATCAAAGCAAGGGGACTTATGTTAGGTTTTTTGCTGTTACTTTTTTATTTCAGAGTTTGGCATAATTAATAGTATTGCAGCCGTTGCTTGCTGAACTTAAATAATAATCCTGCAGCAGATCTCTTCATAACAAAACATACTTCTAGCAAAATTCAGACGTATTTTACTTCAAGAAAAATAATTTGTAGCATTGCTTGGAAATGTTCAACAGAGATTTGTTTCTCTATTTTATAGAATTATGATCTGCATGATAGCTTCTATAGAAGAAAGATACATTAAATAACTGCTTGAGAGCAGTGTTGAGTTGACTTTACGCATCATTACATGACTTGAAGCAAAAAAGCAATAACACCATTTTTGTGACTATCTGAACTTGCATAATGTGAGTCTAGTTTAAAATATCAGGGCGTAGTTTTGAAACCAGTTATAGAAACATGTACCTTCTTGAATTAGGATAATATTTTCAATGTCTTTTAAAATATAAATGTTTAAAAACACGCCAAATTATATTGCAATGCAACGGCACTTTTGTATTGCAATTCAGTCGAGATAAGAATGAAGGCGGAGGGCAAAGGCGGATGCTGGGGAATAGATTTTTACTTTAGATATATTCAGGCGACTAAAAACGTAAGCAATACGTGTACAGCAAAGTCATAAAACAACAAAATTATTTTATTTTGATTCCAATAGAAACCATTTATGCCGCTAGTATGGGTATTATGATATCCCTTTGCAATTAGAAATTACTTGGCTTTTTTAAGAATAACTTCAATTCTACATTCATGATAATAATCAACCACACACATACGTACTCCACCAGTTTTATAAAACAATCGCACCTGTCTTAATAATGTGTGTGATTTCAAGCATGTAGTTACAGTAATCATTGATATCACCCACGCACAGGTATTTCATAGTGTGTCGAAATGCTTTTTTAAACTACACGTGTCAACGCAGCTCAAGGTTACCTAAAAACAGATTGTCTAACGGTTCACAGTCAAGCCATATTTCAACGCATCAGAACTGTAAAATGACGGATTCGATTTTTAAAAAATGATTTAAGCAAAGCAAAAGCTCGACGTTGTTAAATATTATTTTGGCATTTCTTCAAATATTCTGTTTGGACCCGTATAGTTTATCATGAATTTCTGCATTAGACAAAATATATTTTCTAAAAGAATATTTTTATTATAAAATCTTTCACTGTATGAAATAAAATATGAACTACAAATAGGTTTTTGATTCGTAATTTGCTATATTACACACAACTAATTGATTAAAATAGACTAAAGATGCGCTAGATTGTTTTGTCGTCCATCTGTCTTTACAAAAAAATTGATCAGTACCCACTTTAACTCCTTAAAACAATTTTTTTAAAGTTAGTTTTAAATACGTTATAATTTGTGACTTTACGATTCTGAAAGCTGAATTGCGGTTTTGTGGTACATTAGAATGTAGCTTTGACTGTAACACTGCCTATTTGACTTTTGGGAAGAAATATTTCTTTGAAAACAGAAGAGTATTTCTTTGGGATAGTGCAAAGAAATTGCAACAACAGAATAACTGAAAGTATCACGCAGTATATTATCGTAAAAATGTGATTTTGGAAACAGGTCTCGTCTAAAATTATATTTTTACCAACCTACACTAAAATTCATGCATGCAATCAACTATGATCACACCACACAACCTATTTAAATTAAATTTACAAGATAATAGTTCTGGCACCTTAACAACATAGTTATTCTTGTGTTGTTTGTAAGCCATTGCAATTAAAATAATTTACTGAAAATTAAGATGCCCAAATATACAATTGATGTCATTGTGTGACGTTCCGGTGTAGGCTATAGTTACTTATTTTTGCTTGATTCAGTCATAAGAATCAGGTGATTGTGTATTCTAAACCAGGGAAATCGGCTGTTGTGCGTTAAAGTTGGTTGTGTTGTAGAAGTATTAACGTTCATATTGTCTTTAGCAGCAGGCTTGTTTCACAGCTTACCATGGATGTTTATTTTTTTATTTTAAACAAACCCAAAGTACTTATTTGAATATAAATTAAATTTATTTAAAAGTATTGTTTTTTTGTATATGTCAAGACAGTGGAGGTAAAATTAAATTCGTTGTGCTTTCGTGCACATTCACGTTTTGACATTTATGTACTTTTTAAAATAATTATATGTCAAGTTTGTAAAGTCGGTTTGTGTTATGTAAAGCCTTTAATAAATAATTGTAAGTCAAATGCCTTTAATGAACCCTAATGGCTTTGTTTAGTCAAACGTATCAACTAAAGCATTAAACATGAAAGCAACTGGTAATGAGATTCTTTTAAAAATATAGAATTGAATTGCAACAAACAATTGAAAAGTTCTAACCTTTCTGAAGGTGTTTAAATGAATACAAAAAACAAACCTTTGAAGATTTTGAAAACAAACTAATTGTATTATGTTTTGCTATACCTTTAATGTACATTGATATGCATGAGTAAACAATTAAGAAAACGTACAAGCAACAGTATACATAAAATGTATTGTCTTTACGAAAGTTGTGGATAAAGGGATTAAGTTGTACATAAGTGTTACCACAAACCAGCTTACTGGTCAATAAATACAAATGAGGTTCTACTGATTCAGTGCATGTGCAATATAATTTTACATACATGTTTTGGTTTATAAAATTTATGAGTTCTTTTCAGCATTTTCCGTGCATATTTATAGAAACACCTTTTAAAATTAAGGAACACCCGTGTATCAACAGGCAGCTTTTCTGCACCCTTCGTTGTTCATGTCCCAATATATAATTAGAAAATTGAAACTGTACAAGTTATTATTGTGCTTATGGCTACGGGTACATGAATGGAGGAGAATAAATACAAGCAGCAATGTACATAAGTTGTATTATTCTTCAGGAAAGTTGTGTATAGTGGGAATAAGTACTCATACCAAAAACAGGCTTACTGGTCTATAAATACATTTGGTAATTTTCCATGCCAAGAGTTGCAAGTAACGATAAGAAGCAAAGTACACAAATTTCAACGAATACATATTGCATTTTTGTGTATTCATCTGACTGCTTAGGCTTTTAGGTAATCCTGCTTTAGGTACATTGTACAAGCACGCATTAGTTTGCTCTCCCTATCTCGTCTGTCTGTTTGTATTTAAGCATCGTCGCCAGAAAAAAAATTAATCTCCGTATTATAAGTCGGTTCTCCGAAAATTGTGACCGTAGTGCAGTATTGGTTTCGTGCACACAGACACTACTAGTAATATTCTTTAAAATATTACAATCTTTAAATTGCTGAGTGAAGCGTCTAGAAGCTTAGTTTGTTAAGTTTAGGACAAAATAATTTGTACAAATCATAAGCATTGTCATAAGCTGAATACTTGAACTGAAACATTTGACAAACCCGCAGTTGTATTTAGAAGTTACAAGAAAGTAGTCACTTCTGTTGCAAACGTAAACTCACTTGTGTTCATCAAAAACCAGATAATAGAAGTTTCAGAGCAATCTGTTATAAATATCTAACTTTTAGATTTAGCTCGCTGTTTTGACTAAACACATTATAAAGACATGGCATATGAAAGCAATAAACGAAAGATGGATCCTAATTCCACAGATGAAGACCTTATTGGTAAACAATTCAAATCTTTTAGCAGTGAAGTTCATGAGTTGAAAATACCAATAAACACTTCTAAGAAAATTGAATCCAAAGATTCCATTAACTCAATTCAATATCAATGGCACCAAAAAGATGTGCAATGGCTGCTTTTAATACTCCCAGAAGAGGTAAAACCTTGTTTTCTTAAAGCAGCAAAATTTGTCAAATTTTATAAACATACTTTTTATATAACTTTTTTTCCTTTTTAGATTTGGCACATGGTTCTGGACAATGTTAACGATACATCTTGCCTTGAAAATTTGTCCAACGCTTCGACATACTTTAGGCTGCTTCTAAAACCTCGACGTATTTACTTTCTGTTTCCAAATGTATTCCGAATTCTTGCTCCAAAGATTGGATACGGTAGGGATGAAAACAATTCTATGGCCTACTATGATGACTACTTTTTAGATTGGCCATTTTGGTTCCATATGATTATCAAGCTTAGACGTGTGTGCTCATCTTGGAAAAATAGTGTTGATAACTATTATGACAACCACTGGCTGAATTACCAAATGGAACATGACCATTACGATCAAGACCAACAATATTGCGAAAACCCTAAAACGATTGGACAACTTACACGTAATTTTGCATTCAAATTTGATGAGGGATGGGATCGGTTCATTGACCACTGTTGTGCACATTTCCGAAAAACTCACGGAAACAAAGTTGATCGAAATCCATTCTTTGGGCGAATCTTAACTCTGGATAAAAACAATCAACGAAACTGGTATCAGAGCCAACTAGATATACTATGGGATGCTGAAACCGTCAACAATTCTATTTTAAGACTGATGCGAGGTTACTCTGGACAACATGTTTGGAATCTGGTTTTCAAAATTCACGACAACTATTTATCCAGATTGGACTATATCCAACTACTTCGTCAGTGGCTTGTTTTGCTGCCAAATTTGAAAACTCTAAAAATTTACTATTCAAGCGACGATTCCGATATGGCAGGAGGTATGCCATTTTCAGAAAACGTGTGGCAACAAATGGAAGCTGAGTTACATGAAAATCCTTTTCCAAAACTGAAACAGTTGAACTTTCTAAAAACAGAGAATCTGCCTTCTCCTGTGTTCAACAATTTAATTAGTGTAAACAACCATATTTCTAAGTTGGACGTACAACGGCATAACGTTCATGAAAAATATGGTTTGCATACAGTCCAACTACCCAATTTAACCCAGTTATCCTGGAAAATTTGTTCCGACGCAGACATTGATCATTTGGAAGCTACAAAGCTTGATTGGATGCAACTGGAAAAGCTGCATTTGCCATATCCGCTTAACACTGAAAGTGGAAGCGCTAGTTTTGATAAATGGTTGAGAATTTTTGAGCTTGCGAACCAGAAGTTATCTGGTAGCACTAAACTGACTGATTTAATGATTCAACTTCCGGGATTGGAAGAGTCTATCATGGAATACTTGACGAAAACAGGTTCACTGAAATTAAATTTGCCAAATGTGCAGCGCATTAAACTGCTTTTGTCGAGTCCTAGTAGTCTAGACTTTCTGTTACCAATGAAGGATAGTTTGAAGCTTCTGGATGTTTCTGCGTGTTACTTGAAACAAACTGACAACTTTAAGAAACCCAAGGTCGGATTAGATGAGGTGAACAAGGTGGAAAAGCAAGTGGGTGTAACCCAGTTTTATGAATGGGAGGAAAAGCTGTTTGAATCCAATCTGTGGACATTGTTTCCAAAACTGGCTAAAATTACACGGTATGACTCCCAAGAAGTGTTGATGCGAGGAAAGCAAGCAATTTCTTTAAAATGGTTTTGAAAACTTGAGTATAGCCTTTCATACGTGCAAATGTCAATACTGTGCATAATAATAGATTTGCAATAAATGTATATGTCAGAATAAAATCTGTACGTGCTCATAAAGATTTCAATTGTAAACTGACATTTAAAATAAAATATTGTTTAGACTTTCAAATGAAATATTAGTCAGCATACCTATTAAAGATAAAAATATACTGCATTGCATTTCACTATTTCCTCAAAAGAAATCCGAGGTTTAGTGTTTGCACAATTAAATTTTACATACAAGCTTTAATTTTGGATACCCTTTTTCATTATGAAACACACATAAGGAATCTGATGTTCGTGTGCTAAAAAAGCATACAAATTCAAGTTTACTTCTTAATTCGGTTACAAATATTATGCGAATCAAGATACAAGTTAGAGCTTGGCCGTGTCACGTCACAGCACCAAAAATGTCAAGCTAATGCCCAGCATCCATGGTGTCCGGTTTTTCATATTATGTATTACATGACATTACAAGATCATTCAAAACTCTGAACACGTGTATGTGTACTTTACTCAAAAATTTCATGTCAACTTAACTAGTACATGAAAAGATTCGCAAATTTAATTCTTAATTAACCAGTATGACTTAACTGGGCGTGTTTGCAAACTTGACATACATGTCGTTACCCATTCCTGCAAACAACGTGCTGACAAAAGGAGACAAATGCCAGGGAAAATGCTTCAAACAAAAAACACATTTGTGTCTCTGTACTGGGTACACTGTTCAACCGCCAAAGCCATCAAATTTTTTGGATAAGCTTGGAGAATCCTTGGAACTCCAGCTGTGTTTACAAACATGTGTGAATACAAGAAGAGTACGGGTACTTGTTTGTCCACAAGTTTGCTCTGATCCTGGCAATTAGACGTTCCCCCTTTGAACTTGAATCTTGAACTTAATTTCTATTTTAATTGAAACCCTTTTGACCACTAAAGTTTTTATAATGTCAGAGAGCAAAAAAGGAATATTGAAACGTAAGGGAGATGTAACGCCTTGCGGGTCGGACTCCGTTCCAAGAAATGCCAAAATGGCCAGGGTGGAGGTGAAGGATAAGAAGGACGCGACTGCTTCTAAGGATTTGAAAGGTAAATTGACGCATTTACAGTACTGCCCAAGGGTTTCTAGAGATGAGGTCACCGCAGGTAATTATGAACTCGTGCTTTACGTTACAGATAAGCCGGAATTGGAGGCTGGGGAGTGCACATGGGATCTATTGGGTTCTGGAGAGGACGTTGGTCAAGTTGGAAAGAAGGAATTTTCCAGTGATGTTTTGGAAGGATGCCGCTTATCTGACAGCTCAGAACTTCTGTTGGTGTTTCCAGAGGAGGTAAGGCAAAAGGAGGAAATTTGAAGGGTAATTGGTTTGTTGAAAAGCATAGAGATTGACGGAAAGTAAATTGATTTTCTGTTCTAGTTATGGAGGCTAATATTAAAAAAGGTGGGACACTCCTCTGACCTGGAGAGTCTGTCAAATTCGTCGGTCTACTTTTATGACCTATTGCATCCTCTACGAGTCCACTTCCTTTTCCCGAAGGCACTGGAAAATATAGCTAAAAACATTTTAGTTGGCAAGAAGAGTAGTGACAAGAATGGAGTATTCAGAGAGTTACAGAGTCTTCCGGGAAGTTGTCTTAGTAATCGGGAATGGAACCGCCTCATAATAAATCTTAGGCAAGTTTGCCAGGCCTGGAGGTTGGGAGTGAACAGTTACTTCGAAAACCACCGGGACCATAAGTACATGGTGCATGACGAGACAAAGGACCGGTTCTGTGACCTTTTAAGTTTCCTCACCAAGAAGTATCAAATTAGTGTGAACACCAGTTTATTCAGGCGGACGCCGACCAGTTTTGTGAACCACTTTGGACAATCCCCCGAAGATTTTCCCGTGCGGAACCCGTTCATAGGTAGGAAAATAATTGTAAGCGATGAGATAAGTAGACTGGGAAACCAGGATGATCATCAAAGACAACTACAACAGTTCTGGAATCAGATTGAGACGGTTCTTAGTACATACGGTAATCATTTGTGGCACTGCGTCATTGTGATAAACAGTTTGTATGTGTCGAACTACCAATACATTGGCCACATCAAGGAATGCCTCACATTACAGCCCAATTTAAGGACATTACAAATCGAAATCAATAATGGGAATATACCAGAAGTCACAAAATCCCAGCAAATGGATATGGAGCTCAAGATGAACCCATTTCCATTTCCAAAAATGCAGCATTTGGAATACCTTAAGCTAAAACAATTACCTACGGTTTTTTTTAACCATTTAATTGAGGTTTATGGAAACATAAATTTCTTGCAAGTGGAGCGGAAGGAGAGTAACACCGGATATCTGTTATATTTAAGTCCTTTGCCAAACTTGGAGAAATTGGCATTTGTTCTGTACTCGAGACAGGAACTTCTTGACCTGGAGCAGGCAAGACCAAGTTGGCCCCTTATCCAGTATTTCTGTTTGTCTCTGAGTACTCCCTCGGAGGATAATATTTCCACTGTGGAAAAATTGTTTGCGGTAATAGACCAAATCTGGGGTTCTAGCACGGCCCTGACTGGCATAACAATTTCACTTCCAATTTTGGAGAAGTTTCAATCCAGAATCCTAAGCCTGAACTTGCAAAACGTTAAGCGTTTAAAGGTTATACTGTGCAGTCCCATAAATTTTGATTTTATGCTTCCAATGAAAACAAGCCTTGAGGTTTTGGAAGTACAACAGAGCTATGCCAGCCGACTTATGACAGGAACTGAATTAGCTGACCAGGATTTTGGACAAGTGCAGTTTTATGGGTTCCAGAAAAATTTATATAAATCGAACCTGTCGAATCTATTTCCAAAGTTGGTCACGATCAGAATGATATCCAGCAACTGGTACAACACATTTCCGGAGGAAGTTGTGACATATACCCGGCAGGGATGGTTTGACATAGCAAACTTCATTTAATAACAAATAAGCTAAAAATAGGCGTTTTAGGAAGAGATCCTTTGTTGGTGCTATTTTTTCAAAGATGGTATATGATTATATTTTTTTCAAAGATAATAATTGAAAACTGGATTGGTTCACGTTCAAAGTATAGCCAAGTGGTAACAAAATGATTTTATGATTTATGATGATAAGGTTTTGAATGAAAGTATTTCAAATGTTTATTTAAGCACTCCGTTTTTATAATATGTTGATGTGATTTTAACTATAGATAATTGCTGTTTTGGAAAATTAAATTTAATGTTTCATTTATTTTATAACATTGAGCATTTGTTTTGCTATGCTTTGTAAAAACGGCTTGTATTGAATCATGTCATAAGCTCTCATCCAAAGTATGATTTACACTCACCTCAGACCTTTTCATTCAAACATTTTCTGTCATCAGCATAACTCTTTAAATTATGCTTTACGATTACATAATTTTTCAAAAAAAAAAAATATTAAAGCTCTAGCTACGGTGACTGAGGAATTGAAATTAGGCAGGATGACATTGACATACCTATTGCTTATTAAACATCCCACAGGATTTTATACTATGTCCGAGCTTATTACTGCGCCCAAGTATTTAAAAAGATGTTCCTTCGCCGCAAAAGTTTCTGAAGGATGGAGGAATAATCTGGTACACTAATCAACCTAAGCACTCTCACCATTGGGGCATTTTCCCTGTATTTAATAGCATGAGTATCCGAATGGGCTTTAGAATTTGGTCGTTTTTACACGCTTGACATTTTTGGAACTCATGCTATAGTCATAAACGATCCCAAAACCATGCGAGACATTTCTGGAAACCCAAACGCTACTGGAAAATATTCAGTTGGCTACAGTGGACATAGTTCACGGTCCGGATTATGGCATTGTTAATACAGAAGGTAGTGTGTGGTTCGAGCAGCACAAGTTTTCATAAAAGTTCTAAGAGAATTTGGCTTTATTGGAGGAAATCAACTTACTTCTGTAATTCTAAAAGAATGCAATGACCTTTTTGTGACTGGATTGACAATGAACTTTTAAATCCGTTAACAGTATGAACATTAGCAAAACATTGTTTCATTGTGTTACAAATATAATTACCAATGCCGTCACTGGGGAACAGTACACCAGACAGGAGAATAAAGTAAGCAAGGGACGCTGGTTGATAACCTATTAATGAAGCTACTATATTAACATTTATGTCTTGGCTGAGATTTATAGCGGAGAAATCTGGTTGGAACAATTTGGTTAAAGCGGGTGATCAATTTCAGGAACATGTTCAAACCACTTTTGAAAAACGAAAGCTTGCTAGAAAATTAAATCAGGAAAAGGTTGATGTTCCAATGAATGTAATTGACGCGTATTTAAACCAAGTTGAAAACTGTCAAGATGTAAATAGCACGTTTATGGGGAAGGGGGAATGAAACATAGTTTGTTTGTTATAGTGAATTTGCTAATAACGGGAAGTGAAACAACAAGTAGCACTGTTATCTGGATAATTCATTATCTACTAGCTTATCCTGACGTGCAGAAAAAATTGCAAGATGACGTGGATGAAATTGTGAAAAATGAAAAGAATTTGATGTCAATTGACAAAGCCAAGTTTGATTAAAATTGAAATGAAAATGATTTTTTGTAACTTTTACTTATTGGCCAATATATATCACACACACAATAGCCCAAACGTTTGGAAAGATCCGCAGACATTCCGACCAGAGCGTTTTCTTGAGGGAACGGAAGCACAAAGGCAACATTTGAAGGATTGTATGGTAGCCTTTCAAGAAGGACGAAGATAGTCTCCAGGAGAACAAGCCGCAAAAAATATGGTGTTTTGGTACACTTTTAAGCTTGTGGAAATAGTTTTCATAAAGAAGGCAATAGAAATGTAAAAGAATATTTAGAGCCAGTTACAGGGTTTTTATTGCTTCCTCCAAAACTTGCAGTTGTTGTAAAACCAAGAAGGAAATAATTTTATTAACATAAATCGTTAATTATTGACAATATTTTCATCTCTTTTTGGCTTTGGTTTGTTCAGTTTTACCCCCAGATGCACTCCCCTTTCATGCTGACGTCTGTACTTCTGTCGGGTAAACCGTTTCCCGCAATATTGACATGGAAAATTCCCTGCTTCATTTTTATGCTGGTGTGCCACATGCCAGTTTAAATCCTCCTGACTAGAAAACACTTTTGTACATGTCGGTTCCTCCTGACATTTAAAATCCCCAATTTGATGATTCTTGGCCAAATGCCTTTTCAAAGTGACCGTTGTACGACAATTCCTTCCACAAATGGTACACTTTGCAGGAAATTTCTTCTCGTGAATGAATCTTATATGTTTTGCCAAACTCATTTCCGAACTGCTTCGTTTTCCACAAATGTAGCAGACATAAGTAGCCTCACTCTCGTTCATGTGAAGACGCTTACACCGCAGCGTTTGGTTTTGATGAGCTTGTAATCTGGGCTTTGTTCCAAAACCCTTTCCACAGATTTGACAAACGTAGGGTTTTACTTCAGGATTGTGAACAGCCTCATGGATTTCCAGTCGTTTGGTATTTGGAAAGGTTTTACCGCATTGGGGACAGGGATATACGGTGGGTAGACCGATGGCTTCTTTTCGAACTTGTTCAGGATGCGTTTTCATATGTTTTCGTAGGTCGGAGGATTGGGGAAATGTTTCAGTACAAGTTTCTACTGGACAAGGGAAAAATTTTGGGGGAAGATCTTCATTTAGTTGGGCGCTGTTGTAGTTGTTGGTGTGAATCTTTTTTTTGTGAAGTGCCAGATTGATAGCCCATTCAGTTCCAAAGCTGCAGAGGTTACATTGGTACTTTCGGGGAGGACCGTGGTAATCCCGTTGGTGGTATTTTAAACCGGTTTTCCATAAAAACTCTGAAAAATAACACATTTTCAATCAAAATTGAATCATTTTTTTTAAATGAAGTAATTTTAAAGCTAATTGAAGAACTTACTTTTGTCGCAAACGTCACAACTAAACTTTTGTGGAACTTTTTTGGTCTCATGGTTCTTCAGATGAAGCCTATAGCCTATTTCAGTTTTGTACTTTCTGCCGCAATCCTCCACACTGCAGATGAATCGTTTTTGTGCCATAATCTGTCCCGAGTGCTTTTTCCTCCGATGTCTTTTCAGACCTGATCTGTCACTAAAGTTTCGATTGCAAATGGTACAGGGAAAGCTGACAGTTTTCAAGTGAGCCACTCGAACATGGTTTTGGAGGATGTATTTGTTGCAGTAGATTTTATGGCAGTGGGGGCATTCTACATTTCGGTCTTCGGGTTTTAAGGGGGTCTGGATTCTTTTTCTTTTCTTTTTTGGGGGAGGTTTTCTGGGGGTGTCCGAATCATGATCACCTTCATCCTCTTCATTGGTACCAGTGTCAGGTTCAGATTTCTTTTCATTTTCACCTCCGGAGGTAGACTGGACACATTCAGCTTTAGCCTTAGCTTTCAAAATGCATTTGGTCTTCCTCTTGTGCCTTTTTACTCCAGCGGCGTCACTAAAGCCTTTACCACAGATGTCACAAGTGAAGCTTATCGTTTTCTCGTGCTTTACACCAATATGGATTTGAAGCACGTACTTGCTGGAATACTGCTTGTTGCAGTAGTGACAAGTTAATGACGATGAAGAGGAGGATGGGGTATACTTCTTGGTGGTGGTCATCACTCCCTTATCATTCTTTTTACTGGTCTCATCAGAATCGTTGTCCGTACTGCCTTCTTCCTCTTCACTGTCTTGCTCGGTGTCATCCTCCTCCTCCGAAGTCTCAGTATCCCCCTTCCAACTTTCATCCTCCTCCCCCGCCTCCTCCGGAATTGTGTCAGATTTCGCTTCATTGTCACCTTCAGAATCTTTGGCTTGTTCAGTTTTAGACTTAGCCTTCAAACGACATATGGCCCTTCTCTTGTGCTTATCCACACACCATGGGGTGGTAAAGCCCTTACCACAAATGTCACAAGTAAAACTTTTCGTTTTCTCGTGTTGTACATCAATGTGGTTTTGAAGTTTGTATTTACTGGAGTACTGCTTGTTACAGTAATGGCACGTTAATGAAGATGAAGAGGCGTCCTTTTTGGTGGTATTCACAGGTTTATCTTTAGTCACCTTATCATTCTGTTTAGGAACCTTTTCTGCACCTTCTTCATTTTCCTGACCGCTATCATCCTCCTCTTCAGAATTTTTGGTGTCCCCCTTCCAGCTTTCATCCTCCCCCGACTCCTCTTCCTCTTCATCCTCCAATTCCATCCCCTCCTCAATTGAAAGTGGATCCACATCCTGCTCTTGTTCCATTTTCACTTCAGCCTTCATTAAAGGATCAACTAGAGGCTCCTCTTCGTCTTCATCATCACTAGGTTCCTCCTTCACAATCCCCTTCTGTCCACTTAGTCTAGAGGTCACAAAAGGATCAGTCCATTCCTCGAAAACATCTAAAGTCCAAAAATTAACACAAATTCAATCAATCAAAGTTAACTCAATCTATTAATCACATTCGGAATGAATGGCTTCAACTTACGTCGCTTGACAAGATAATGAGCTTCCTTCCAGTATGGAATTCCCTCCACTTCCACCTCCCGATCCCCTCCAAATTCCTCCGACTTCTCCATCTTCCCAACCACCTTCAACTTCATCTCTCTATACCTTCCCCAAATCTCCTCCAACTTCTTATAAATCTCCCAACACTGCCCAATCATCTCCTCACACCCACCACAAACCTGAAGCCCCCTCCCAAAACCTCCATCCCCCTCATCCTCCCAACTATTCACTTTCTCCTTTGGCAACTCCAGCAAACTTCTCAACAAAAATCCCACCACTTCCACTGATCCTAATCCCCTCCCAGGCTTACAGGAAGAGGAGGAATCATCCTCATCATCCCCTCCAATCAGTTTACACTGACAAACAAAGCAACAATTGGAATTAGTCTCCATGATTAACTTTTAATTAACTTTGCAACGCAACAACCGAATCATAGGGCGAGCTCAGCTTCTGCCTTCAAGCAGAACGCCAGCTGATCCAAAAGAGCAACAGAAGCTAAGCGACTTGCTCTTCCCTTTCACCAGCAGCATCGCATGAATCTTTGTTCAGTCTATACGCTCACAGCAATTCACAAGTCGCATAGACGCATACCCGATTCAACCGGGCCGATTGAAACGATTACTTAAACCACCTTAATTTTAAAACTATAAACATCTTGCAGAATTAAACAAACTGTAAATTATGAAACAAATTATGATAAAACGTAATACATTTATTAAAAATAATACATTTGTAGATAAATAGAAGAATTATGCATCATACATCATAACGGATGTTTATTTCATAACACCAAGAACAACAATATTTGTGCAAAATTATATTACAACTGGAAATATTAGATGCACGGAGAGCCCTACAAAATTTAAATTAAAAACGACAAAAATTACGAAGTTGAGAGTTATAAAATCGTAAAATGTATTTTGAAAAAGGTGATAAATTACAAAAACCAAGGTTATCAACCTTTCTGTAATCTTATACTTTCGAGTGAAAAACATTCATTTAGTCATATGTTGATTTTGAATGTCAGTAAATTTAAATCCCGCTGCTTACATTTTCTAAAGTTAAAATTCCTATCGGAGATATGCTTTTACTATACAATAATGTTTCATAAGAAAGGTGATGCGGAGATCATGGATGCCATTATTGCAAATCATACAATTTATTCTCAAGCTTTCGGTAGTTAGCTACTACCTTCATCAGGAGTTAACTGATAACAATAACAAGAAATTATTAGTTGACATAAAATAATCATAATAACAAAGGTGATCCTTGTGGAATGGTAATCCACCTACATTTCTGGAGATAGTGAAGCAAGGTCCAAATCCAGAGTTCTCTTGGATGTCAAACGAGGAAATGAATCAATTGTGTGACTGGGTTGAGTTGAAATGATGCTTGCATTTGTATTGCTTATTTTTGGAAATGTTGGCATTGTTAATGGTTGCAATAGAAATGAGAAAAGTCCATCCCAAATTGTAGACGTGGTTTGTCCCCGGTTTCCATTGATGGTGTCATTAGTAATGATGTACATGTGTTCCTTTGATTTTCTATGAAAATATCTTGGCTCCTTTTCTATTAGACTTGCTGAGTCAAAATCGACGTAATGGTCCGGGTTGTCTATGGTGTGTTTTACTAGGGCTGATTTGTGATTTGATGTGCTTACGTCTCTTCTGTGTTGATTGATCCTAGTCATTAAAGGCTTAGAAGTTTCACCAATGTACCACCGGATAAATTTGTTTGATGATTTTTCTCGGATTGGGATTTTATAAACGCCTCCAATTTCTTCCTGGCTTATTTCGTCCTTTAGTTTACATAGAAGTGATCCTATTTTACGGCCTGGTGTGTATCCGAATTCGCAGTCCAGAATGGGTCCTACGAAAGACGTTAGCCTGTTAGTTAAAGGGCCCATATGTGGAATGATTAGTCGGGGACGTTTGTCTTGTTCATCTAATTTGTCAGATAGTTTTGAAATTGGATTCCAATTCAATGCTCTGTCTTTCATGCGTTCCATTCTGTGGCGTATAAGTTTCAGTGGATAACCGTTCTTTCTGAGATCATTCTCAATGGTGTTTAATTCATCTTGAACGAATTCTGGATCACATATGACGAAAGCTCGAAAGGATAGAGAGTCGATAACAGATATTTTCTGGGACATATGGTGGTACGATTGGAAATTAAGATATCTTCCCGTGTGTGTCTTTTTTCTGTAAACTTTCTTCTTTACACTCCCATCTTCAGACTTCATCACTACAACGTCTAGAAACGGCAGCTTGTTGCCAGATTCCTTTTCGTAAGTGAAACTTATTGATGGGTTGAAAAAGTTTAATTCGGTTTGCAGGTTATCTTCATAATCGTTTGGTATTATTGTGAAAGCATCATCCACCAGTCGTCTCCAGAAGAAAATATTTGCATTGCCACTAATGATGTGTTCCTCAAGATGTTGCATAAATATTTCTGCAAATGGAGGTGAAATCGGTGATCCCATTGGTAGACCTTTAATCTGTATATAGGTAGTGTTGTGCCATACAAAGATGTTGCTGTTTATACAAATTTCCAATAGTTCCATCACTTCATTTGGCAGTAGACTGGAAGCAAATTGTTTCCATTCCAATGATTCATGTAGTTTGCGATTTATAATATCCATTGTCACTGGGATCGGAACATTTGTAAACAAACTTATAACATCATATGACACCATTGAATATCCTTCAGGAATTGTAAGATCTTTGATATCTTTGGCGAAGAAATATGAATTAATTAATGTAGTCGGATGATCTTGTCCCAACACTTTTAGTATTTTTCCAAGAAAACCCGCCAGATTATATGAAGCTGAAAATCTGAAGTCTACAATTGGACGAAACGGCATATTCTCTTTGTGGATTTTCGGTAAGGCATAAAATCTAGGTGGTCTTGTATCCGATGGGGTTAAGAAAGTGTAGTCATCTTTCGTTATTCTTTTCATCTTCTTCAACTTCATACATTTGTCTTGAATCTGCTTCTCAATTGATGAATTGGATACCACTATTTCCACTTGGTATGTTGGCTCTTGTAATAAGGCATCAATTTCGTGGTCGTATCTTTGTCTGTCAAGGATTACTGTAGCGTTTCCCTTGTCTGCTGGGCAGATTACCAACTCTTGTTTTTTCATCAAAGAAAAAATGTCGTCCTTGATCCATTTATATTGTGAGATGGTCACATCAGGTTTGTTCGCTTCAGATTTTAAAATATTCGCCACTCCAAATCTTACTTTGTCCAAAGTTGTCTCGTTGATTTTGTAATGTTCCCAATCGTGTTGTAAAAGTGCCTTTTCTATGTTGATGCTTGCTTCAATTAAGAGATCATGATGGTGTTTGAAAGGAATGCCAAAATTTAAGCCTAGTTCCAGTAGATTCTGTTCGGTTTCCGTTAACTGGTATGATGAGAAGTTGTGAATGCTGGATACAGATTCTGTGTTGAAAGCATTTATACGCTGTGTCCTACTCGTTTTTGATTCTATGAAAGTATTTTTCAGTTTGTCCAGTTTCTTCATGTGACGAAGAGTAACATTGCGTGTTCGAGATTCAATTGAAGTTTTGATTAGTGTTAGTAGGTGTTCGTGTAGTTCTCCCATGGGTTGGCTCAAGGAATCATGTAGTTGTTGGATTGATTTGTCAAGGGATTTCAACACTTTGAAACTTTCATTGATGCGATCTTTTAGAATTGTCATTTCCAGTTTTTTGCAAGCGTTATTGATTGCCTTTCTTCGATTGTTCCATTTGTTATTGACCATGCAGCAGTTTGGTATGAGGCCAAGCTTTTTGCAGTTTTTTAGGAATTTGATGTTGAGTTTGGTTGAGCACCTTTTCAATTCTTGTTTTTCAAGGGTAACGACCATTTTCAGGTACGAAGCTCCGAGTCTGTTTGATACTTCACTTTTAAGGGGGTTCCATCCATGTGGGGGTGATTGTAAGAAAGGTGATGCGGAGATCATGGATGCCATTATTGCAAATCATACAATTTATTCTCATATCATACAATAATGTTTCATATTTCATGAACAAGAAATCGAGAGTTAATTGTATACTGTCTCAGAATAATCAAGATTATATTACGTTGCTTGCGTTAAGGTCTAATAGGGTTTCTGTGAATAAGTCCCAAGCATCCAAAAGTTCTTTTTTAATACATTTAATTATATGACTTTAAATGAACTATATTTAAAAATACCCGGCCTAAACAATGTCTATGTTTATATTCAAAATGACCCTTATTAACTTGCTACTCTAACACAAAAACTTTTTAAGGTTCAGTGTGCTTGTCTACTTTATTTTCTACGCAAGGTAAATCATCATCAGCAGTTTAAATATTGTAGTAAAATAAATAAGTTTAATAGGTTCATGGGGTACATCTAAGACTACTTATATTAAACTTTGAGTCTACTGCGTATATTTAGTTCAGGTGTCAGGTATGCTTTTCTTGTAATTTGTTTATGGCTTTAGAAAACTCTCTTTGAAAACAATTTGGCAAAGTGCATAGTTCAGCTTTCTCCACTAGTACAATTGTACTAGATAGACATGCAAATACGCAAAGTTTCCAATGTGTTTTCTCATATAGCGTATTAGAATGAGATATAAAACGTCTTTTCTCCTTATCAGTGCAATATTGGTTCTATTTGAACGTTGCATTTGTATCAGGTCTCTGGAAACAACCTACGATCTGGACATTTCCCAAGATGTAAACTTGTTTGGCGCCTGCACTGTACATTTACTACAAGCTGTGTTAACGGATAAGGTAAAAACATACTTACTTAGATTAAGTTTGCTAATATGTTAATATTTTTTTTCAAATTTATTAGACAGACAATTTTACGGATTTGTTTCCATTTCGGATTCCAACAACACGTTGGCAAGTTAACTACTTTCCAGAACCAGCCTCAGCAATATATTCCAGTTACATGTCTTGCGACAATTTCTACTACAATATAGAAACAAATACAACCTTACACAAGAATGTGGTCTTTAGTCCTAAAACAAGCTGTACTCTGACCGTTTACATATCCCCGTGGAAATACTGCCAACGCTGGGAAAGAAAACTACGAGCTAATGCACCCGCACTTTTACATTCATATCAAGCTGTGCTACCTCGATATATTCAAGAGCTTGAGATTCCCTTGCTAAATTCAAATACTACATTTGCGGAAAATACTGGTGTGAATATCTTTAGAAACGGAAGATATTTTGCTTATGTGTCTACCCTGAAATCGGCGACAGTACAATTTGATAAAAATGTAATGCGAGCAGTACACGACATACCACCAAATGTCTGGCCCGTGTATCCACAAAATGTATGCACAGCAGTAACCTTATTTTGGGCAGTTAACTTTAAAGATGGAAACAAAATTAAAATACGAGCTTTTGTTGAAGCAGAACACAGACCAGAAATTGCTCAAATGCTTGTCAATTGCTGGAATCGGAACGAACTACAAGAGTATATATATCGCACAAAGTCTATACTGTGTTCACGTAAGCCTTTGTCAAAACGGCGATTGCATTTTCAGCAATATTTTAATAGTCCAAATTACACTTATTTTAAGGAAATGGTGTGGTTTAGAGAAAAATGGTTTCGCCAATTAGCAAAAAGCTATACAATGTGGGCAATTCATAATAGTAGAATGTCCCCACACTTCAAAATCCAACACAACTTAGATCTTCTGAGTATATTTCTAAACAGAAAATTGCGCAGTGAAAGTTCCATACTACAGCACGTGTTTCTCCATCTTATGTTTCCAAACTCCACTACCGTAAACGACGTTTCCGAAACCTTCGGCAGGGCACTAGTGCCCATATTTAGAATGCATGAAGGTACCAAAAGGCTTCAACTTGCTCATCAGCAAGTCACTGGCTTTCATTTTGTTTCTTGCACGAAAATTAGAGACACTGATAGTATTTTTCTATCTTTTGTTACATTTGTAAAAGCGTATGATTCAATAGTTTGGCTGTCAATTTTATTAGCATCCCTGGTTTTAGGCAAAATGTTGAAATGCATGGATGGCAATGTTAAAACCAGGTCATGCTTAAAAGGTATCTGGGCTGGTTATTGCACTTTATTAGAACAATCCGCTGGCAAACTAAATGGCAAAAGTGTGCGAGCTTTAAGTTGCGCATGGATTTTAATGGCAATGATTCTTTCAAATGGTTACAAAGGGGAGAACATCAAAGAGCTGACGGCTCCACTAGAACCTAAAAAATTAGTAACGTTTGAACAGTTGATAAAACACAACTTTACATTTTTTACATCATTTGCTTATGAAAATCAGGCAAAGACGTTTCTCCTTTTTGCTAACAAGCTTACTAACATAAAACCCGGTAATTTTGTTAATGTATCCTTTAGACCAGGTGGCAAGCAAAATTTGTCACAAAATAATGGTTTCCATTGGACGCTTTATTCATTTCCAAATGCGTACGCGACAAGTGCTTCAAACAAGCTGCCTAAAATTGTCAAAGACATTATAAAAAGATTGTATTTTGCAGAAGGATGGGAAAATGTGCAAGATTTGATATCAGGTCAGTCCTTTTTTGAAGCTAAGGTAAATAGCTGTACGACAAATGCATATGTTGACAAGTACACAAAGGTTTACTCGCTGTATGTTAAATTAAGACAAGAAAAAGGTGATGAGCTGGTAACACGAAGTAAAGTTCCATTGGCGGATACTTCAGTTAGTTGGGTTTTTGAGCTAGTACCGGTAGACATAGATTTTCTTACAATTAAGGTACACTCGCTGGTTCAGTCAGGCATTGTTGAGTTATGGCAAAACTGGCATACAATCACGCAAACTTTAAACGATACAAAGGCACTAGCGCAATTGGAAACCACAAAAGTGAAAGCGCTGCAAATGAAAGATAACATTGCTATTGTGTTTGTGGTGTGGTTGTTGCTGGTGCTTTTGGATTTGTGTGCATTTCTTTTTGAAATTAGAGACCAACTGTTACTAAACGTAAGAAAACTTGTAACAATGAAAACCAGGGTTAAACTCATAAGGAAGAATGACAAAATATTAAACAGTTTTTGGTACATACGACGAATCAAATTATTCAAAAATATTATAGGCGCATTACAGAAGTCATAATACTACCCTATGATTTTATCTATTTAAATCTGCTATCATGACAAAGATTCTTATCAAGATTTCTTTCTACGTGGTTATTTGGGCGTACTTGGTTACTAATTGATTGATTTGTACCTACAAAACATTGTAATTCATGAATTGTTTGTATACAAATAAGAAATATTTCAAACTTGTCACAATTGCAAATTAAACGTGGTGGCATAACGGTTTTGAAAGTATCACGAATACAATGAAATATTCAATAAATGCACTCATTATATCCTAAATAGCTCCTCTGCAGAAGCAGCGAGCTAATAAAGCAGTAAATGTTTCTGATAGCATGCTTCTTATGCTAATAAATGCTTCTAAACCCAGGTACATCTCTCCCAGAAGTAAACCCAGAAATACATTTTACGTACATTTAATTTGACTTTTTACTACGACACACAGTTTATAGGTACTGAAAAAGATTTTACTCCACACGAAATGTTTGTTTGTACAAACAGCTAAGCAAATCACTGACAAATTCTATTTATTTTCTAGTAAAATCTAGTTTAACTTTGTTTAGAAAAAGTTAATAATACGTTCAGAACAATGTATATAAAACTAATTAATTGGATTAATAAACGTAGCAAAGTTTTGTAAAATTGTCTTTACAATCCTGTCATCTGCCTAGATAATAAAGTTTTATTTGATGTAATGTCAAACAATAAAATATTTTTTCTCAGTCTTCGTGAATACGTTTATTTATAGGAGCAACAATTCACTACATTATCATGCTTTTTAAACTCCAATTTATTTAACAAAAACAAGGAATTAAAATAGGCGGCTTTGGTATCTCAGTTTGTCAGTTTGCAAGGCTAACCAATAGGCTCCCTCCCAGGCTGATGCTTTGATCCGGTTTTTGCTTTCACCTATTGCAAGTTAAAGAAAGAAAGCATGGTATTTCAAATGTATACTTATAATTAGTATATTAAAAATTTGAAAATCTTATAACATTGCGATTAAACAACTGTTTGAAAAATACGTTTACTGTGGCTTCTTATTAAAGGAAACTTACCGTTGCAGCCAAGTATATGATAATGATGATCAAGGGACGAATTAAACCTTGGAAGTTCATTTTTGGGAAGCGTGAGTCAGAGATCGTGGATAATTATGTTGAATGTTGCACGAACAAATACCAATTGAACAACAAATACTGTTTTCTTTACGTCCCAGAGAGATATTAATTGCTCTAGATTACGTCAACACAATCATTCCTAAAAATTGATAGCAGAAATAATGACGCATGATGCAAACGACAAGCTATAATACAGACTGTTGTTACTGATGACTGTGACCTGACGTAACAAAAGCTATAAAAGTGATCGACGCAGCAAAAGATATCAAGAACAACAAAACACAATGTCTGATAATATGCATGTTTTTGTATTCACGCAGCGGCAATAGCATGGGATGAACGCCATTTCTAATTGATTACTTATACTAAGAGAGACCTAAATTGTAATTTTTTAATATTAAGCTGTCGTACACCGTTTTGATTGAAATTTTCTTAAATATACATGTGCTTTCATGCCTTAAAGATTATATTGATTAAAAACACAAAACCAATCGTTGTAAAATTGTAAGCTTAAATAATATGCTTTCATGTAAAACCCAATAATGTGGTATACTGCTGGTAACATCATTTAGAATGTAGAAACTTCCTATAAAATGAGATTATTGAGATTACGCAATTTATTGATTCATCTTTAAAATTTGAACAGAGCAATGTTTAGACTACACACTAGTAATGTAGCCAACTATTTGAATTCTGTAAATATCATTTCCCTCCTCTTGTGTCCTTGTCCGGTGCGAGCTTGTAACCAGATTTGGCTTCGGCCTAGGTGATTATCAAAAACTTGTGGTATTTAAATTTAAATGGATTTAAATAGGAAAAAGCAATACTTACCACAGCAATGATGAGTAGAATTACGCAAAAAATTAGCGTGTTGATAAATTTCATTGTGGACTGTGTAGATGTGTCTTTCTAGATGCTCCGTAAATGTTGATATGTTCAAGTTTCCAATCAAGTGGTTGAATCAAACTGCAAAACTCTAGAATATCTTGTGCTCTTTAGTAGCTTTTATAATTCCAATAAAATCATACGAGTTATGATCCATTGTTAATGACAAATAAAAGCCAAGTCATGACTCAAGCATGCCATATACATGAGAGTATTTCCAACTCAACTAATTTATTAGCCGTATGCTATAACTACTACGTATTCATTTATTCAAGTGCGTTTATGGCACAACTTTATTTTGCTCCAAAAAATGCAGTCATCCTTTCTAATATACTTCGACTAAACATTTTGTCTTTTATAACATATCATCAGCACCCAATTTACTTCAATCCAATGCCGACATTCTCCAACTAAACTTTCGTCCATTAGCCCTCCACCATACTATCATCGGAAAACTCGGGTTCCACAACGCCTTATCTACCGTTAACCGCTTCAAATTTCCAATTCTTCCAAATCCCAAGCAAAACGGTAATACTGAACAGGGTCCCAAAATCCGTGCTATTTATGCTATTTAAAATAATTTTCCTTTTCCAGTGTCCCCAAAATAAAGCTTTGAAGCTGCTGCAATTTCCGTATTCCCGGTCCAAAATCCTCACTTTCTAGAGTTATTGCCTCTTCCAAAAATGGTTTCCACAGTTGAGGATTCTTATGAAGATATCCCACCATTTCTGGGGTCGTTCCAAGCCGAACTGTTCCCATTCCCGGGAAGGGTAGCACTTTGACCTAGTCTGATTTTCGTCCAGTAAAATGATTTGGCTAAGGCTACGCCAACTCCCGACAGCCATATTTCGAAGTTACGAAAAACAAAATTATTTGTGCTTTGGTCGATAACTAGTGTCAATCTAATAGTAACACAAAAAAATTCAAGTTCAATAACCCTAACGTAAGGAAGTTATGGACCATTTAAGTTTAAATGTGTTCAAACATTTAGCGGTGTAAAAATGCAATGTTGATCAATTAAAAAATTTGGCTATTTTGAAATAATCATATACAAGTAGAGGAACAATTTGCAACAATAAAAACATCAAAAAGTTAATTATTTTTAAATTGCCCTGTTAACTTTAATTGCAATTATCTTTTGGTCGCCACCAATGCTAAGCCTGTTTACAACTTTTTTTGGTACTTTAGAGGATGCTGGTTTTAATGACGTTTGTATTTGCTTTAGCACTGGTGGCGACCAAGAGATAATTTCAGTTAAAGTTAATAGGGAAATTAAAAAATTAATTAACTTTTTGATGTTTTTAATGTCGCAAATTGTTTCTCTACTTGTATATGATTATTCCAGAATAGCCAAATTTTTTAATTAATCGAAATTGCATTTTGACGCCAATAAATATACTGACTAGTTCATGATATCCGAATATGATGACTTCGTTTTTTGTCTGGAGTTGGCGTAGCCTCCACCTTTGTAAGAGTTTCAATTGCGTCAACGTCCAAAAGACAAAGCGCAGAAGTGACAATTGGCTAACATCTATACAAACGGTAAGACACATCAAATTGGGAAAGCTTCTTCGAATTCGGGTAACTGATTCGCAGTTGAAGGGGGCAGGATATCCATTGACCACCAAAACTTGAAGATGGAACACTTTGGTAAAGGATGACCTTAGGTCAGTCCATCCATTCAGGTATTCATTATCCGGTGTCCAATGAAGGAGAAGGAGTAAAGTATTCAAGGAGGGGAATCGGGAAGAAACCGAATTTTGACTTGTGGAACCCTTTAATACGTAACAGTTTCCACAAACCTCAAGGATTTGTAGTCTGGGACAAACTGGGAATGCTCTGGCTCTGGGATGAAGATGGATGCAGGTGGTACATCGGTTGTCTAAGGTAACCTTTTGAAGGGTGCTCCTGCAGGACTGAAAACGCTGTAGAGATTAACAATACAACAGATTTGGGAACATGGCTCATATGTAATCCGGTCAGAATCACAGGGATTGTTGTGGATTATCGACCTTCGTGGGTGGGAGTATGGACCAACCGAAGTCTGAGGGATCCTTGGATTGTCCTGGAAATTGGTTGGCTGTGGGTAAACTTAAAAGAACTGGAAACAAGTATCTTTGAAAGCAATTTTGTCTGCCCATGTAACTATGGTTTGGTAGCCTGAAAATTTTTTATTGGCTTACAGCCTGTAAGTTACAGGTACTTGGTATTAATAAGAAATATTGGCTGAGAAGAACAGTGGGCGTAAACTGGATTATCTTTTAGTATTAAGAAATTAAAATATGCTTACTGCCACATTACTTGACAGGTAGGCGTGCCCGCACATATTTTGAAAACGTTTTAACTAATTGTTAGTTTGCATTAAAATTTAATACACGACAAGTGTAAAAGTTTATTAAAAAAAATTTCCAGTTGCTTTATATATATTCAGTCACTCAAATGTCTACAACTTGACGTTTTCTTTAACAGTGATCAGACCTAAGAACTAGTTACCAGCTTGGTAAAAGAATCTAGCACTATTTGCATTCAATTGAATAATTAAATAAAAAATTGAAACCATTGCAGAATTTCAGTTTTTATAAATAAAATATTTTTGAAATTTTCCTGATTATTTCATTGTGTCTAATATTCTTGCAAACAAACGTTAGCATGGCACCTTACAAATGTGTATGTCTGTTTTTGTTGATTTATGTAGACCATTTCTATTTAATACCAGTAGGTTCTAGCAGCAGCACTACAATAGATACCCCAAATACTTGTAAATGTTTAAATCCGACAAATCATACCAGTTCCTGTGAGCAACCAATTTGTGAAACACTAGCCTGCCCGTTTTAAAAATTTAAAACGTAATCTAGCAGGCATCCACTTTGCGCTTATCCAAACGAAAAAGCAGAATAAAGAAAACCCAGCTAAATCCAACTAAAAGATGACCCATTGAACTCCCACTAAATTTTTTACTATTCAATAAACCCTATCTACAATTTAACCCCTTAGATAAATCCCAATTAAATTTTCATCCATCTCACAAAAAACTCTAATTGAAACTTATACCCTTTCAGATAAACCCCAATTACAATTTACAGTACATGCAATATTTGGGTACCTGCAGATCCTCATGTACGCATTCCGAAAATTTTGGGTACCTACAGAACCCTATGTTGTATGTATGCATTCTGTAATTCTCGGGTATCTGGAGTACCTTAAGAATGCATTCTGTAATTCTCGGGCACCTGCAGCACCTTAAGAATGCATTCTGTAATTTTCGGGCACCTGCAGCACCTTAAGAATGCATTCTGTAATTTTCGGGCACCTGTAGAATCTCAGGTACGCATTAGAAAATTTTCGGCCACCTATAGAACCGTAAATATGCATTCTGAAAATCTCGGGCACCTGTAGAACCTCAAGTACACATTCTGACATTCTCGGGCACCTCTAGAACCCCAGATACGCATTTTGAAATTTTTGGGCACCTGCAGTACCTTAAGATTGCATTCTGTAATTTTTGGGAACCTGCATAACCTTTAAAATCTATATTCACTGAAGCAAAAAGTAATATTGGTATTACCGAGATTCGACACAGCGACCCTCCCGTTAAAACTTCAATGCCTTATGCCTTCTCAGCAGCACCAACAACAAAATGATCAAAAGTGAGCACACACACCCATTGAAATGTAAGATAGTGCAGATTGAACAAAATTCTGTCAAATCCTAAACACATTGATGATCGTCAAAGCTTCATACGCTTTGTAATTCAACCCATAAGCAAACTTAATTCCACAAATTTAAAATGGTTTTTGCGAAACCGTGAAAACAAGGAAGATATTTATCAAGCCTACAGCAAATACAAAACAGCATTCAAGGCTAACAAGACACAAGACTATACTTTACCAGTTGACTTGCTTGGACCATTCTCAAAATCCAGGAGTTTAGTTGTACTAAATAACCATCAAAATATTAATATTCCCCAAATTGCTTATCCAATTATTCTCCGTAATATTCAGCTGGCAGCTGTGAATAGACATGGAATGGGTCCAAAAATTATATGGATACCCGCTGAGATGAATACTTTTGCAGGGAACTTCTCAAGTAAATACTTTGACGAAGAGAATATTACTTGCACGCTGCAAAACAGTTTTCTAGTTGGATATAGCCAACGCGATTACAACAATCAACATTGCGTGCACCTAAACTATAATAAATATATAGCTCAATCAGTACCCTGGAGTTACGATGTAATAATCGATTTGTTAATTCCAATGCACATACTGCAGCTTGCACAACACACTAACATTTTTATAGAGTACCGACAAGCTGATCTTGGTAAACTTTCATATTCATTCACCGAATTTTTTCCTTTAATACCACGAGCTAATGTATTGATAACTAATTTAGAAGTAACAACTTTTGATCAAACATCTCTTCTGAGCAAATGGATGGATAGAAATTTTTACCCGAATGTTGCCAATTCCCGTATAAATTATGAATTGGCCTCAGTGTATTTACTGGTTACATTACAATCTAGCAATTGTTTCAAAACGAAACAGACATATCAATCTTTTTACATTAAAATATGCTATACGTGTTTAAAGTTGTACAAACTAGAAACAATTGTAAGCTTTAAAACTGCACAAATATTCAACTTGAAAGTATCTTCAGATGACAACATAGTCATAAATCCTGATTACGATGATAATGACGAAGCAAAATCGCGTCTTGATTTAAAACAGAAGTGGCGTTTATGCGAAAACAACTTTCTTGTCTCCTCTGCTCAATCCTATATTGGCCGATTATTTTTGCAGAATAAAAACAAGGATCAACTTCTCTACGAAATGTTTGCCAGTATGATAATGCTAATCACAGGAAACTTTTCATTTGTAATGACAAGCGGTAAAGTTTGTAAAAATGGGGAAATATTTTTACCCCAAGAAATTCCAAAGTTGTCAAGTGAGCTAGCTGTAAACATTGACTTTGTTGATAGATTTAACGACGACGGTCACTTTTTGTTAAAAAACTTAATCACTTTTCAAGACACACTGAGCCAACTACGCTTTGTCAGTTGTGGAAAACGAGCAGTACGCAAATTTAATTTTGACGTGTTATTTAACGTTTTTGACTACTACATTTGGATTTGCATTGGTGCTCTGTCCTTGGTTTTAACACTGACATTCTACTTGCTAAACTATTTTTCCCAAACTGGAAGGATTACCTTTGTACGAGAATATGTTTACCATTTGCTATCCTGCATAAGAGTTTTACTGGAACAAGGGGATCCATTTTCTAACACTTTGTTGCAACATTTTCGCTATCGTTGTGTGGTTACTTGTGTGGTTCTTATGGGCATTGTGGTTAGCAATGGATACAAAAATGAAAATGTGTATGATATGATTCTACCCCGCAAAGCAATTCCTTACGAGTTTGTAGAAGAGCTACATTTAGATGGTTACAATATATACTCCCGAGGTGGAACAGTACTATATTTGCTGGAAGAACCAATAAAGAGATTTTGGAACATGAGTGATTTTATGTGGCATGATTTACACATATTGCGTTTATACAGAGACGAAGTAGTAGTTTCGGAATTAGGCGTAGTGGAAACCAGGCTATATTATACCAGGGATATTAACAACTTGGGAATTAACATGACATTATTTGAACGGCTTTTGAATTATACCAATTTACATCCTCAAAAAACTTCAATATACCTGCCGCAAATAAATAAAGAAATTGCCAAAGTTTTCAATGGGTCATACGAAATAATAGAAGAGGATGATAATTCTGAGAATGTGATATCTCAGAAACAAAGGGAGATTTTGGCTAACGACTATTTTGCTTTGGAAATGGATTTGCTTAGAAAAGAGTTGTTTAGCTGTAAAAAAACTAGCCTCATACTGCCTGAGTATATGGGTAATGACTTGGCAACTCTTTTGCGAAAAAGAGGCAGGCATGTAGATATTGGGAAAATTGCTTACAAAAGTGTTTACCTAGGAGTTAATTTTAATGGACCGGTATTTCCATCTATATTTTTGCGAATTAGGCAAATACAAAATGCGGGTTTGATAAACTGGTGGACTGATGTTATTGCTAATACAAAACACTTGGAAAATCCTTTTATTCCACCTAAACCAAATATTAAAGGGAATATTGTTGTTATTTTTGTTGTGCTGGTGGGTGGGTTGGCTTTAGCGTGTGGGATATTTACAAGCGAGGTTATTGTAAAAAATTGGATAAAAGTTTTGCAACAATTAGAATTTGTGGTAAATAGTATTTGTACTACTGTTTATATATTAGTTCGTCAAGCTAAATATGGCTTAGCCAAATGTAAGCTACAAACTATTTTCAAGGTGCGTAAACACAAGTGTATCCCCATAAATAAAACAGTCATGCCAATACGTTTTATTGTCAAAACCAATGTTGTGGTATAGTGGTCGAAACAGGATGGTCTACATGGATCTTAAAAACCTTGTCGTAATTAAATTTAGATGATTTAATAAATAAAAGGCAATATATAATACATACCACAGCAATTAAGATAAGCATTTGGATTAAAGCTTTTTATTGCAATTTCGCTTTTGAAATTTTGTCCTTTACCATCATCACCCAATATACTTCAATTCAATGCCGGCATCCTCCTACTAAACTTTCGTCCATTAGCCCTCCACCATACTATCATCGGAAAACTCGGGTTCCACAACGCCTTATCTACCGTTAACCGCTTCAAACTCCCAATTCTTCCAAATCCCAAGCAAAATGGCAGCACTGAACATGGTCCCAAAATCCTCGCTTGATAATTTTCCTTTTCCAGTGCTGTTCCCAAAGTGAAGCTTTGAAGCTGCTGCAATTTCCGTATTCCCGGTCCAAAATCCTCACTTTCTAGAGTCATCGCCTCCTCCAAAAATGGTCGCCACAGTTGAGGATTCTTGTGAAGATATCCCACCATTTCCGGGGTCGTTCCAAGCAGAACTGCTTCCCATTCCCAGGAAGGGTAGCACTTTGCTCCGGTCTGATTTTCGTCCAGTAAAATTATTTGTAAGTGTTTCAATTGCGTCAACGTCCAAAAGACAAAGCGCAGAAGTGACAATTGGCTAACGTCCAGACAAACGGTAAGACACATCAAATTGGGAAAACTTCTTCGAATCCTGGTAACTGTTTCGCTATTGAAGGGTTCACGATGTCCATTGACCACCAGAACCTGAAGATGGAATACTTTGGTAAAGGACGACCTTAGATCAGTCCATCCATTTAGATACTCGTTATCCGGTGTCCAGTGGAGGAGTAAAGTGGTCAGGGAGGGGAATCGGGAAGAAACCGAATTTTGACTTGTGGAACCCTTTAATACGTAGCAGTTTCCACAAACCTCAAGAATTTGTAGTCTGGGGCAAACTGGGAATGCTCTAGGATGGAGATGGATGCAGGAAGTACTTCGGTTGTCCAAAGTGACCTTTTGGAGGGTGGTGCTGCATGTTTGGAACAGGTCGTATAGATTATCTTGGGGATGGTCGGTGAAGGTCAGTTTGAAGTGGGTCAGCTTATCCAGGAAATAATTTTGTAGGGGGAGTTCGGTGTCCAGACAGGATAAACGGGTAAGTAGGATGGTGGGGGATTGAGGGCTCTGTTGGGGATCCACAAGATGTCGGGGAATGGGACTGCCAAAGGTAAAGGAAGTTAGATTTGGACTGTGACTCCAGAGAAAGTGGAGCATCCAACTGATTTGGGGTTCCTCAGAATAACGGCCATGGGTAAAGATAAGTTTTTCCAGTTGGGGGAACTGAGGAATGGGTGACCACAGGTTGAAAAGATCCCGAAGACATTCTGGGGTTAAATCTAAGATTTCTAGGGTGGTTAGCATTTGATAACCGGATCGGGTGACGAGAAGGTGTTGGAGGGGAAGGTAGTGCACGGAGGAAAGGTCGATGAGGCGATGCCGGGTGAGACATAAACCAAAAGGAGGTGGCTTAGGAATAAACCGAATAAATTAATTGCAAGAAAGAAGAAAATTAAATGTTGGTGAAAGTTGGAGTTAGTAATTACAAGGTCATTTTGAACAATTCTGACAGGATATGGGGGCAACTTGCGATGGGGTCGAGGCCAAGACCGTCGTGACCTTGATGTAAAGTTGCCCATTTCTTTTTAAACAAGCAAACTTAGCAAACGGAATAATTTTGGATTGAAGCGACAATTAATTTGGAACTTTAAATAAATTTGGTTTTATTAATATTAAACAAAAGATAAAGTTTTAAATAAAATAATCAATGAAGAATATTCATTATCTTTTATCGTTATCAGCTATTTGGAATCCATAGCAAAGATAACTTATTGACCATAAGAGGGCTCTATCGCAGTGTTACGTATTGCACAAAGTGCGCATACTTGCATAGTCACAATAAAAATAATCCAGTTTTGATGCATTAAATGCGCTAAAGTAAAAAAGACAAGTCTGATATTCAACTGTCCTGTTTCCAAACGGAGGATAGTCGCTTGAAATAGGTTCACCGGTTGCATTCCATGAAAATTGTCTTGGCTCTTGTGCATCTCGTCCTGATGTCCAATACCCTGCATGAATATTTATAACTTTTTAGAATCACATGCATAGTTTATAATGATAAACTTCTTATTGGTTTGTTAGTTTATACCCCCATCAAAAAGAAATAACCTATGCGCCCTTTGTAAAGCGTCTGCTTGTGCTTTTGAAGTGATTGAGGCTAACTGTAATCCATAGCTGGCACAATATTCTCCAGCTAATGTCCAATTCTGAAAAAAAATCTTTGTTTTAAAAGTCTTTAATAAAAACAATTAAGGTTATCTTACCCGGCCAGTATTGTCGGCATAGAATGACTTTCCATCAATTGCTGTCACCCACTTCGGCGCTGTAGAGTTTGACTTTTCTACGAAATTAAAACGAAGCTGAAAAAATTACTTGTAAAAATGCAAAAGTAACTGGGCAACAAAATATTTAAAGCATACCAGCATTGCTTATATTTACAAACTGCAAACTAGCTAGAGCTTTTGTGAAAACTAACCTCCCATACAACACTGAAAAAAGAATGATAAAAATTGTACTACTCTTCATTTTTTGCTCTTGTCACATACGCGGTTTACTTAGATCCAGCAAGGCTCCAAAGTTGTCCAGGGAAAGCTGCTTTTATATAAACCGTTGGTGAGAGTATAGTTTGCTCGTAATCATGATAATATCTTCATTTAATTATACAATTACGAAAGCACAAGAGAATTGTTTTTAAAATCGGGATTAAGCTATGCTCACTGTTCACAAAGATATTAGTTTGTTTACGTCAAACAATTGGAATTATTCCACTGGTAATATGAAAACACATTGGTCACGCATTAACAACGGGTGAAAAATGTATCAATGTATTCAAAGAACCTGACTATCTCGGAATTCAGAAACAGGTTTGGAGTGACATTATTAAAGCTTACAATACGACAAATGATTACAAGTCAAAAATATTTCAACACTCTTTAAAGTTGACGCAGAAAAACGAATTATCATTATCATTACCTATTTATCTGGTTTTTGTGACAGCTATTTTTGCCAATATAGAAAGCACTATGCACACTCAGAAACACTGCCGATCACTGTTTTGATAGGAATGGGGGTCTCAGAGAGGCCTGAGTGTGAAGCATAGAGTGAGAGCCAGGGTTTGAGATGGGGCTTTGGCGAGGAAAAGGAGACGTGGGCTCCATAAGGAAAACACAGGAGCAATGTTAAGCTTATGGGGGAAGCGAGGTTAGTTGGCAAATAGGCAGAGATCCTGGATCCTGGCATGGCGAATCTTACCAGTTTTCCAATTAAAGCAAACTACTTTTCAGTAATTAAGGGGCAAAAGTAAACTACAGCAGGGCAGTGCACACAAAAGAGATAGAATAGCAACATATGGTTGATAAATTGAGTGACTGATTGCAGTCCTCTAACGTGAACAATGGTGTTCCGTTATCAACCAGTGACAGAAAGAAGAAAGCAAAGAAAATTGAAAGCAGCGCACAGTTCAGTTACATAATATTAATCAGTTAAAACCAAAGTGAGTGACTGATTGCAGTCCTCACGTACAGGAATAATTGGGTTCCGTTATAACGATCATTTAACTTAAAAACCAATAACCAATACACACACACAGCCATAAAATATTATGGATTTTAGCGACAAAAGTGAGTGACTAATTGTAGTCCTTACGTTAACGTGAACAATTGTGTTCCGTGATAATCATTATCAGTCGCTAGTAGTAAATAAAGCAAGCCATTAAATACACATAAAAATACAGTTAGAGTTGAAGAAAAAGAGTGACTGATTGCAGTACTCTTGTAAACGTGAACAATTGTGTTCCGATATCCAACCGAAAACTGTCATTACATAATATCTGTTGTCAGATTGCTGACCAGATAATAATACACACACACACAAGAAAAATAGAAACAAATTAATAAAAGAAATTCTAGGTTTTTGGAAAGAGAATGGTACATAGGCCATAGTAGAATTTCAGAAAAAGCACACAAATTGAAAATTTGAGAATTTTGAAATAACAGCAATTGCGATAGCGATTGAGATAGTGGGAATATTGGGTCTGAGAGAAACTCACCGGATAAATGCCGGCACCAGTACATAAAAACTGGATAACTGCAGACCACATCCCATAATTAAAAATAAACTAATAACCAGTGCAGAATAGTGCTAAATTCAAAAACAAACAGTGCTGAATAGTGCTGAATTCAAAAACAAACAGTGCTGAATAGTGCTGAATTCAAAAACAAACAGTGCTGAATAGTGCTGAATTCTAAAAACAGAAAGAAAATCCGGAAGCAACGACTGCCAAGAGGCAAAAGCAACAACAGATTTTAAAGGAAAATACCTTTATAAATAAGGTGGCTCTGAGGAAAACAAATTGACACAGTGGTCAATAATTTGTTAACTATCAATTTAATAAAATGAATTAGAAAGTGGAAGAAAGACTTGAAAAATGGCAACACCTGATGAAATAAACCAGATGATTTCAGACATGAAGACTGAACTTGAAGAGCAGTACGGTCCAGTAATCGAAAAATTAACCACACGGATTGAAAAATTGGAGACAGAGATAGAAACTCTTAAGGACAAAGGCACAGTGGACAATTTACTCACCGCACTAAAGTCATCTGTAACCACTACTGCTACAGCACCAGTCATTCCAGCTCCAGTCTTTAATGACAGAGTTAATGCAGATAATTACCTACAGGACTTAGAGATCTACATGAGGGCATCTGGGGTTCGAGATGAAAACTTTTTAACGTACGTCAAGGCATTTTTACCAGAACAATGCAAGACATGGTACACAGCGAATAAAGAGAAAATGGAGTCGTGGGACAAATTCAAAGAAAATTTCACGGGTCGATATGACAACAGCGTGGCAAAAATACAACGACTGAGGAAGCTCATCAAAAATCGACAGTCACTTGATGAACCAACCGAACAGTTCATTTATGACACACTTGATTTGGCACGTAACTGTTTTCCTAACGCTGAAATGTCAACTTTGTTGGAACATGTGCAAGCAGCCCTAGACATTAGATTGTCCGAAATTGTAGGATCCAACTACTACAATGATGTAGAGGAACTGGTGCAAGCGTGTGAAAAAGCAACAGCAACACTTGTAGCAAAAGATCGATCCAGAGGTGGACGGATTGCTGTCCCTCCAATGTATCCAAAAATGGATAATTTAAATGACAGATCAGGCCATGAAAGAAAAGAGCTGAAAGACAAGTCTTTACCACACAAATATGATGAAAACAAAGAAGCATCGTTACATAACTCCCAAGGCACACATTCAGAAGCCTGTTACATACTTGCGTTTCTCGTCTCTTTCCTCTCTGTTTCACTCGCATCAAGTATAAAACGTTTGCTTTTCACTTCTCTTTCCTCCCTGTTTCACTGCAGTAAGTATAAAAGGTTTGCGTTTCGCGTCTCTTTCGCGTCACTTTTTCATGCTTTTTACGTCAGCTGTGCAAGTAGAGCACTGCTCTACTTTGAGGAGAGAAATGAAAAGCAAAATGTTTTTCGCGCGGGAAGCAAGTTCAAAAGAGGAAAGAGAAGTGAAAAGGAAACAGAGAAGTTGTATATAACAGGCTAGAGACTACTTACAACAGCAAGAAAATTTCACCCAAATGGCCACAATGCTACAATTGCCGTGGTTATGGACATAAGAGAGCAGAGTGCACAAGCGCACCTGAAATTGCCTCGAATGTGGAAGATGGAGATGAAGACGATGAAGATCTAGACTATTAAGGGAGGAGATGGAAACCTCACCATGTCTAATCCAATTAATCGAATTCCATGAGGGAATTTTAACAAATCAAAATTTAAAGTCAAGAGCCCAAATCTTATCAATATAAATTGGCAAGGTGCCTAATTCATCTGACCAGAAAACTCAACAATTTGGCCTAGTCACATCACAGATGGAGTCTGCGATGCATGAAACCATCTCAAAATTCCACAAAATTGGCAGAAATGGAAACAGTGGACAAAAACAGAGGAATGTGAGGGGAGATATTTCGTCATGGAACCGTCCGGACAAATCTTCATGAAGAAATATTACCTTGTTCCAGACCTACAGTTGGGTTACGTTCAAGAAAATTATAAATTAGCGTTCTGGCCAAGAGAGGAATTAGATGGAATAGGAAATAAGGCAGAAAGATTCAAGCAGGGACTTAGAATCATGTTGAGAGGAGAGCTGGTACAGAAAAATAATATAAAATTTAAATGTGAAGGACTAATAATTATGTTGTAGGTCGTCGGTAGAATGCTAAGGATTAGCAAAATAGACTCTTCAAAGGAAGAAGTAAACCGATGTAAAAAGGCACCCAAAAAGGGGAAAGCTACCTCAACAGTTGTGTCGGCGGTAGGTACCACCGTATAGAAAATTCAGTGAATTTTCCAAATAAGCTAGCGATAATTAGAGTAAAACCGTAGGGTTTTTAGACTCCAAGTTTTTAGAAAGTCCAAAGAATAGGAAAAAATAGGATTTAAAATGACATAATGGTCATATAAATCAAGTTGCAAATCCGGTAAAAATCAAACAAATATAGATAGAAAATGGCATAATGGTCATAATAATAAGATGGCATAATAATAATAAAAATGGCATAGTAGTCATAAAATTTATAGAAAATTAGATTAAAGATGGCACAGTGGTCATAAAATCTATAGAAAAATTAAATTGAAGATGACATAATGGTCATAGAAAGTTGTAAACAAAGAAAAATTACAGTTTAAAAGAATTTCCCTTGCCAACTGAGATCAAATTCCCGTAGCTCTACCTAAAATAAAAAATTTAGAGTTCAAAGCAAAACAGACTTTTAAAATCATTGATTTTTAGTGTCTACAAGACTTTCGAAGCTAAAACTAAAAAGTCAGAAACAGAAGTTAAATAATAATAGTAAGAAGCTAGGCTAGAAAATAGGCTAGAAAAATATACCTAGTTACGTAGGTACAAACATGGAATACGAAAGAAAATAATAATATAAATTCTTTTTAAAAAAAATAAGAGTTGTCAAATTGTTGACCTCTATAAAATTCGTCGATTCTAAGACACGATTGCACTTTAAATTGGAGAGTAACGTGATAAAACCAAAAGGACGGCACTGGAAGGAGAGACTGGAGTTGAAATTGACCATCTTGTCAAGCTGAGGTGATATAATATTTTCCAATGGCTTAACTGTCCATGTTGTCTCGTTATAATTTTAGACAGCCATCTGGGACGTCAAACAGTTGACCCCAAACCAAGGGAAGTCAGCATGTCAACCCTTTTAAAACAGACAGATCATCTTTTGGAGCCAGCAGGATGGACATTATCATCATCAAAGGAACGAGGAGGAAAAAATCAAGAATCCAGAACAATTTACATGGAGGAGGTGCCAAAATACTTTATATTGATACCCACCGTGGACAAAATCCAGAGGAGGAGTGACGTAACATGAATACAGACTTCAATTCGACGAAATAATATTGATTACATAATATTACAATATTCTTACTTGTTGAAATGTACAGTAATATTAATATAAAATGCATAAAAATTACGAGATTCCCTTAGACAGACAGAAAAAGAAAGCCAGATAGAACCAGAACAGTGCTAAAGATGAATCAAACCACGTCACAAAGTCTAAAGCTGAAGGAAGCAGTACCCATAACCCTTAAAGTTGTGACCTAGATCGCCAGAAAGTTTAGATAGCCTTTTCCTCAAAGTAATTTAGTTAGGAGAAAAATAAACATCAAATTGAGGTAGCGGAAAAGGTAAAATCCCGGAGGGGAGGCGACCATCCCCAGGGGAGTTTTGGGGAGGCGATGATAGGAATGGGGGTCTCAGAGAGGCCTGAGTGTGAAGCATAGAGTGAGAGCCAGGGTTTGAGATGGGGCTTTGGCGAGGAAAAGGAGACGTGGGCTCCATAAGGAAAACACAGGAGCAATGTTAAGCTTATGGGGGAAGCGAGGTTAGTTGGCAAATAGGCAGAGATGAAGTAACATCTAGAGTGAAGGGCTAGGAAAGGGAATCTCAGGGAAATAAATTGTTATAAAATAATCGAAGAGGTAAAATAAATACCTAAGTGCTATAAATGGAGAGATGAGTGGTGTGTACATTTTATTGACTGAATGGGCAAGTTGGTATGTGATCATGATCGTCATCATAATAATAATCATCAGCCTAACATGAACTTGTGACATGACCCTGAGAGCTGAAGAGTAACGATTGCTAATCATCATTGGGAATACTGAATCTGAACTTCTGACATAATCCAAAGTTGCATGGGATAAGGGGCATTCCTACAAATCTTCATGTAATTTGGGCTGTTGCGTAATGGGAAATAGTAAATCGGGGTGTAGGCTAAGGGAGAAGAGTTAGCCAAGGACCTGGCAGTTTTGATGTTTTATCAATTTGTACTCGTCATAAACAAACAAAGCCACGTATTTATCTAATGCGCAGGATACATTACCTTTGATGACAGGTTCGCTTGCATTATCTCCTCTCTTGACTTGATGTGAAAGTTGTTCTGACACTATATTCTTCGAAGAGCAACTATGGTTATGACATACTAAAACAAGTGGCTATTTGCTTATTGTCTGGTATGGGTAACACTCATGATCATTTTCCTGGTTTAGAAAGAAATAAAGTCTAGGAACACACAAACAGAGGCAAGCTCTCTTGCTGAAGCTGCTTACTTGATACAGGTCCTAGTTCATCTATGTTCACTTAAGTGTTCCTAAAGGAAATGTTTTTAAATGTAAGATCTAGCTGAAAATCTTGTATTTATTATCACAATTAAGCATTTAATATTGAATGATTATTTATACAATGTAGATATAATTTAAAATTGTTAAATTGTATGTTTTGAATAAAGAGTAATCTTTCTGGTTTAGTTTTATGTTGGTATCAATATAATTTATGTGGTTTATATATATGCTATATTTATAACAGCCGTAGAAGAAGGTAAGCTTTGGAATTTTATCATGTTTTGAATATAGAGGCTTTGTTGCTGCTAGGTATTGCATAGCGTCAAGCCATTTCCAGCTGTACAGGGCCAATATCCCAGTGTAGAACTACCTGCAGGTCTGCTATAGTAGTAAATGCAAGTTTGAAATGCTAAATTTGGGTATTCAAAAGCAGGATGGTCGTTTGGAATAGGGTCACCAGTCAAGTTCCATACAAACTGCTGTGGCTCTTGTATATCGCGTCCAGATGTCCAGTACCCTTCAAGTTCATATGTTATATTCAATTTGTGACAACTACAAAACGCATAATTCATAATCATTATAATTTACATCCTTTAAAATCTGGGTCATTATATGCCGCTTGTAAGGTATCTGCTTGTTCCTTAGAAGTGATCGAGGCTAGTTCCATTCCCAGGCCGGCACAATATTCTCCAGCTGACGTCCAGTTCTAAAAAATAGGGCTTTAAAAAACCAGAGTAAGTGTATTCGTTAAATCAATAAGGTAATCTTACGCGTGTTGTATTATCAGCAAAAAAGGATTTTCCATCCACAGTTGCCACTAATTTCAGCATAGTGGAAGTTGAATTTTCTAAAAAATGAAAATTTAGCATAGTTTTATACCACATAGCATTATTACCAAATTATTTTATACATACCATCACGGTTGTTATTGGAGAAATGTGAATTCGCTAAAGATGCTGCAAAAACTATGCGCCCACAAACGGCTGAAAGCACAACGATGATAACTGCTTGCTTGATGATACTCTTCATTTTCTTGCTCGTGTCACAACTTTGACTTTCTATTTCCGAGTTGAGTGTTTCCAGATCAAACAAGACACTGCACTATGCGACGCCCAGTTCCTATCTAAAGGGGAAAAATAGTATCCAAATGAAACCAGTACCAATCGATAGAAGACGTTTTTGTCTATTCATTTTTGAAAACCCCATGTTGGAACCCTTCCCCGTTCAGGAGTTATTCAGCGTCAAAGTTGGGGTAAATTTACACAAGGTTAAAAAATGACGGGATAATTTTCAAAAATTTCATGAAATAGCTTTTAAAAGTATTATAATTTGAGTTAAATAGTAAAATGTTCCATGAAATAACTTTCAAAGTAGTTGTTCGTGCTTATTTTTGTCAAATTAGCAGATGGCGCTACAAAAATTTGCGAATAAAGCATTCTAGTACACAAGTGGCTTACAATGCCATTTTTGCAAATTTTTGTAGCGCCATCTGTTAATTTGACAAAAGTAAGCACGACCTACTACTTTGGAAGTTATTTCATGGAACATTTTACTATTTAACTCAAATTATAATACTTTTAAAAGCTATTTCATGAAATTTTTGAAAATTATCCCGTCATTTTTTAACCTTGTGTAAATTTACCCCAACTTTGACGCTGAATAACTCCTGAACGGGGAAGGGTTCCAACATGGGGTTTTCAAAAATGAATAGACCAAAACGTCTTCTATCGATTGGTACTGGTTTCATTTGGATACTCTGCCTTAATGGTAAAGGGTGAAACTTAAACCTCGACTTTAATGCAGAGTGCACTGTAGTGTGTAACTAGGAAACGCTCGTTATATATAAAACTGTTTGAGAATAAGCTTTACCTGTGTGATATCATTCACTTTTTCAAGTGCTTTATACTATGCGCTTTGAAAGAATTGTTTTTCAAAACTGGTATTAATCATAAAGGAAATGTTTGCATGTATATTGTTTTGCGTCAAGCAGGTAAAATAGGTCAAAATTATTGATCATCAATCAATAAACAATTAATGTTTGTTTCAATGACAATCCTAAGTACTTGGTGGAGCACGCAGCAAATTCTCTGATTCCTTAACTCTGTTTTTATGATTCCCTGATACATGCTTAGGGGGTGTTATTATCCTAATTCGGCTAGAAGAGGATGTAAAATAAGGGATCAGATAATTAAAGTTAGTCTTATGATCCAAGTAGTTATTGTATCAAGTTTCGTATGATTTTGACAAAAGCGTCTGGCCTCCATTCTGGTCACGGACAGACGGACATACAAATATAACATAATCAACATCAAAAATTTAGTTATCCGAATTCGAAGATATAGAAAATGAGGATGATTAATTGGCTTGAATAGCGTAAAGTGTTTACAAGTAAAAAAGATATGGACATTCATTCTTTCCTGGAATCTAAGTGAACATTGTCCATTTATCTGTATTTGCGAGTTTAGGAGAGTGCTGTTTGTCAACATAGTCAAGTTTTTGGAACATTGAACAGCATTGTTGATCTACGTTTTGATGTTCTTATCTGGACACAGTTAGGTTTAATGTAGGTTCGAATAACGTGTTAGATTTATGTGGGTTACAGATAAGACTTGAAAGGGATTTCCGAAAAGCGTAAAGGAAAAACAATTTTTGCACGTGAAGTCAAGTGTTTACTTACTTGCAGCTTATTTGTTTCGTTATGTAATAAACTATGGCTTGAATCGTAAAGCGAATGCATTTATATAAAACATTGCAGATCAATCATATGAATGAACAAATTGATTTCTCACTGACAATGAGTCAATATTTTGATTATTTCACTTCTATCCATTCAGTTGCTAAAGTGTGCGTACTTTGCAATTTTGTACAAATTATCTCGTTTTTTTGTCAAATTGAAACGTCAGCTTTATGCATAACAGCAAAAATTTTTAGCAATAATTGTAAGTTCATTCATTGTACGGCATTACCGATGATTCTTTTGAAAATCTAATCTTAAAACCCAGCGAGACAAGCCAAATTATAAGGAAGCACATTATAAACTAACGAAGTGAACAATTTCTGGAAAGTAATCAAGAACAAATAAATGTTTATTAGTGGTAGACTTCACAAAGACAAAGTATTTTGGGATTCATGTCACATCTGAGAAACTTATACGAGTCTACAAGTGAATGGAATTTACCAAGTCACTGTAAAACTATAAATTAAATAGTTACTTTTATAGAAAATTAGTTAATGGGATGGTTTCAAGGAACCTACAAGGAAACAATGTTTATACAGAAACTACCAAATGATATGAATCGGAAAACCGTCCTGGGTATAGCCCCCTGAATACCGTTAGCCCTAAATTTGATTTATTCTTTTCTTTGTGATATGCTTATAAACTGGATTTTTGCATAATATGTGGCTCCTGTTTCTTTTCTCCCATTGCATCTTGCTCTTGAAGAAGAATTTGAAAGTCATGAGCTTTCAATAAGCTCATTAACCTTTACTGCCAAAAATGACTTCCAGATGATTAATTAACTTAAATGATGATGATTAAATAATCTATGCTATTATGTTTTACTTCTTAAATTTATTCAATACGTATGCATTAACACTTGTCAACTTTGACGTTTTGAATTTGTTTGTTTTAGATATTGCACATAGTAAATACAGTATTAGTGGAACAGGGCAAATACGTCACATAAGAATTAATTACGCTGACGTAAACAAGGCAGGTTTGATAAGCAACAGTTTGATGTACAAAGGAAGGGAAATGGCTTGGAATAGCTTCACCAGTTGAATCCCACGAAAATTGTCGAGGCTCTTGTGCATCACGTCCCGATGTCCAATGTCCTACAAAAATAAATACATGTAATGTTTCAAATACCAATTTTCGTTTCAAAAAATGAACGCAAGGAAAGGAAACATTGCTATCATGCAAAACTTCACTGTTTGCATACAGTACTTGCAATGCAGTAAAGTAGAAGGAAATGTCTCCCGATTCTAGTCCATTCTATAGAATTCCAGCCAATAATCTATAGCCAAATTTTGCAAACTATCCCCCGAAAGAAAATCACGAATGTCAAATCATCTGCACAATTCAGCAACATTTTAACACCTAACTTTACTATGAATTTAAAAATTACTAGAATAATCAGTAAAAAGACGATGAATAAATTGCAACGCTTCGAGAAACTCTTCAGGAGATTAACCATATTTTCTTACAATCAAAAAGTACTGTCGTTTTGGCATTTTGGCCAAAAGTCATCCACAAAAAATGCTATTATCTCGCATAGAACATCTTCATTGCCATTAATTCATCATTGTAATGTGAGTTCATACCTCCCCCAAAAGTAGAAAAATTATATGCTGCTTGCAAGGCGTCAGCTTCGGCTACTGAAGCAATTGAGGCTAATTCCATTCCAAAGTCGTTACAATATTCCTTAGCAGCCGTCCAGTTCTGAAAAGTAGTTTATGTTTTCAAAATGGAGCAAACGCGTACAAGTTTAAAAGTATGACGGATTTTTACCCGGCCCGTTTGATCAGCAAAAAATGATTTTCCATCAACTGTTGCCACCCACCTCGGCACTGCGGGGTTTGATTTTTCTACATACATATATAAAATAGAGTTACATGAAATGAGATTGCAAAATGATTTGCTTACTTACCAGCAAATTTACTGGAGAACTGTAAACTTAAAGGTGAAGATGATGTTGGAACCAATATCCCGTAAAATGCTGAGAAATGAACTATGGCAAGTGTCAAGATCTTCATCTTTCTGTTTTTTGTTGTGGAGGAACTTTTTATATTTTCAAATAGATCAGACAAGACAATGATAAACAGAACAGTAGAGTAGCTGTTTTTATACAAAAAATCGTTTGGTTAAGTGACCTAACCTTGATTTATCTTTTTATTTACTTAAGATTTTAACTAACTGATTTAATAAATCCGGGATTTTGTTTGATTGACGGATTCAGACTTGATGACGTAAAAGCATTTAACCTTAATGCTTGTTATGCTTAGAATACGTGTACCTGTCAAAATAAAAGCTAGCCGCTAACAGTGTCCCTGTCGTCCAGTTTTATTGCATTTGTGTAATAATATGTTTGGATTAGAATGTCGGTTTTATAATATTAAAACTGGATGAATAAAAATTAATGAGCTTAAACTGCTTTAATTAAATCGGAAGGATTAAAATATCACAGTATTTGAGTACTCCTGTTTTCATGACGTGACAATATTTATCAGTCGTATGTCTTACTCATGTATTTGTAACAGCGATTCTACCAAAAAACATTTTATTCATTGAATGGCATTGCGATTTTTGTTTTGATGGTCTTATCTTTAAACTAGTATGACAAGCCAGATGAAGACAGGTTAAGAATTTGTCGAGTAAAATGGATCTCAAAAGTTAAAATGATTAACGTTCTTTACTATTATATAAAATATATGTACAATTTTAGACGAATTATAATTCTCAGGTTTGTAAATTTATAAAACACATTAAAAGACAAAATGTAGGAATATGTTCATTTCATCAATATAAAACAAAGCTTTTTACAAAACGGGAGGCAACATAATTTTTACGCATGATGCAGTGGCAGGTTTGTTAAAATGTGCAACGCTTTAGTATTTCTTTTGCAAAAAATTTCTTCAATTCCTGTTTAAAACAAAACAAGTGTTTTTTAACTACTCAAAATGCATCGAAGCCATCTTACCACTCAGAGATAAGATATATTAATTGTCCAAATTAAAGGCCGGCTTTAAAAACTAAACGAATATTAACTGATTGTCGATGATGTCGATATCACCGATTGTACAAATGTTTGTCCTGACATTTCCCAAAAATCAGTAAAATAACAGCTTTGTTATGGAACTGACTGAAGACGGGAGCTAATTTTCTTTCTCATCCAACCAGATATTCTGATATTTGCCAAATGACACCGAAGAAAAACTGCACAAAAATACGATCATATTAATATACACTTAAATATAAGCATAATTCATAATTCAATATATATTATTTCGCGGTCTGTTGTACCATGTATTTGAAAGATCTGTTAATTTCCAAGAGATCCAGACCAACGGCAAAAGGTTTTCCTTTTAATTCGGCCAATAGCATATTTCCGTCCCACTCCATGTTCTCCACAGAAATCCTTCCAGTGTGTCGACATGAGTCAATAATCCACATTTCAAAGCACCCTTTTTTATTGGCAATGCTAACGGAAATGATATATGTGAGACCCGTTTTCAGTGTTGTATAGCATGCCCTTAGATACACATAAACCGATCTGGGCTCCATTTTACGTAACCAGCCAGTATAAAATCCATAGGAAAACATGTTGTGAAAATGAAACCAATGCAGTGCTATGTCCAGCAGGTCATTAAAATTTTCAAACAATTTTTGTTGTTTTCTAAGCATTTGAAATAATTCATATTTTTCCTGGCTAAACGGTTCATTGTTATCATCCGAAGAATGAAGTGTGTCCGTTAAATGAGCCACTATGTGGTTTGTGTTGAAATATAGAATTCCAATCACACAAAGAAGCCAGCTCATTAATACATGTTTCAATAATTTGGACAATGTTTCCAAAATCCAGAAAATTTCTTTAGGAACAAATGTTCCAGTTATAAAGGATAACTCCGGATAATCTTTAGACAAAATTACTCCAAAGTTGAATAATGCAAACACAGTATCAAACAGCAGCGAAATTAAAACTATCATTTTGCCATGCTGTGTAACTTGGGATTGCTTGTCATGACTATGACATTTCCACAAATCTTCATACTTGCGCACACTTTCCAAGAAATCGCAAATACGTTTAACTTTAAATGCTAATAAATAACCCAGTAAAATCATTCCAAAAAAGTTTGCCGAAAAAGTGCCTAAAGCCATGAAATCTCTCATGCTGTGCGTCTCCTGGACTTGTCTCCAACCGGCCAAAACTTTTGCCAAAGATGAAACAGTTACCAAGATGAATAGCATCAATATGAATATCTAAAAATAAAGTATAATTAAGACAAATCAAACATTTATTGTTTTGAAGAATGTTTTACCTTCCAGCCTGTATGTAACTGGTGAATTTGCAATGCCTTCCTTGCGTACACTTCTGCAAGCATACACAACGCCGTAACGCTTCGATGAGTTGTGTAACATTTTTCTAAGCTTCGGACTGATGAAGATGATGAGATACTAATTGGTGGCGCAGAAGACTTTAACAGCTGAACAGCTAACTCCGTTTTCCCAGAGGATCGTCCAACAAGAACATGCTCTATTGAGCCAGCCATCACTAAAACAGAAAAATTGACTTCTTTATCCAATTGGTAATTTACGTTTGTCCCAAAACCAGTTATCTCTACATATGTTCCTTTAAAATTCAGCATTTACAACCAAATCGGTCATAAAACTGAAAAAATGCTACTTAAAATTTGATAAGTGCAAATAGTAGACGCTATTTTTCTGTGTTGCATGACATGCATGTTGTTTAAAACAACTTGTTTTCTCGGCTACCTATGACGTTTTGACATTAATGTTTACATTTTCGTGCATGTCTACGGTTTTCATGGAAAAACTTCGGCAATCTGGTAAATACCAATGTATGTACGTATTGAACGTGTGAGGTGATGTGTTTGAAAGGTTTAAATGTTCATTATAGCGGTATTGATGTGTTTTGCTGATGTGCTATAATATCAAAGCACTAACATTAAGGTACATTGAACATAAATCATGCATATAGTAGGTAGTATGCAACATGCACAATTCAATTCTGCCGTTCTTGAATTATCCCAAACAAAGAAAATGTTTTTGAACTTGACGTTTTCAGGTAAACATTTTTCAAATGTTTTGTTTGTACAAGCGTGATCAAGACACAGTGCATGTTTCCCATCAATGTGTTTACTACTACAAAAACCACTGTAAGGTTTTAGTTATCCAGAAGAGACCCACATGGTAGTATAATCATAATTTAAGCTGTAACTGTAATTCTTAGAACTGTAACTCGACACCACTGCCAGTCTGTCCTCACGACTTAATTTATCCCAAAATGGGATAAATTAAGATCAAAAAATGATCTTGATTTATCCCATTTTGATCTTAATTTATCCCAAAATCCAAATGATCTTAATTTATCCCATTTTGATCTTGATGTATCCCATTTTGATCTTGATGTATCCCATTTTGATCTTGATTTATCCCATTTTGATCTTAATTTATCCCAATTTGATCTTAATTTATCCCAAGAGGTCAGTTTTACATTTAATTGCATATTACAAAAAATTGCAACGATAGATTTTCGATCTGCAACGATGAAAAGTTTCTAATTTTGATTAAAATTAATAATCAATTTGAAAAACTTTGTTCCCGGTCAACGCCTTCTGTTCTGGGGCGTTTTTCGAAAAATGGGATAAATTAAGATCATTTTGCTATCCTGCCTATGTTAAAATGGGATAAATTAAGATCATTTTGCTATCCTGCCTATGTTAAAATGGGATAAATTAAGATCATTTGTTGATCTTAATTTATCCCATTTTGGGATAAATTAAGTCGTGAGGACAGACTGACTGCACCGGTTCAGTACAGACCAGATTAAAAATAGAGTTTGTGAAAGGTTTGGTATAAACATTGTCATGACCTAAGTACATAAAATGCAAAAAAAATGAAACCAAGAATTGCTGCTGAGAACTATACCGACGTTTTCAGAACGCGTGAATGAATCTCTATATTATCATACTAGAAGCCAGTCACCGCTCCGCAGGTGGAGAGCCTGATTCAGGTTCTAAATACTCATATTATTGTGCAGGGTGATATGGAGATAATTTCTACACGTTGGGTGTAGTTAGGATGAATCTTTTGCAACAAAAATCCTTTTCAATCCAAAATTTATTTCAGAAGCAAGCCAAGCCAAGTTTTGCTTGTCGCTAAGGCACCTGCGCCAGGCTATTTGTGACCTTTGGGAGAAGTTTGTTACGCCTTGTTCTAACCGTCGTTGTTAGATTTTGAAAGCTTGCTTATTGCTTCCCATACATGTAGGAAGCACGGGTAAACATTGCAAGCCTAAAATGCAAATTCAACACCTGGCCTTGACACCTGACTTTCAAGCGAGCCCTACGTTGAGTATATGCAAAGCTAAATAATTGTAACATTTGTCTGCCAGTTGTTTAGTTGACTGTACACACTACACATCAGAACAGTTGTATTGCGAAAATTGCTTCCAGAAAGAAGCAAACCAAGCCAAGATTTGCTTGTCGCTTAGGCCCCTGAGCCAGGTCTGTCGTCCGTATTTGTAAACTTTGGGTGAAATCCATCAAGCCATGTACGACAACTTAAAAGTTAACAGCAACTAAATTAAAGCCGTCGTTACTATATTATTGGGCTTGCATATTGCTTCACTTGCATGTAGTAAGTATGGGTGAGGATTGCAAGCCAGAAATGCAAATCCTACACATGACCTCTTGACACCTGAATTTCAAGCATGGCCGGCTATGTTGAGATTAATATCCGAAGCTGAATAGTTCTGGCATTATCTTTTATCTGCCAGTTACTGTTATACGCATCTGTCATTATCAAGACAGGTATATTCCGATCAGGCCTTGCAGATGCGAATTTAAACAATCCGACAACAGATTCGTAAGTTTGGTCTAAAACTGGACGATAATCATGTGTCGCACATTACAATCACTTAAGATAGCAGATTTGGCCATTAAGACCGTGATTCGGGCATTGCAGATTTGAATTTTACCAAGTCGACCTCAAATTCAGCACTTTTGCAAAAAACTGGACCATAATCATGTGTCGCACCGTGCAATGACTAAAGATTGAATATTTAACCGTTTAGGCCCTGATGCAGGCCCTGCAGAATCAAATTTTAAAATCTGACATCAGATTCGTCAGTTTGATAAAAAACTGGACCATAATCATGTGTTGCAATCACTAAAGATTGAAGATTTAACCATTTAGGCCCTGATGCAGGCCCTGTAGAATCAAATTTTAAAATCTGACATCAGATTCGTCAGTTTGGTAAAAAACTGAACCATAATCATGTGTCGCACAGTGCAATCAGTAAAGATTTTAGATTTCACCATTAAGGCCTTGATGCAGGACCTTAATATTTAAATTATTATGTTGGGTACTGTAGGAAGACTAAGTACGCCGTTGGCTTGTAGGGATAGTTTATTTGTGAAAAAAACAACATGCAAAAATAATTTGACGGAGGTAGGATTCGTCACGGCGATCTCCACTCCATTACCCCGACACTCAAGCTACTGAGCCACAGAGGCTGAGCTTGGGGTAAGTGGGTAAAATAGGTGGTGGTAAACAAAAGAGGGTACGTCGTACGGAACTGGCGCGCTATATTATATAGATGCTGTTCCTCGACTACAAACTCCTAAATCTATACCTTAAGCTTTACTCCTAAAATTATCTATGACTAGGACGCTGTCTAAACTCCTGCGATTCTCGTATTTGTACTCTTCTTGATTACGTTCTTCTCAGATAATTCGGTTGAAAAATTCCTCACATTTTATGGCGCATAGTTTTATTAAAGTCTTAAATCGTGTATGCGTTTCTTTCTTATTGTCTTCATACTAATTACCCTTCTTCCTACAATTGCCAGTTGGAAATACATTCTTGGTCCAAGTCATGAAACGTGTGTGCTACTGAATATGAATACCTTACAGCTTATAAAAAATGCTAACAAACATTGATGTTTCCGATATATCTCTTGATGTGGAGCATAGAATGCTACGCTAGGCAAAGCAATGTTTTTAAATACATAAATGGTACACCCAGTAAAAAGAATTGATAAATGCAAAGTAAATGCAAGTGCAAGAAAATTGCTAAATTCAAAATTTTTGGGTTATTAAATTGTTTTCAAACTGAAAAATGTAATCCAATGCTGTGTCATATACGTTCTTACAAATTTATTTTTTAAATCGTCAAACTTATTCTCCAAAATTACAAAAATGCAAATAACTAGTTTAAGGCTTGGCCATTCCCAAGTTGGCACTGTTGACGTTAATTAAAGAGGTTGCATCAGCGGCAGATGCGCCTTCTCCAGCAGCACCAGCCCATCCAGATTGCTGGTTGAGGATATCAAGACCCAGGGCTTCAACAGCTTGACCTTCACTGGCTTCAGCGATTTGTCCTACACTGACGTTGTTCAAACTGGCAGCACTTTCGGAATCCTGAGCGGTCACTTGGAGAATGGAACCGTCCTGGGCAACAATAGACTCTCCGGAAGAAGAAATGGCAAGCTCGGCATTTGGTCCTCCCCATCCACCAGCACCCACAACTTGGACATTGTCAGCGTGGTTCTCAGCAGCCCAGCCACTTCCGGCAGCAGCAAGAGCACCAGCCAAGTCAATGTTGGTGTTCACGGCAGAGGGTCCTATAATTAATACAAATGAATAGAATGGAAATTAATGAGATGAATTGAAAATATTTTACATTTAAAAAAATAACAAAGGATTGTTGGAAATATCAACTTACCCCAGCCAGGAGTTGTGGTAGGATTTCCCCAACCGTGTTGGCGTCCATTCCTGATGGAGCCACAGTGGACAGAGGCAATGATGCCAGCAACAAGGACAATGGCGAATTTCATGTTGGCTTTGGTGTATTGAAGGTAAAATATCAAGAGGGAAAATTAAAAGGTTGTTGTGATTGTTTGAAAGCACAAATGTAAGTGATGTCAATTGTTAGGAAAATCAGGCTTTTTATATCAAAACTTTTAACATTAACGTTCCATGAAACATGGTCAATGGTTTTGCATTTCATTCAAAGATTTTAGAAGTTTAACAAGGTACACGAATAAAAGCAATTGTTGGATTGGAGTAGAGAAAGGAGCAAGGAAGGGACAGGCAATACAACATATTTTGTGAACTTTGTACATACTTACCTAAAAGTAGCTTAACAGACTGGAATAAACTGTTCATTTTGGTTATTTCAACAGACGCAAAAATAATCTGTGAGTTCAAGTTTCTAGTATTTGTGTTTAGGTACTTCTCGTATTAGTGCGTGTTAAAGATTAAAAGGGTTAAATAAAATTATCAAAGACAATGTATGCCGTAATCCTACTGACTTTTAAAACTTCAATTTTTCGGTAGAATAGGAACTTAATACACAGATTTAAAAAATAAAGTACCCAACTGTCCAACCTATTTATATATGTCTTTGAAAGCTAAAAACAATTCAAACATAAGAAAACAGTTAGAGTTAAGGATGTTATAAAACAAAATGTTTTTGCTTTTGCCTTAACAGATCTTGTTCAAAGAATCTACAATATTCAACACATCCATATTTCTTTAAAAAATGAAATAGTCCTCATTGTGCCCTTAATTTAGCTCATTTCTTAATAACCCGACAACAAATATGCTGTTATAACTTGCTCAAAATACAACCTTATACTTCTAACTTAAGTCCATTCATTACAGTATTTATAATTCTTTAGAAACATTTCTCCTTTGTTCTGCTGCACAACATAACTAGAGAAATACCAACATTTCCCAATTCAAAAATATTATATTCTAAATTGCTGCCTTGATCATTTGAACCACCATTTTTTCGTTTCATAGAAAGATGAATAATCCATTTCTCGGACTAGATTTTTTGTCAAACGATTTTAGTTTGTGGCTTTTGGCCTCAAAACACTGCATTATTAAAACAGAACACTTGAAATACCTATTTTTTTAAAAACAATGGGTACCTTTCACAGCAATGCTGTGGCAGTATGTTCTTTTTGCTACTTTAAAAATTGGACAGCTTTGTCCTTATTTGCCCAAGAGAGAATTGACTAGTTCTAGATTGAAACAATCAAGGTACCTTACTGTTCAATGTTCAACTAAATATTCCTACCCAATGAAAGATTATGAAAAATGTACTACTCTTTCCATTCAATACCACACCATCTCAGACTTTGGGTATAAAAACCCCGTCCATTGCCAAACTGGATATCATTCAACTCTTAGCTTTCGTTCTAAAAGCATACCAAATTTTAAAAAAATACAAGTTTTACGTTGACTTTGTCAATATTTGCCCACTTTTCAACATGAAGGCTTTCATTGTTTTTGCTGCCGTTGTTGCTGTGGCCACCGCCAACGCCGTGGGACGTTCTGGCTGGGGTAAGCTAAGAACTATTCTATTAAAGTGTATAAAAAAAACTTTTTGCAACAATGAGCTTTATATTTACTATGTATGTTTGTTTTATTTTCCCTTTAGGATCAGGACCTGGCCACGCTGCTCCCTCCATTGACCTCGAGTTGGCTGCTGCTGCTGCTGCCGCCGGTGCAGGACAGGCTTCTGCTGGACAAGCTCTGATCGAAGCCGTCTCCGGAATTCATGATGGCCCAGCCCAGCTTTCCTCCGCCAGTGGAATCCTTACCGCAGTCCAACAGGGTGAAGACCTCAGCCAAGTCCAAGTAGCCGACAAGCCCAGTGGAGCCACCAGCACCATCAACGCTGCCGATGTGTACAACGAAGCAGTGGCCACTGACTCCCTTGAAGCTTCTCTGAGCGGTGCTAACTACGCTGTGGTTCAGAACTCAGCCAATACTGATGCCAGCGGTGAGGGTGCCATTGCCAATGAAGCCACAAGCTTGAACAATGTCCAGTCCGGATCTGGATGGCGTAGGTCTTGAATTTCTTTATACGAAAGAGAACTTCAAAACTTTGAATATACTTAGAAATTGCCATGACATAGTTTAAAGATAAAATAAAACCATAATATAATTTTTTTAAACAAAAATTAATGCATTTTTTGTACTTTTACATTTTTTCTTACACTGTGTTGCATTTAGTTTTGCATATCACCATTGCATCCTACCTACAACCTGAAATTGTGTATGGGGAAGTCCTAATTTTATTTAATCTGTATGCCTTTGCTTTCGAAGTTTTAATATGGTTTCATATTAGCATTCATTCCGTCTTCTAATCAAGTTGTTGTCATGTAACATTGCCGATTCGATGCTATTAGATGCTAAACACTCTGAAGTGAAAAAACACATAAATTAGTAAACTATTTGTATCTCAAACTACATTTTACTACATGCCATCGCATCATATATATTTCGAGTTCTAATTGTTAGAGGGTATAAATTAGCTTGTAAGAAACTTAGACTAACTATGCCACTTATAGTACAAAAGGTAAAAAAAATTATCGAGAACTGAATTTTTATGGTAAGCGCATTCATCTAGTTAATGTTTTATAAACAAAACTAAACATGTTTTATTATAAATAATAAGTAACATACATGTTGTGCTGTGTCAGGTTTAGGTTTTTAGAATCTTTTAATCCAATCAGAATTTACCAAAATTGCAAATAAAGTGACCCAAACACGTTACGAGTCGTAACTTACGACTTACCACTTGACAAAAACAGTGAAACAGCATAGTTGCTATTTACCTAGTACTAGCTAAGTTGTTTCAACAGAATTTTATTTTTAAATAACTAAGCAGACTGGCGATGAAATGCTTATTGATACTTCATCGAATGTAAACCTTAGTTTTCAATTTTTGTTTATATATTTCTCTTTTTTATGGAAGCACAATGCACACCATATAAACGAGCCAAGTAAAAGTACCCAAAACAGTCGTTTTAAATACTAAAATAATGAACCCAAAAGGTGATAGATCCTAGATAAGAGTCAGAATTTAGCCCGAGTTGAAGTAAATTTTTGTTAATGTATAGTATCCAGAACAGTTTTATGAGCAAAATGTCAAATCCCCTATTCATGAAAAGGTATAATGGATTTTAGTTCTTTTCATTTTGTTCACACTTCAAGTGGACAACAAATATTACTTTGTGTTTAATTCTATTTTTTAAATTTTATTTTATAATAAATTAGTAAGAAATTTAGAAATTGCTACAAACATTTCAGATCGTAGTGAAACCATGAATTGTTTTGCCTGCTTTCCGTGGTGGCATACGAACAGGCAACAGGAGGTGGAAATTCATAAACCATCTTTAAAGGAAGATGACACGCAATCCAAAAGCACTACTCAAATCTGGCTTCCTGTTGAGGTATTTTGTATTATTACTAGAGATAAAATGTAAAGTTTCTAAAAAGTTTATACTTTATAAATACCATGTTAAATGTTTATTAAACAGTTGTGGGGGTTTTTACTCCTACATTATCCAAAAACGGATGACGTTCAAGCCTTTTGCACTGCCTTCCCACAATTTTCTGAAATGATGCATAAAACACGACACTTCTGGATGATTGACAAGGTAATAACTTTATTTCATTATATAGTTACGTAAATAGTAAATGTTTTTCTGTTTTGAATATGCTTTTAATTCGTACACATAATTCGATTTAATAGGTACTGGACTTAGTATGGCCTTATTTGACCCAGTCTGACATTCTGAAAATGCGTCAAGTTTGCCGGAGATGGTGTACCGGAATAGACCGCACACTTGACAATATTTCCATTTCCTCAGGACGTGAAAACATTTCCCTTTTGATTAATCAGTTTATAGTGGACTGCAACGAAATATTTGAAACCTTTCCAATTGAGCAGAACTTTCTATCGTCCAGGATATTTCTAGCCAAACGAGCCAAACTCTGCATTGGTCAATATTCTAATTTGAAATATAGTGAAGTGATGACCTTAATAGCAAAAGTGGGAATTCAGATTCACCATTTACAGTTAGACATTTCCAGTCCCATGTTTGCACCATTGCTGAACCTGCTACTACATTTGTTTTGTCACAGTCCTAATCTCAGATCTTTGGAACTAAAAGAAACATTTGATTCAGAAAGGTTGCCACAAAACCACAAAACGCAAAATTGCCTAGATTTGTCGTGGCCATTTGAACAAGTGATTACACTTTGGCCAAAAAGCCTTGAGTATTTTGCCTGTGATTTGCAAAACGGATCTCCGCTTCAGTGCCTCCAGGAATTAGGCTTGAAGCTGTTGTGTGGTGCTGAAATTTGCGATTCTACCCAACAAATTCTAAAACCAGCAGTTGTCTGGAACCAGGATACCAATCTTGGATTTGACTTTACGGTTAAAACAAGAGAAACCTTGCGCTCTGTCTTATCCCTAAAGGTGTCAGGTTTGCCTCTGACACACATTTCATTTCAGCACCAGTACTCTGTTCCTTTACAAGACACATGGGACACTTGGAATGTATTCAGATTTGCAGAGAAATTTAAAAATACGCTGGTACACTTAACTATTGAAATGATGCCATCAACCCCGCGCCCAATGTGGGAAATTGACAAGGATTATTGCCCACACATAAGTTTTAATCTACCCCACCTGGAAACTCTGATATTGCGTTGCTTTCCAGTCTATAACCTTTACCCGTTAATTAAATTGAAGTCGTTGCGATTGCTAAGCATCGAGTTTGGTAATGACAATAACTGGAATCATCCTATGGACTTGCTTAGTTTTGTATCAGAAGATATACGACGGTACTTTTACAATCAACAACCAAACATTCACGGACCTTACCTGTTGTATTTATGGAAATACATTCCCAGTTTAATGGAATTGGTGCGTGAAAATCGGCAACAAGGGCAAAGACGTAGTTTTAGACGTGACGAATACGAGCGGCATAAACAATTATGTAGAAGTTTCCTATGTAAAACACAAAAAAATGACTTTTAGCTCTGAAAGTCTGCAGAACGACTGCAGATAAACATATTCAATGAAACTACTCCTAGCTTAAAGCATAATGATTAGAAAAGTACATTGTCAATTTTATTGCATCAGCATTTCTGGGCTTGGGCTTGAGAGCACACGGGAATTATTGAATTAGATTGTTTATATAAATTTCATATTTCTGTAAACAAATTATATAAATTTGGTATATAGATATATATATATTTCATTATTTCATTTAAACCGGACATTTATGCCAAACGGTATTGCATGCATTTTAGATTTGAGTTATGTATGGTGCCAACTAGTTGGCTTAAGAGTAACGCATTTATACAGCTTTCATTTTAAACCGATTTATATAACTTTTGATCCAACATCGACAAACTATCGACTTTTAAGCAATTTTGTCAACATCATGACGTGACTAGGTAGTAATACAAAATAGGATAACACTATGTAGTGTAAGTACATGTAATTACTAACTATAGTATATTAATAAATAAGTGAAAATATTGCAAGATGTTGTCGTATTTCTAGAGGAATGCAAACATTAGATATTTTAATAATATATGTTAATAGTACTGATTTATTTCTGAATTTCTATTCAAAATGTTTGTTTACTTATAATTAGTATGTTCATATTAGCAAGTATAAGTACAATAAGTTAGGCTTAACAAATATGTTTGCAGGTATACATATAAATATTAGTTGAACAAATCATAGCAAACGCCAAGTACAAATATGGAGTAAACCTGATAACATGGAATATTTAAACTTAAACTTCGTTACATTCACTTAGTTTTAAATTTTGATAGTACTAAACTCTCAGAAACGTTTTACTAGATTGCGTCTAAACCAACGTGCTATGTGTTTTTGATTTATAAGACAAACTATGCTCTTAACTTCCTCAACACACTTAATAAATGCATGATGTAAAACTAATAAAAGTATTACTACAATATGCAAACCTGCGTATCCCATCACTGAAATTCCAAGTGGAGACCAAATACCAAGCGGAATGGGTGGTGCAAATCCTTGAATCTGTGTCATTGTTGACATTTCCGCCATGTGCTTTGCTTTTGGTGAACTCTTTATGTGTTCATATTTTTCATAAATTCCCATTTGTTCTAACTGAAAAATCCATTTTTGTATTTGGTACGACAAATAGCCCGAGAACCGTGCACTAAAATTTATCTGTAGACCCTTTGCTTTTAAATCCTCAAAATTTATATCTTTAGCACCAAGCACCTTGCAATACAGATTATTTTCTGTCATCCATACGTGGTTTTCCATAATTGCAGCAAGCTGATATCCAAATTGTGGAATGGATATTGGAGTATAACCAATTTTGCGTTCTTTGCTAAGATTCCAGAGTTCTGCAAGGCTGAGATTTTCCTTCTCGATCTCTGGTACTGAAGTAAGAACGTTTAAGATGTTGCTAGTTCCTACCCATTTGCTCATTAACTCCGACATATAGGTTGGCAGAAATGGAATTAACACGTATGTAGGCGTATAGTAACTCGGTTTTAGTCCGAGTGTGTATCCTTGCTTAAATAGTTGTTTCAAAGAAGGAAATGAAGTAAAAACTAAAGCCTCCGAAGAAATATGCCCTTGAAAGTTGTACGAAAAAATCAAAAGAGGAATTGCAATCAGAAGTAAAATCCTTCGCATGTGGTTTCTTGAGTATGGTACACAAACAAGGTGCCAAAACAAATCTAGTGATGTTTCTAAACTACCTTCCACTCGGGATAAAATCAACCAGGATATAATTATGCATAGACATGTGGTAAAGTTAAGAACCGAAATAAATGGGTAATCAACTTTTCGGGCCTGTTCTGCTGCAATGCATACTGACATCTTAATAATATGCTCAAAATCCCCAAAATATACAAAGCCTCGATAGTTTAGATGTCCCAGTGGGTATCCTCCTAGATGATTTTCTACAGCTGTTACAATTGTAGTCCATCGTAACAATTGTTCTTTCCATAATGACATTTTAGAATTATCTGCAATTATTGAGCCATTAGTTAGAACCTGTACATAACCAAGTAGAAACACTGGACCTAATGTGCATATTTCCACAATTTTAAACAAAAGTAGTAAACTTGGATTGGGCGTTTTAAGTAAATTGATACAATTTACTACATCCTCGGGTAGTTTGTAAAAAAAAGGAATGGGTGCAGTGTGCTCTAATTCGTTTCCATAGTACTGGCTGTTAAGTTTCCGATTCAGAATATGCTGCAAATTCTTTAGTGTAAGCTTTAAGGAAGAATACAGATAAAATGATTTATCTGGACAGAAATAACAGAAAAGGGCTACTTGTTCTAAGGTCTTGTCAAAAAACACTAAACCTGCGTGAAATGGTGTAATATTTGGTTTTATAAGCAGAGTTGAGAAATCCCGAACAAGAGATGAGCCTTGTTTTAAGTAAATAAAAAATGGCACTAATGTTGATGTTTTGTATCCCGAGTTTTCTATTGCTGTCACAGTGTCCAAAAATGTTCTTGTAAATAAAACAAATACAATACAAAACTTGCTATAACGCTTGCTGGAGAAACGAAGATAGCCCAGTTTCAATAAGTTATGTTGCAAGTTGTCTTCTGGTATAGAAAAATTTAAATGTTTCGCTTCGTGAATTGTGTATGTATTTGTATGAACGCGCACAGTGTGTTTGGTTTCCTGTATTGCTTCTGGAAATGTGAGGGTAGAAGTCACAATATTGATAAGACATTGGGAGTTCAGATGTATTGGTAAACCCACTAATGCATTGCATAAGCATATGGGGCTTGCAAGTGCGAGTAGTAGAGAGGCTTGGTATCCATTAATCATTGTCAGCGTTTTAGTAAGAAACTTAAAATGTAGCACACTTTAATATAGTTATTGATCCAGATGTAGCAAAATAGTTTTTTATTATCTTAATTTGAAATTGTGGTATGTGTAAGTTTGTTTCGGCTTAATATTAACATTGGTATTTTGGTTCTGGAGAATCGTTTTTGTCAGAAATATTACTGTTGGAAGTAGAGCTGGAGCAAACTAGGATACTTACGAATATAATGTAAAGCTAGAAGTGAGCATTTGTCTACAATAAGGTAGAAAAACTTACAAAACATTAGATAGCAATTAGTTTAATGAAAATTTATTGCCAACATGGTCTACCTAGCTGACAGAACTTAAAAAATAGATTAAATGGTTATTTCTACAGGTATATCAGAAGAGTAAATAGTTATAATCTATATTAAATTAGAAATTGTGGCTTTAATACGTGCAAGTTAGTTTATCTTAATATCAACCTGTTAGTTATTCACTTTTTAGGTAATATATTTTCCTGTTTAAAAATATTGCTAGAAATATAGTATAATCAAACTGGGACACTTGCGTATAATATACAAAGGTACAAGGGAGCACGTGCCTGCTTACATTAAGGTAGCAATTAGTTTATTGAAAACTTGTCGCCAGCATAACCTGTCTAGCTGACAAAATGGTTAGGTCTGTCAATGTATAATCGAAAACTTATGAGCCTAAAACGTATAACCATCAACATCCTTGATAAAAACATTCTTTGCTCAAAAACATATACGTTCATAAACGTATATATTATTTTCAATTTAAAATCTTACCAAAATCAAGAGCAAGGAAAAAAGTATTCCGACCAATCCCTTCTCACTTCCTCACCTCCAAACCTAAGTTGGAAGTCTAAGGTAGGTTTGTAGCGTGATAGCAATATGCTGCAGAATCTATGTACTGCCGGTAAGAGACTTTGAATAAAACAATAGACCTTCCTAGATCTAGATTTAGCTAGCGGATGATCAAGACCCGACTCCTGTGTCGTTTACTGTAACTTTTAATGATCATTTCATGTAATTTAGAATTGTTTGATCCAGCAGATAAGCAGAACAAAAATGTGTGGTAAGAAAGAACTAAAGACTACTCAATCTTTCCACACATCCTATTCCAATACGATTTCACGAGAACAATTGTATGTATACTTTCATGCCCGTATACGTTTTTCAACAAATTACGTTTTCATGGAGGGTATGGAAGGTTAAATGTTTGTAGGCTTATACGTTTGTAGGTTATATATTACCATGACGAATCAACAAAATAGGTGGCAAAGTTTTAAGAGTCATTGTGTGTTTGTTATTTTAATAAATAAAAAATAAAATGGGAGCAATGCTAATAAAATGCTAATTTAATAAAATGCAAAGTTTAGCTGAACAAACAGTTACTTTTCTATTCTGAACTACGATCAAACATTAACTCATGTTTCTTCGTACTAAGCTTTATGATATGTGTTAAGGTATAATTTGTAAGTTCTTTTTCTGACACATCATTGAGTAGTGAAAGATATTTATTGGTATGCTGCCCATCTATCTGTCGCTGTCTGTGCGACATCTCCGTTGTCTTTCACACGTTTTTATGTGTCATAAAATGAATTGTTGACACGCAAAACGGATTCAAAAATAATAGGTCATAATGGTTGATCTTTGGCGATGTACATAGAAATATTGAACTTGGCAAACAACTGTTTGAATCATAGCAATTTGTTCAAAACGAAACTTGAAAAATATTTAATTTAAAAGCTGCATGTTTAAATAAATACAAGTTGTTTGAAATAATGCTACGAAAATCCGCATAGAACTAAACCACTGCTTTCACTACTTTGCTACATGCTGCCTGCTTTATTCGATAAGTGGTTTGGCAGCCGTTGAACTCTTTTTCAAGACAGGCAAACTAAATAGTTAACTAGCTACAATATGCAATATAATTTCTATGAGCTTTTCCTATTGGAAGCTTCTGTAATATCAGTGAATTATGTTAATAAATATAGTGTCAGTTCCATAGGAAAAACAAATAACTGAAAAATAATTTACTGAAATGATATATCAACTACCTAACAACCTGATGCAGAGGTATGTATGGTTTAATATTTAGTTTTTTGTTGCTAAATTTAAAAGCATATTTTTCTTGACAATGCAAAATCAAATCAACCTGTTTTGTAACTTTAATATATTGGGAATTTATAAGCCTTGAGTTTTCACTTTTAGAAAATTCCAGGAGCATATCGTGATTATCGTACAAATGACAAGGTTATATACATCTCATGAATTTAATTTTTTTTACATATTATAAAGACTTTGCAGGACAACAAGTTTATAGCAACATGTATAAAATAACAGGAGTTGCTACTTACATAAATTTAACTCTATTTTGTTCCTGACTTGTACTAAAGTATTCTGCAAAACAAAATATAAACAGGCGTTTTATCCTAAATAATCATGTTACTACCTCCTACTTATACGTCTCTTTCCCTATACTTTTAACTTCCTACTAATCATACACCTTTAAGCAATTGGATTTTTTTTTGGTTAATTGTGCAAATGATTTTTGATTTGCTGCTTACGTTTTGATTGTGTTAAAATTGTATTGGTTAAAAATTTCTAAACTTTAAACGGTTTTAGTTTCATTTATTAAAAATGAATCAATTGGAAAGAGGGAATTATTCTGTGGTAGTACATTATGCATGCACTTGCATTAGAAACGAACCAGTTTTCTGTCACCGGAACGCAGGAATACTTATATTTTTTCCAATTTCTTTTTTTAAGTCAGCGTTTAAAATAAAATTTAGTTGAAGTGTTTATAACCAAAGAGTTGAACAGAAATATGTTTTACGAAAGAGAATGGATGACAGCGTTTATTTAAAATCACTTGCTAATTTGTAGCTGAATTTAGAAAAATAAACAATGCTTAGAGTTTAGAGTTTGTTTGACAAAGAAATGTTTTTACAAAATTTCTGGGTTTTTGGTATGCATACGTATGGTGTAATGGTGTAAATATGATTCAAATATGAAAACATATCCACTTATAGTGCAGTTCAAATATATAATCATCAAATTTATCTCGACTAAAGCTTTATTGAAACATTCCCGTTCATCTAAATAAGTACATTAAGTACTAGTTTAAGGTTTGGTCATTCCCAAGTTGGCACTATTGACGTTGATTAAAGAAGTAGCATCAGCGGCAGATGCTCCTTCTCCGGCAACTCCAGCCCATCGTGACTGCTGGTTGAGGATGTCAAGATCCAGGGTGTCAACAACAGCTTGACCTTCACTAGCTTCAGCTATTTGTCCCACACTGATGTGCGTTAAGTTGGCCCCCATCCCCCGTTAAGCTGGCCCCCTCCCCCACTTAGCGTTAAGTTGGCCCCCAGCCCCCACTTCTGGGGGCTAGCGTTAAGTTGGCCCCCACTTCTGGGGGCTAGCGTTAAGTTGGCCCCCAGTTTTGGGGGCTGGAAAAAAGCGTTAAGTTAGCCCCCACTTTGGGGGCTAGCGTTAGGTAACTTAGGTTAAAACGTTTGAGAATTTTTGGTTGCGTTGAGATTTTATAGGATTTTGACTTGGGTTGCAAATTTTGAGGATTTGAATTTTAACTTGGGTTGCAAATGTCGAGGATTCGAATTTTTACTTGGGTTACAAATTTTGGGGATTTGAATTTTTACTTGGGTTACAAATTTTGGGGATTTGAATTTTGACTGGGGTTACAATTTCGAGGATTCGAATTTTGACCTGGGTTAGGGATTGAATACTTTTCCATCTTCCGTCTTTATTTCGGCTTATGTAAATGAATGTTCGAGAATTGTAGAAAGTTTCTTTTGGCAATTTATTATGGGAGTAAATGCGTTGTTTGCAAACCTAAGATGAACGGACATTTTTTGAAAGCTAACCTAACTTAACTTGATGTCTCGAACTCTAACTGATTTGCTCATAGGACTTCTCTACTTTTTTTAAAGTGGGGGCCAACTTAACGCTAGCCCCCAGAAGTGGGGGCTGGGGGCCAGCTTAACGCAAAGTGGGGGCCAACTTAACGCTAGCCCCCAGAAATGGGGGCTGGGGGCCAACTTAACGCTAAGTGGGGGAGGGGGCCAGCTTAACGGGGGATGGGGGCCAACTTAACGCACATCCCACACTGACGTTGTTCAAACTGGCAGCACTCAGAGTCTTGAGCGGTCACTTGGGGAATGGAATTGTCCTGGGCAACAATGGACTCTCCGGAAGAGGAAGTGACAAGCTCAGCATTTGGTCCGCCCCAGCCACCAGCACCGACAACCTGGACGTTATCATCGTGGTCCCCAGCCACTTCCGGCAGCAGCAACTGGCACCGGCAAAGTCAATGTTGGTGTTCACGGCACAGGGTCCTATGAGAAATAGAAATACAAATTAAAAAATGGGAAATAAATTAAATGATTTGAAAGTAGTTGACAGTTTCTAAAATAAAATTTTAAAGAAATGTGGACTTACCCCAGCCGGAAGTTGTGGTGGGATTTCCCCAACCATGTTGTCGTCCATTCCTGATGGAGCCACAGTGGACGAGGGCGATAATGCAACAAGGACAACCGCGATTTTCATGTTGGCTTTGATTGAGGGTAAAAGTTACAAGGGGAAATAAATAATAGGTTTTTGAGATTGTTTGAAAGCTCAAGTGAAACTGATGTCCTTTTACTTAGGAAGTTAGGCCTTTTATACCAGACACTGCGCATGTTGGGGCTTATTGGCTTCTATTGTAATTTAACATTGCACGATAAAGGATGAAATTATGAGTTTTGACTTGATAACTTAATTTCTTCAAAGAACAGGTTAAATGGATACCAAATAACATCCAGTGACAGCAAGCCATTGCGAACTTTACACTGGTTGTTCATTGTTCTTTTGTGGAATTAGAGGATAAGGTAGGCCGCAGCTTTTGCATTTCAAAACTCGGTTTGGATATTTCTAGAATATATTGCTTCAACTCTTTTTAATCCAATCCAACGGTGTCTACGGTAGGCCATAAAGGCAGGCTAGCATATAAATCTATTTCTTGCGCGTACATACGTGAGTGGAGTGAGAACTGCTGTTCTACAAATGGCTAAAGATTTTTAAAGGCTTGTTGAGCTGGGTACTTCTGTGTTGTGCTTGTGTAGTGGGAATATTGTTCCCATAACTGGCATTCTATTTTAAAAACAGATATTTTTCCAAGACAATTTCAGCGGAGCCACCAGCACCATCAACGCTGCCGATGTGTGCAATGAAGCCGTGGGCACTGATTCCCTTTAAGCTTCCCTGAGCGGTGCTAACTGAACTCAACCAACTTGGATGTCAGCGGTGAGAGTGTCCTTGCCAACGAAGCCACCACCAGCTTGAACAATTTCCAGTCTGGATCTGAATGGCGTAAGTATTAAGTTAGGTAGTTCATTTATTTTTAAAAAGTATTTCAAAGAAAGCAATTTCTTGGAATAAATAAAAACTAAAAGATTAAATTTTGTTTGAAAATAGGTATATTGCTATTTTATAATAAATACACAAGTATAATTTTCATAAAGACATCAATCTCTAGATCGGTTTAATCCATAACTTTGCATAATAACCAATGCAATTAAATTTTTACATTATAACAAAACATTTATATCGACTTTCATTATCATAAGCATTTTGTTAATCTTCCCTTACAATTGCACTTTTGTTAGGTAACAAGATCTGCTCAGTTTTTATATTGCTGCATACTTCCCGTTTGAAGAATGTATGCAGCAAGTTTTGCATAATACAACGAACGCTGTCAAAATGTTACTAAAATTGAATAGCATTTCAACCTTTCACATAATATGACTTCGACAAGTTGAATGTGTTTCTAAGATTTTGCAATGTTGTTTATAAAATGAAATACAGTTAGAAATTTATTCTTAAGCATGACTTGTGCACGTGTATTTCCAGGTATGTTTTTCATTACAATTGCATGCTGCATCCTAAAGTTATATCTACTCTAGAGTCATATATGGATACTATTTAAATTCTCACACTAAAATTTACAATGTCATAAAAGTAGCCACCCCATCCCCTAATTAAGTGTTGGCTAGTTTTCGTAAAACCGTTTTACATATTATTATTTGCATTGCCGACTTAGACCTCCTTTCCGCAACATGGATGGTTTGAGTTATGCGGTGACTATACTATATGATGTAACATATATTTTGAGTTGATAAATCGTTTATTATAAATGTTAGTTAGTTTATTAACCTAAGAGAAGCTTAATTGCAGAGCTTTTGTTGCGAACAAATTCTCAGCTCACTTGTCAACATCATATTTTACAAACCCATTACTACACATTTAAAATTTGCATGGTGTAATGGCATAATTTCTAACTTTTAGTGGATGACAAAATAACGTACCTTTAAATAACTATTCAAATAAACTAGCTATTTGTACAGCCTGAAATATGCATTTCGTCTTCATTATAAAGTTTCAAGTAGTGTATGGATGATGGATTGATATTTATCATTTCAGTTTTACTATTATACTACTAGATTACTTCTCTTATAGCATTAATGCATTCAAATTGATTACATGTTGAGTATTTTAAAAGCTGTTTAGGTGAAGGTGACAATTTATTGAAGTATACTTAAAGGCATTATCCTTGCTATCTAGAAATCTGTCCAATTCGCACACCAACTTAGTAACTGCTTATACAAATTGGACATTTATCCAAAAGATTTATATGATTAAGTTAATCGCCATGAAAATATACAAGTGCTGTAATTTTTCATTCTGATTCCGTTGTTAGTTTTTGAGATTCTTCAATTGCAAACGTTAAAAAGTAATATATATAGCCACCTTGCTACTTACTCAATACTAACAGTGTTGGTTCAGTAGAACGAAGATGCTTGAATCACCGATACTCTTCATTGTTTATAACAATAACCTTTAAGGGTTTTAAACAAAACAGGGTTTTACATTGTTGTACATATCAATCCCCCTTTTAGAATTATTTATGAACTGAGGAATGAAATGAGACAAGGCAAATAGTCAAAACCTGCCTTTCGCATACACAGAGCAAAATGAACAAACACATGGGATAAATTCTAGGTAAGAACCCATGCTATGCTATGTTGTAGAAAAAATTATTTTGAGATCCTGCAGTATATTCCTTTCTGTTCCTAAATTATACGGATTAAGTATACAGTCCGCGTAACGACACCCCTTTTTCACACTTGTGCATTCAACAGAATACATAGAGAGAACCAAGGCATATAGAACAGTAAAACTTCAAAGGGTTATAAATCCCGTGTCAGAATATATTGTCAAGAATTAATCTTCGTCCCAGATTTTACATGAGCAAACAGTTTTCAAGTGCTGTTACAAAATGAGCACGTATGCTTTGTGATTTCTTCTAACTTTATTGCTCACAATTTGTTCACAGTACAAGGGGACAAACAAGCCTTGACGTGGCATTACGTTTTGAATTTTCAAATTCAATTTTGCTCAAAATAAGAAGAAAAATCATAAAAACCCGTCTATTTTTCAAACCTACATTTTAATTTTTTGAAAATGTATAGTTACTAGTTAGTGTTAGCAAAACCTTTCGTTGAAACCATGAATTGTTTTGCTTACTTTTGGTGGTGGGATAGAAACAGACAGCACAAATTACCACAAGTAGAAAATGATTCACCAACTATAAACCCCGCTCCAATCTGGCTTCCTGTTGAGGTAATTTGAGTTATTACTAGTTACAAGATAAATTTCATGACCAGTTTACATAAAATGTGTTTTAACATCTTGATAAATACTTGGTCTGTTATACAAGCAGTTGTGGGAGTTTCTACTCCTTCAGTATCTAAGGACAAGCGATGTTCAAGCGTTTTGCAGTGCATTTCCTCAATTTTCTGGAATGATGCATAAAACCCGTCACCTCTGGATGATTGACAATGTATGAATATTACATATTATTAAATCTTTTTACTTCAGAATTCATGCATATTTTGACAGCAATATTTAATTTTGCAGATAACTTGTTCAGTGTTGCCTTACTTGACCAAGCCAGAAATTCTGAAAATGCGTCTGGTATGTCAGAGATGGTGTACCGGAATAGACCGCACAGTCGACAATATTGCCATCTTTGCTGGCCGCGAAAACTTTTCCCTTTTGATCAATCAGTTTACAGTGGACTGCAACAAAATATTTGAATCCTTTCCAATTGAGCAGAACTTTGTATCGTCCAGGAGATTTCTAGCCAAACGAGCCAAACTTTGTATTGGTCAGAATTCTAATTTGAAGTATACTGAAGTGATGACATTAATTGCAAAAGCCGGCATTCATATTCACCATCTTCATTTGGACATTTCCAGTCCGATGTTTGCACCGTTGCTAAACCTGCTACAACACTTGTTTCGTCACTGTCCCAATCTCAGATCTTTGCAACTAAAAGAAACATTTGAGCCTAGAAGTTTATTACAACAGCAAAGTAGCCAAGATTTGTCATGGCCATTTGAACAAGTGATTACACTTTGGCCAAAAAGCCTTCAGTATTTTGCATGTCACTTAGAGGACGGATCTCCGCTTCAGTGTCTCCATGACTTTGGCTTGACACAGTTTTGTGGTGCTGGCATTTGCGATTCTGCTAAACCAATTTTAAAGCCGGCAGTTGTCTGGAGCCAGGATAACAATTTTGGATTAGATTTTACGGTAAAATCAAGACAAGCGTTGAGTTCAATAGTTTCTCTAAACTTGTCTGCCCTGCCTTTGACACACATTTCATTTCAACATAAGTACTCCAGTCCTGTTTTGGACTCATGGGACGCTTGGTATGTTTTTGGATTTGTGAACAAGTTTAAAAACACACTAGTACACTTAACTATTGATATGATGGAAGCAACACCACGTGCACCGCAGGAACCGGATTTTAGTCCAATTTTGGAAGATATAAGTCTACCCAGGTTAGAGACATTAGTATTACGTTGCTTTCCAGCCTACGAATTTTATCAGTTGGTTCATTTGGAGTCGTTAAGATATTTAACCATTGATTTTGGTAGTGATGACAATTGGAATCGATCTATTGAGTGGCTAGATTTTGTAGCAGAAGATATACGGCACTATTTATACGATCAAACAAATCTCCACGGTCCGTACCTAATGTTTTTATGGGAATGTCTTCCGACTTTGCTTGAATTGGTGCATGAAAGTCGACAGCAAGGCCGAATTCGTCGTTTTAGACGTGATGAGTACGAAAGGCATAAATTACAATGCGTGATGTGTGGAATGTAATTAAGTTCAGAAGTCAGAAGCTGAGGATTAGCTAGCTGGTGCATTAACGTTTAAAATGTAGATGAATGACTTGTCAACGGTATATTGCTAGATTTTCTAAAACTTTAACACGGAATGAATCAGTTTATCAAAGGTAACATTGTTACAGCTTGATAGAAATTGATTAAGTTTGCAGACAAAACAATTTAATTTGACTATTTTAACTTCAGCTGGGGCAACATGCAATGGTGTCAATGCCTGTGGATCATTCGTATCACATTGACAAAAATACTTTGAAAAAGTAACAATTAGAAATTTTTGGTACTCAACTGATTACTGCATTCGATAAAACGAAAATGTTGCAAAAAACTGAACAAATACAAATACGAGCTTATACACACCAATATTGATTTCACATTGACAACATTTTGGGACATTCTGAACTGTTTTGCTTGCTTCAGGTGTACCCATCATCTTTAGTCACACGGAATACCTTCTTGGAAAAGAACAGATTAAAGGACCAAGTCTGTTCATATACGCACAAGGCTGGAAGCGTAAAAAATAATATTGTATACTTATCATGGGACAGGAGCTCTCTCCATTCATGAAAGCATTTTTACTAGTGCAATAGTATTTTCCAAAAAATACTCACTATATACCATATATTTTCTATATACATTTTTCAGACTAGGTATGTTGCCTATAGCTTATCGGTATTGTTTAGCGGAACACTATTACATGTGCTGACTAAACTAAATGTGACTGACAAAGCACTAAAAATGCTAACAACGCGTGGGAAATTTATGCCAGTTTCATATTCAACGATTAATTTCCGTGTAATTTATCAGTTTATTTTTTACAAAGCAAAATTAAATTGTGTTTTACATTTGAATCATTTTCATGCCATGAAAACATAAACAATTCAAAACGTTTTTCAACCATTTGTCTACTTTACGCGTAACTTCCATATTTTTTAAATTTCTTGACTTGAAGAAAATTATAAAGTACCCTGATTGTTCATTCCGTGGTTGGAAGAAACGGTTAAGCACAATGCGTAAGGCGCACCCAAACGCACGCATGTTTCAACAAGGTTTTGTCACTTTCCAAACCTAAATTCTTTGAAGAGGAACGAAACATTTGAGCCACAATTTTATCACAACAGAAAAATACCCAAGAAGTTTGACCCACCCACCCAGCCAGCCTAAGCCCAGCGTATGACTTTTACCCGGTTATTAACTTCCTTAAAATGTCGCGAGGATCAAAATTTTTGCAATTCATGAGCATAGAGTTAGGTAATGATGGTAATTGGAATTGTGATCATCCTGTGAACTTGCATAGTTTTGTATCAGAAGATATACGTAGGTATTTGTAAAACCAGTTACCAATAACCAAATATTCTCATACCCTACTTGTTGTATGTATGGAAATGCCTTGCAAAATTGATCAAAAGTTCGTGCATGAAAATTGACAACAAGCAAGAATTCGTTGTTTTATGCGTGATGAGTACGAAAGGCATAAAAAGTTATGTACAAGTTTAGAATGTGGATCACAAAAACTGAACTTTAAGCAAGGTGTCAAAAATCATCATAGTATTATTGCTTTACAAAAAGCCACTCAAAAACATGGGTTAAAAATAAATTGGCTGTATTCTAATACCATTCATTCAAGCCTCGTATTTTAATAGCGAGTTTATAAATTCAGTTGACGAGTTGCTGAAACTTACGGGTACGCAAAAATGTGCAAGAGTAAATTATGATTCAAACAAAAAATTTACGCAACACCTAAGAGACTATTTGAAATTTGCGTTTGTTCCTTCTTTGTTTGTTTTGTCTTCCCTTTGGATTCAGTTTAGGCTGCCTTGTATCCAACCTAGATGGTCTTTATTATGTCTTGGAAATAGTGTTGTCAAAAGCTTGTCACAGAACATTAAGCATTAAGCTGGTGGTGATTTTTGAACGATTTACAATATATATGATTGTATGCTACGCAATTTTTCCTTTTCTCAGCATATCGGTTATACTGTTTCCTACAATTATAAAGAACCTGAAAGACCAGGTTAAAATATTTGCCAGTAACTCAATTTTATTTTCAGACTTTCTAGTTTATTTAAACATTTTGCGTATAATATTTTTAAATATTGAACTCATTCTAAATCCCACAATGTATATGATACTATCAATGTGTTTTTGGGCGGTGGTTTTAGCATTTTACTTGCTAATCAAGAAATCCCCACAGGGTCTTACTTACTTATATTATTTACACAGGTACTGATGCGCTTGTGACTTACGGTGTTTGTTTTCCTGGCTACTTCCTTGAAACTCTTTGCAAGTCCGCAGAAAATGTTGGACTTGTTATTTTGAATCAAGTTCACAGATGCAATAAAGAGTATAGCATGCACAAATCTAAATAGAAAGACACAAGTTTTGCAGCTTCCTGCATTGAAGTCAATGGTAATAAAGTATGGTTATTATATGCCCATTGATGAAGTATTTGTAAAGGATTATTTTTGGTTAATTGTGCTAAGGGTTTTTGATTTGCTACTTACGTTTTGATTGTATTTTGCATTTCTAAAATTTGAACGATTTTAGTTTTAGTTCTTAGTAACGAATCAATCGGAAAGAGAAAGTTTTCCTGTGATGGTATATGCATGCATTTACACAACAAGCTAGGCAGTTTTCAGCAATCGGGATACCTGAATACCTATACTGTTTCAAAAAAAATTTCAAAACAAGTTAGACTTTTAAATGAAATTTGCTTAGAAGTGTACTATATGTAATCAACCAGTTCAAGTGGAATACATTTTATGGTAGAAAACTGATGAATGACTTCACTCTGAAACATTTGAGAATTCTTAGCTGAATTTAGAAAATGAAACAATTCTTAGAGAAACAACACAATGGGTTTTTGGTTTTGTGTACACATAATTCAAATATGAAAACGAATTTATTTTTATTTCAATTCAAATAAATAATTACTGAATTAAATAACAAGTTGAAACAGGTTTATTAAAACATTTTGGTTCATCTAAAGTAAGTACTTGTTTATGGCTTGGCCATTCCCAAGTTGGCACTGTTAACGTTGATCAAAGAGGTGGCATCAGCGGCAGATGCACCTTCACCAGCAGCGCCAGCCCATCCAGATTGCTGGTTGACAATGTCCAGACCCAAGGCATCCACAGCTTGACCTTCACTGGCTTCAGCAATTTGTCCCACACTGACGTTGTTCAAACTGGCAGCACTCTCAGAGTCTTGAGCGGTCACTTGGAGAATGGAACCGTCCTGGGCAACAATAGACTCTCCAGAAGAGGAAATGACAAGCTCGGCATTTGGTCCCCATCCACCAGCACCGACAACCTGGACGTTGTCTGCGTGGTTTTCTGCAGCCCAGCCACTTCCGGCAGCAGCAAGAGCACCGGCCAAGTCGATGTTGGTGTTCACGGCAGAGGGTCCTATGATAAATACAAATTAAAACATAGGGAATAAAGTAGATGGTTTGAAAGTAGTTAACAGTTTTGAAAATAACGAAATATTGTGAAAGAAATGATCACCTACCCCAGCCAGGAGTTGTGGTGGGATTTCCCCAACCGTGTTGGCGTCCATTCCTGATGGAGCCACAGTGGACGGAGGCGATGATGCCAGCAACAAGGACAACGGCAAACTTCATGTTGGCTTTGGTTATGGGTGAAATTACCAGAAGAGATAAATAATTGGGTTTTGAAATGGTTTGAAAGCTCAAATGAAACTGATGTCGTTCAATGAAGACTTCAACCCTTTTATACTGGACACTGGTCATGCTGGACTTTATTGGCTGGTATTGTATGTTGGCATTGCAAGCTAACTTATGAAATTATGATATTTGACTTGGTACCTAAATTTCGTCAAAGTTCAGTTCAAAGGAAGCCAAATAACTTGTTGAACAAAGATATAAATAGTAAGCCGTTGTTCTTAAAATTCATTGTTCTTTTACTTTAGTACAGGGTAAAGGTAGGCTGCAGTTTTTACATTTCTAAAATCGGTTTGGATATTTCTAGAGTAAACCGCTTCAACCCTTCTTAACTCGATCCAACGGTGTTTGTGGTAAGTCATAAAAGAAGTCTAGCATTTAAATCCTATTCATGCGCGTACAAACGTGGTTGAGGACTGAGATCTCAAAATGGGTAAAGACTTTTAAGTATCGATAAGCTAGGTACTTGTGTCGTGTGTTGGTATTCCTTTTAACCCTTCCACCAACTATGCTGCCTTTACCAAAGTTCAATAATCCTTTATCTAACTGCATTATTCCCAAAACCGTTTGAAGTCAGAATCTTAAAAAAAGGATGAACGGCAAAACAATATTTGTGTTATGTGTTGTATGAACACCGGATTTTGTATTATCTACCAGCTAACACTTAAGGGTAGTAGTCTTGCCAGAAACCAATCAATCTACCTATCTCACATATTTACTTCACAAAATCATTCATATTGCTACTGTATAAAACTCACTCAGTAAAGTTGAATTTTCAACAGAAATGCTGCTCAGAATTTCGGTATAAAAACCAAATCAACTCTCAAGGTTGGTATCATTCCACTATTAGCTTTCGTTTTAGAAACATTCCAAAGTTTCCATTTCTTCTACATTTTACGTTGACATTGTCAATATTATTCCCTAATCACCATGAAATCTTTCATTGTTTTTGCTGCCGTTGTTGCCGTGGCCACCGCCAACGCCGTCGGACGTGCTGGTTGGGGTAAGCTAAGAAATATTTATTGAAATCTATAATCGTTTGGTAGCAGTATCATAAATAGTTTTATTAATATTCTTGTTTACCTATATTTTTACTTCTTCAGGATCCGGACCTGGTCACGCTGCCCCCTCCATTGACCTCGAGTTGACTGCTGCTGCCGCCGCCGCTGGTGCAGGACAGGCTTCTGCTGGGCAAGCATTGATTGAGGCTGTCTCTGGAATCCATGATGGCCCAGCCCAACTCTCCTCTATCAACGGAATCCTTACCGCGGTCCAACAGGGTGAAGATCTGAGCCAAGTGCAAGTTGCCGACAAGCCCAGTGGAGCCACCAGCACCATCAACGCTGCCGATGTGTACAATGAAGCCGTGGCCACTGACTCTCTTGAAGCTTCCCTAAGCGGTGCTAACTACGCTGTGGTTCAGAACTCTGCAAACACTGATGCCAGCGGTGAGGGTGCCATTGCCAATGAAGCTACCAGCTTGAACAATGTCCAGTCTGGATCTGGGTGGCGTAGGTCGTAAATTTTCTACTTTTTAAGACTACTTTGAAAAGTTGAATACCTATGTTTTAAAATTTCACAACTCCGTTTATAAAATCAAATAAAGCCAGAAATTTATTGTAAACTAAAATTTTTGCACACGTCTTTCCAAATACGTTTCACATATTGTTTTTCATATCACCACCGCATGCTACAATATAAAATTCCACCTACTACTAAATAAGGAATGATTGCATACTATATAAATATATTTGATTGAACTTATAAATGAACGCACTAACAACTAAATATCATATTGGTATTCACCCAGTCCTTAATCTGGTTTTGACCAGTTTTGATTTAATTGGTTTACATATTTGCATTTTCGATTCAGACACACTTTCAGCAATATTGATGCGCTTAGATGTAAAAAGCCCTCAAGTGATAAAGCATATAAATAGATAATTTATTTACATGCCTAATTATACCAAATACTATATCATACACACATTAACTTATCACATGCTCACTTGCATAGTTTGATGTTGCTAATTCTATTATCGCTCATTAAAAACGTGCTTTCTATTTTAAATAAAAAGAGTTAAGTAATATTTTTAAAAAGTTTGGTTGAATGGTATATTATTGGTATTTGATATATTATTTACATAAACTTAGTAATTTAGGTATGCGTACAAATTATTGAAATATGATTTGAAATAAGATGCATCTAATTGCTATGTTCCTTATCCTATCTTATCTACATCGTTAATTTATATTCGCAAAACAAAGGAATAATGTTCATATCAGTGATATCAGACTAATCAGGGATAGCAAGATAAAGCTTATCATTACAGCGTTGATCATCAGCTTTATGTTTTATACAAGTGTATGTTTTCTCTTTTATCCATCTAATTATAACCATATTTAAAAAGTTATTGTAGTTTCATAAATAAACAGACTTTTCATTAACTAAATTGATTAATGCGTCTACCTTAAAGTTATCTTCAGCACTATTAGCACACTTTGCTTGACTAAGATAATTTTTAAGTTTTTGTTTGTCTTCAGGAGCCCATTTATCGGATTTTTGTATCAAATATTCCATAGTATCAAGATTTACAAAAGAATGACGCCTTGATATACCATACAAAAGAGGGCATTGGTTATCTTTATTTCTGTGGCTAACTGCCCAAGAATATTTTGAAACCAAGTATTTTACAGTTTCCAGATTATTTCTTAAATCTGAACGTAATGCAAAATGTAGTGGTGTATTTCCGTTTTTATCTACACAGCACGTTACTGCACTTGAAAGTTGGAACAGTAACTCAATTGTATCAAGCTTTCCTAGTTCGGATGCAAAATGCAGTATTGTTACACCACGTTTGTTGGTATGTTCTAACTTGGCACCAAGCAAGTGCAAAATGCGTATGACTTTGTTAGTTTCAGGATTTTGCAGAGCGTAAAACACCGGAGTGTTTCCAAATAAATCAGGCTCATTAATGTTTAAACCTGTGTGAATCAGAGTTTTAAAGATAACAATATCTACGGAGTGTTGCGCTGCAATATGAAGAGAATTACGTTGAAACTTGTCAATTATTTGCGGTTCAAGCTTGGCTTCAGAATTAAGCAGATAGGTTAGGTTTGCACTGTTCTTCTGGTATCGAATAACGTTCCAAGTGACAGTATATAGCATACCATCCAGATAGTTTCCTTTCAAGTCGGATAAACCTACGAGCGTGTAGGTGCTTGGCTTCGTATAGCGAACAACAGCATGAAGAGGTGTTTGTCCATATATATCTCGACAAACAGATAGGTGAGATAAAACTGTTGGGTAAAGTTGTTGAAATGTTTCAATTAACTTTTTATACTCGTCTGTATTTAAATATTCTGTTGGTTTGTGTAACACCGTTTTATTGAATTTATCTTTCAATTCTAGCAGATTTTCCTCCTTAATCTCTTTGAGAACCAACAACAGCAGATCTATGTGAACACACTCCTCAAATGGTGAAAACGTATCTTGGTTTCCTGATTCCCACAAAATGTGAGAATATTTTTGTATAAGTAAATTCAATATCTCAGTTTTATTTCTAATTTTAGACGAAGGAGCGTTTGTCGTGTTGGCAATGCATCTGCCAATCAAAATCTTTAAATGTGGTTTAACATCTAATATGCTCAGAAATTCAGAGATTTTGCAAACCGAAAACAAGTGTACAAACATTGGTTTGTCTCCACGCTCAATAGCAATTTGTAACAACTCTGTAGGACATATATCATATAACTGAGCGTTATATCCGATTATATCAACAGCTTGTGTTGCTGAAATAGAAACTGCTAACTTTAGGAGCTTAAGCCTCAACTCTGGATTTGTTGTTAAATAATTTGCATATAAACGCATTATGTTCAAACAGTTTTCCCTTACGCTTGCGTGCAAAATATGTTCCCAGGTAGTTGACTTCACCACCACTGGATGCAATTGAAAATGCGCTTGGTATTCTGACTGTAACATGGAGTTAACAAATTTACAGATGCCGGGAAATTTGAATTCGAATGATTCTACGGGCTTATCTAATATTACAGAAATTTCGTTGGATGTTTCAAAAACAGCTTCATTGACAAATGCAATTATGTCCGAAGATGTGCCAAAGCAATTCATCGACAAAATTTCTAAGACAAATTTGGCCAAGAAATACTTTTTAAAATCTTCTTGTACAAACTGAAGTTTTGCATTGTAATCACCAAATGTATAGACAATTCCTACAGCCTGGATTTGAGTTTTTGGAAGTGTAGGTTTCTCAAAGCTTGAAACATCCAATTCCTTCCAATCTACAAACATCATTTGCAGTTCTTCTAGAACATTTTTTGTGAAAATTACAGGCCACAACTTGTGTGGCCAGCGTGTAGTTGGATACGTACATTGTATACTGAGAAATATGTGGGTTAACTCCAAAGCACGGCAATAAAGTTGATAATGGTGTGGTAGCAAATACTTTCCGTTATATGCTTCCAACTTTTGTTTTATTAATTGTTCAAAAATGGTTGATACCCCTGGAATTGGTTTAAAATGTTTTAGACCTATTGCATGTTTTTTAAAAACTTCTCCAAAAATCAAACATTGAGAAGGAATTCCAGCAATATCGCTGATAGAAATATCCTTTTCGGATATATACTGTATGATTGCAGGTGTTTGTAACATGTTGGAATATTCATTTTTTGACCAATGGTTTCTTAAGAATTCAACTTGATCATCATAAGCAAATGGCATAATGTTAAATCCTAAAGTCCTAAAACAATATTCTAGCCTGTACAGTAAGTCAGGTCTGGTTGCTACAAATGTCTGAACATTCTGAAATTTTTGATCAATAACAGACAAACATTTGAATGCAAAGTCCAGCATGTCGTTTGATACTTCGTCCAAACCGTCAACAAACATTTGAAGTTTGTACCTTTGTTGATCTCCTTCACAAAAAATCTCTTTTACAAGAGAATATGAGCTAAATTGCAGTTGAATTGTCTCTAGTATTGCGTTGTAGAGCTGGATTGTATCTAAAAAGTAATAAATTTTTATAAAAGGTTTTAAATAATATACGTTTGCTTTTTAACGTTATTACAGGATTCAAACACAAGCTTGCTTAAAAAATACTGAAAGTGGATTTTTGTGTCAAATAGGAATAATTAGATGGACGAATTTTTTATTGGTGATAACTTATTTAGCTAAACAAGATTGTGTGTGAATCCTGCTGCAGGCGCATTGACATTTCCACTTACCATTTTCAAATGTTTCAAATGTGCATACTCCAAGAAATTCAAGACAGTTTTGTACTGCCGATATAAAGTCGTTCATTAAGTAAAACAAAACAAGAGTATCCCCTTGGGTTTGTGCTTTTCTTATTAGTCTATGAAGAAGTACACTTTTTCCCATTCCTGCAGATCCACACAAAATTACTGCTTTGTGATTTATATTCAGTAAGTCTGGTTCATACAATACGTTGCGATAATTCACATGGCAAACATGTTTTTGAATAAATGAAATATTGCCAAATGTTTTCTTCCATAGCAGACGCCCTGACTCTTGCTCAAGCCAATGAATGTTGATGTTGCTACTTGCTGTTTTGGATATAAATTCAAAATCCTCATAACCTCGAATAAAAATGAAGGCGGCATTAAGTGGTTTTTCCAACAGATTTTCGCACGTATCACATTTTCCATTGCAAGACTCTGTAAATATTTTCAGGTCTTCAATAGTCTGAAATCCGGAAAACAAAAAAACGTCTGACTCTGTCCGAGTCTGAAGCACGGTTTTCAATATACAGTTTCGTGATCTGATTTTTCTACTTATGTAACCTTTTATCTTCAAAACGTCAATCGTTTGTCGGAACACTTCCGGGCGTTTTGAATAATTGATAAGATCTACCAATAATTTGTCACGCATAATATGCTTATAGGATTGATCTTTGTCGTTGTAAGCGTAGCGTTTACAGAAATCTTCTATTTTTACAGGTTTATTCTGGATCAGTACTTCTCTGATTAATAGAATTTTTTTCAATGATTCGCTTATGTCATCCCATTCGAGACGATGCTCGAGTATCGCAAATGTATTACCATACAGCCTTTGAAGATTTTTTGTGCATTCCGTCAAACTATTTAAATCCATTGAACAAACAATTATCAATTTAAAGCACGTTTTTGGTTTGACATGATTGAAGAATCGTAAGAAAGTTTTCAATTTATAGAACTCTTCTTCTTCAAAGTTGGGGCCTGGGTGCAATATAAATGAGTTTGTGCCTTCGGTCCTCAACCCAGCGCGTTGTGCCAGACACTTTAGCAAATACCGTAGATAATTCCAAATTCCAGTTGTTTGAACATTTACATCCGGGAAAATTTGCTTAAGCTTACATACTGTTAAGTTAACGTCAATTGTGCTAACTATTAACAGAGAATAAGATTCATCCAACAAATGCGCAGCAAAAGGATGCACTGTAAAATATTGGGAACTTGTTAGCAGACTGGTTTCTGAAGAACTGGCTATGCTTTCTGAATTTGTAAGTAAATTGGATGATTCAAAATCTTGGTCATGTTCTACAAGGCTGCACGATTTTTTATAAGGTGTTATTTCTGTACGCTGACCTTTTTCTAAAATGTTGGCTAGTCGAAACTGACGTGTTTCTATGAGAGCTATGATTAGACACTTGTATACCATGTTGTTTTCGTGCTTCTTCAAGATGATTTCATATAGCTGCTGCGAGGGGTTTTCATCATCGTCTATCTTTTGTAAAATACCAATTTTATTGTCTATATTTGTATTTATGTATGCAGGATGTAATATTGTACACTTCTATATTATTTAAATGTATATTATACTTATATCAATTTTACTTACAATGCTTTCTAGTTTCTCCACTTCCAGCCTATTTAGAACTTCTTTTACTTCTAGAAGGTGCAGTAAATGTTTTGTACATATCGTCTCTTGTACTAACATTGACCAATTTTGAAGTACGACTTCACGTTCCCACTTTTCCATTTTACTCACGAATAATTAATTAATACAGCCTATATAATTAATCATAAAAATACCCAAACGCGTTAATCAGAGTTGTGTTCACTAACCGGAAAGACATATACAAGACTTTTTTTAAACTAGCAATTTATTTTTTTGCCTGGAATACTTTAGTGTATTGTGTAGTCAAGAGACGCTACTAGTAAGCTGCAGAATTTATATATGCTGAATAAAAGGTAACCAACTTATAATCTTTGAATGCGATGAATATTTGTGCTGATTATGGTGTTGGATCTCTGTAAACTGATAAAAATCCACTTAGCAAAAGCCGGCTCTGCTTCAAATTTTGTCTGATTCATGAGAATGACTTTGCAAACGTAAGTTCTGTATCTTTTTTGTATGTGCCTTGTAGTACTTTATTATTTGTAATTTTTAATATTTGAATACATAAGCAGGCATATACTTTACAGGCTGGCGTAAAAGCTTTATGGAGACACCAAATATAGTGTTTCAATCCGAGTTAGGCTCACATTATATTTTAAGGTTAGTATGACACCATATTATATTATCATTTTATAACTGAGTAGTAACGTATGTATGTGTTTATTTATTAGGTAGCGCGCGTTATGTTTTATGAAAAGACCTTGCCCGTACGCTTGTCCGAAAGATATCTCAAGAACAGCTCAAAATTTTTGAAGTTGGTTTTTACCACGCGATTTTTATTTTCAGTATCTCAAGTTACCAAGACCGTCCTTACAAACCCTTAATCAAAAATGTCGCTCACGTTTGTATAAACTGGCAATCAGCAGCATTTGATATATAAATTTGCATGTTTGAACGTTGATTTCGATAACGCTTACTCAATACTGAAAGGTGTTTTAAGTTCCAAAGGGTTCCGTAGCAACCCTAGGACTTTTCAAATGATTCAGACGAAACTGAGAGACGTTATAAAGGAACTTAAGGAGGTTTTAAAAATTTAGAGATTTTGAGTTTCAAATGTGCTTTGCAAGCTCGTAAATCTTACGAAATGTTGTAGCTTTAGCTGTTTTATTGTGTTTGGCCCCGATACTTTGTTATATTGGTTTTACAATTCCTTTGTTGAAGTTACATTTGTGTTAAGCATGAAAACAAGAAATATGTACAAATGTAGAACAGCAGCAGTTAGGTATAGCAACTTGTTGCCCAAAAAGCTGCATTGTTGGACATACGAGTGTTTGTGCTCCTAAGCCTTGTAATACATCTACTCAAGGATTTAAATGTAATTCAAATAAAAAAAAATTTGCACCAAATATAAAACTTTGTTTAAAAAAGTGTTTACATTATGTGAATCGAATCACAAGAGTAAGTACAAGAGGTCGGTACATCCGAGCTTTTTATTTATTTTTATATTGCACTTGTGATCGCGCACAACTCACCAAACTTTGTTTTAGTTTATGTGTAGGTTTGCTGATATGGCTAGCGGATTTAATAGGTAAACAAAGCCTAACTAGTTGCAAAAATTGAAGAGGTGTATAATATTACATAATGTCCTTTGTTGTTGGAGAGATAGGTAAAGGCTACAAAATGTTTTAGTTTATTAAAATGACAGTAAGTTATTGATTTCTCAATTTGTATTTTGTTTCTTTTTGCAAACAGATTGTGAAATAACAGATGTGGTAAGGGTAATATTTAAGTCATCAGTTTCTTGTCAACTTGATAGCAAGTGGACAGAAGTTGCGCGAGAATTAGGCGTGGCAAAAACGTATCGAGACAACTGGGCGTTACAAAAAAATCTTGGTCTCATGGACGTACAAAGAATCATAGAGAACATTCTGATTGAATGGAGAAGTTTGCTAGCAAACAATGCAACACTAGAGAAGCTTTTGATTGTACTCACGGAATTGGATCTAAATGATATTGCTGAGTGTCTTAAACGTGAATTTGATATCAAAAGCGTAACTTGTAAGTTGAGTAGCACCGATACCATAGATGATTCAAGCAGCGCTTCAGAAAGTCGTTTGCAACTTCACTTAGAATACTATATAGTTGACTTGGTGGACAAAACAGATTTGAACGATGACCTTTTGAATAAAATTAATACAAACACTATTCTTTCGCACGATGAAATACAGTTTTTGGTACGATCAAAATTAGGCAAAAAAATGTTTTTACTTACTGACGAAAGTTTTGAAAAAATAATTTCTTGTACTAATTGTATTTGTTTTTTTTGTTGGCTTGCCCAGAAATCTATCCTCAATTCAGAAGATCAATGTAGAATGTTTTGGAGAATGATAATTGAAAAAGTTGGGGATAAAGAGCCCGTGTATGATAAGCTCATCCAAGCTTTTGCTTCGGACGCACAAAATCATCGAAAGGGAGTTACATGCATACTCAATCGATACTATGACTAACCATATAATATTCAATGTATAATTATTACCAGTGTTTTAAAATTACGTATTTGATTGCAAATGTGTTATAAAATTGAATCAATAACATACAGATTTCATTTTAACTAGCTATAATTTCAACTAATAATTCAGCGTTTTGAACAACAGAATTCATTTTTTGTATGCATATTTGTCGTACCCCTCAGAGAACATTTCAATACATGCTCTATAAATCCGTAAAAAAGGCAAGTTACATTACAATCAACTAAACTATAACTACACAAACAAATCTCTAATTTAACTTACAAAATAGTATGCCGTCATGCCAACATCTTTATGCCTCTCAACAATGGTACGACAAGCTGATGACTAAATTTTGTAAATCTCGGCAGAGAAATTGAAATATCTGTTGTAAATGGTAAACAGTAATTTGCATTACTGTAACAGAATTAAAACGCGACGACCAAAATACATTTTACACAGTTAACTGTACTCCAGGAGAGATTGCAATTCTGTTAGTTCATACGTTGATGATAAGAAAATTTCTACTTTATTACAGCAAATACAAATTGTTCGTTTTTACAATAATTTTCTGTAAATTAAATATTTCATAGATGAAAGATAAGAGGTTATGCAGTAAAAGGTTTTAAATATACTATGTAATAATTAATTCCAATATATTTAGTTATTTTGATAGTAACCACCTGACACTGAATTCACCAAACTTTAAAATATTTAGCCTGGTTTACAAAATCGGGTCTTACATAAGGTTTACTACATTACTTTTATTATATACCTATTATCTTTAAGCAGACGAGTTACTAACTACGCCAATTAACGCATCTATTTTGCCATTATCATATGCACTGTTGTTATTCTTCATCTTGGTAAGAACATGCACAATCATGATTTTTAGTTTTGATGTTTGCTGATCGAAGCCAATTTTTGGTATCAAGTACTCAATTATATCTAAACTAGAATAGCAGTGTTGTCTTGCTAAACTATACATACGCGGACACTGTCCGTTTTTATTTTTATGTTTTAGAGTCCATGAATATTTTGAATTTGAGGCAAAGTATTTCTCAGTTTCCAGTCTGTCACCAATATCTGACCGTAGCGCATAATGCAAAGGTGTATTTCCAGCATTGTCCAAACGGCAGATTACTGCAGATGAAAGCTGAAAAAGTAGCTCAACCGTATCAATTTTTCCAAGCTCTGCAGCCAAGTGAAGCAGGGTGCTACCGTCGTTATTTGCATGTTCTAGCTTTGCCCCAAATTGATGTAAAGTACGAACGGTATTATCTGTGTCCAGGTTACGTAAAGCATAGAATACAGGCGTGTTTCCAAAGAAATCGGGCTTATTGATGTCATGGCTGATATCATATATTCCTGATAACATTTTAAGGTTCTCAACGGTAGAATGCTGTGCTGCTATGTGAAGTATAGTACGGTGGAATTTATCAGTTTGGAAGTTGGGTTTATCTGGAATTCTCAGCAAATTTTGTAAGCACTCTGCACTTCGATTATATCTGATAGCATTCCAAATGGGGTTATAACCCAAATCATCCAAAATGTTATTTTTTATATTGGATACGCATTCGATTATTTGGCGGTCTGGTTCCATGTAACGAACAACAGTATGAAGTGGTGTTTGGCCAAGCTTATCTCGGCAAACAGATAATTGTGATAACAGAGAAGGATGCTGCTGTTGCAACGTGGCGATGAGTTGGCAGTACTCGTCTGCGGATAAATATTCTGCCGATTTGTGCAAAACAGTTTTGCTGAGTTCATCTTTGGATTTTACTAGATCTTGTTGTTTGATTTGGCTTATTTGTAAAACTAATAGATCTACATGAACATTGTCGCAAAATATTGGTAAAGTATACTGCTTTTGGGTGGTCATCAGAGATGCAAAATGCTGAGACATGACTTCCTTTAAAATGTATTTTTTGCTTTCAATTGCTTTGCTTGATGGTAAATTCCTTGTATTTGCTAAACACTTGCCAAATAAATTTCGAAGCTCTTTAAGATTTATGCTATTTAAAATCTCAGACATACCACAGGTTGCAAATAAATGCACCATCATGGATTTATCTCCCCGCTCAATGGCAATGTCCAACAGTTTGGTTGACGAGTTAAAGAACAGATCAGAATTATAACCAATCATGTCAACAGCTTCTGGAGTTGACAGATGTGTTGCAAGTATAAGCAGGTCATGTTGCAAATCACACGGTCGTTTCAGATGTACTGAGTAAAGGCGTAATATATTCAAGCAGTTTTCATGCAAACTTGCAAACAAAATCTGTTTCCTTGTTTTACATTTCATAGCTAGGTCCTGTAATTGGAACTTTTCAGATTTTTCAGAGTGTAGCTTTGCATTGACAAGCTGACAGATTACGGGAAACTTGAACCTAAATGAATTACTTTTTTCATGGTCAATGGTAACAGTTTCTTCATAAGTTTCAAATATAGCCTCGGTAATAAACTGATGGATTTTATCTGATATTTTATTAGTGCTGGTAATTGATTCTGCAACAAACTTTGCAAGGAAATATTCTGCAAATGTACGATGAACAAATTGCAAATCTGCATTCTCATCACCAAGCATTTGCACAAGTCCTACACTTTGTATGTTAATGTTGGAAATGGTGTCGTCCGCAAATTTGGCAAAATCTTTGTTCCAATCTGGAAACATGCACCTTAATTCGTTGAAAACTTTCTTGTTCACCAACTTCCTTTGCAACTTTTTTTGCCATTTAGTCCCAGAATAAATAGCACACACACTTAGATATATATGAAACGACTCCAAAGAACAGGAGTAAAGTTTACACTGTTTTTCTGTTAAATATCGTGTCTCAAATGATTTGAACTTTTTCTCTACCATTTTTTGGTAAAGGTCAGGAAGTGATTTCACTTTAATCTCTTTAGGATGTTCAATTACATTGGGATCTGCCCATTGTTTTCCTTCTTTCTCAAATACTTCTCCTATCAATAAACACTGCAAGGGAACTCCTGCAATGTCCTTTTCGTCTTTTGAAAGCTTTTCATTTACCACGTTTAAACAACTTATAGTAAACGCTCTTAAACCTTCTGAATTAATTGGTAGCCTTTCAACAGTTCGATAATTAGACCAATACTCCATCAAATACTTTATTTGGTCGTCCCGACTGAATGGCTCAATGTTATAGCCAAGTGTATTAAGACATCCTTCCAGCCTGTGTAAAAGGTGTGGCCTTGTGGTCACATTAATCTTAACGTTTTGAAGCTCTTCCTTCATTGTTTTCAAACATTCAAATGCAAAGTCAAGCTTATCTTTAGCAAGTTCATCTAACCCATCCAGAAACAATTGTAACTTGGTTTTTGGTCCCATTACTTGTTCAAACGCTTCTTCAGTTAACATATCTAAGCTAACTTGGGCTCGCAATGTTTCCAAAATTGCTGTCCTGAACTGAGTCGTATCTATAAATAAATAGCAAGAGATGAGTAAAAACGTAGCGTAACCAATCAACTATATGTAATCGCTAACTTTAATAAAAGTAGTTAACGCTACTTAAATAAATGTCGCAAATTGGTGGTCATTAATATATTCTTGGCTTACCTTTCTCAGATGATTCTTTTTTGTTCAAAATTTCAGTAACTCTTTCAACAAAATCAGTCATGACTGAAAACACAATTAGTGTTCCATTTTGACAAATTTTTCTGGATTCTTCAGCAATTTTTGCTAACAATACTGATTTTCCCATTCCGGCACAATCACATAATATTATTGATTTTTGTTTCTTTTGTAGCAAATCTATTTCACTAAAACGGCATTGTTCGTTCGGTTCGCATACATGATTTTGTATAAATGATATATCTCCTTTTGTTTTTATCCAAACTAATTTTGCTTGCTCGCGTTCAAAATGTAACCAATGTAAATTCGTTTCACTGTTTACTTTCTCTTCTAAACACATTAATTGGCTGACATCCTTTAAAAGAATGCAAGATGCGTTGAAAATGTTTTTCAGTTGATGCTCCGCAGTGTCAAATTTTCCCTTGTACGATCCTACAAATAGTTTTAGCTGTTCCATGTCAGCAAACCCAGAAATAACTATGACATCTCTATCAGTCTGATCCGAAAACAACGACCTTTGAACACAGTTTTGTGATCTGACTTTTCTGGCAATGTAGGTTCGTCCCGATGTAATAAAAATAGTTTGTCGAAAAAGAACAGGTGGTTTCTCATAATGCAACATCTCCACTAGCAACTTTCCTTGCATAATTGCATTATAGAATTCCTCTTTATTAGTGTAAACGTAAGATTTGCAAAATTTCTTCAGTTTTATTGGTTTTCCTTGGTCATACACTTCTCTATGTAGTAGCAATTGTTTGTAATAATTCGTAAGTTCTTGTAAATAAAAACGGTCTTCCAGTAGGGTAATTTTACTATCTATTTGTATTCCTGAGTTTTCCATGCACTCCTCTAATATATGAACATTCACGGGCAACACGAATATCACTTTCTGAAGTGTATATGCTCTTAATTGAATTAAAAGTCTTATAAAAGTTATTAATTGCTGAAGATTTTCTTTTTTCATTTTTTCATAAGTAGATAAAACCAAAATGTTGGAATCCTGGTTTACTACATTTGAGAAAACACGAACTCTTATACATTTGAAAAAATATTTTATGTAGTTCCGCATGTTCAATTTTCTCAATTCAATTTTTGGTACGGATAGGGTTTCTTGAATCTTTAAAATGGTTAAATTTACGTCAATTGTACTAATTAACAGCATTAAAAAACGACGGTCGCCATTCCCAAAATAACCAGAAATCACTCCATCTTCGAAAACCTTTGAGGTTTCGATCTCTTCCGTACTGCTACTTTCTGCGATACTCAGATTATGGTCAGATTCCTCTGAAATGTCCGAATCACTTGAGTGCACAGGTTTGTCATCTTTTCTTGCGACAGTTCTGGGACTATCAATATTTCTTCGCTGTCCTTCAATTAAAATTTGGGCTGCTCCTGATTGGTTTGTTTGTTGCAGTGCTGACACTAAAGCGGCATAGCCTTGCTCTCTAGTCTTTAAAATGTCCAAGAGGATGCGCGATCCTTCATATGGCGTCTGAAAAATACCATGCATATTATTATACAAAAATGTTTCAATCAATATAACTACTTTTGATCATCTAATTGATAACGTATGATTCCCAAACCTCTCGCGCTCTAATTTCTTCGACATCTTCACTGCTTAGCACTTCTTCACTTTGAAGACTTGCCAGTAGCATAGCATTAGTCGAGGTATTTTTTATTAAATTTACCAAGTTTTTTTTAATGTGTTCTTTTTGCCAATCGTTCATGGCTAGAACTGTGTTTTAATTGATTGCAAAATAAGTAATGCAAACTTCAAAGTAAGTGTGCACATAAAATTGCCTAAGCACCACTTAAATTCAGAATAATTTGAACCAGATTTATACTTATTTTACTTTTCTTCTACGCGTAATCCTAATTTTTTGTCATTTTTGTGCACCATTATATTGAATATTATATACAAATTTGAATTTTATGCACTTTCACTGAACCAAACGTGCAAAAGAAGTTCTAAAATTATGTGATATGTTTCTTTAATATTTTATTTTATTCATGCTTGTTCAGTTACTACTGGAAATCTTAACTCAAAATAAATGCATATTATATGTGTACACAATGTATTCATATGTGTGCAGTATTCATGCAATCTGTTCTGAAAATGTAGGTTTTTACGCTCCGCTGGAATGATGAATCTGTCGGCAGGCATAGATACAGTATAGTAAACCGAGCAACTCTTGCTGCTTTATATACCTATACTTGTAAAACTTGTTTATGAATTCTTTATCTTTAATCACACCAGAGGATTTCAAGTTGTGGAAAAAACTTAATGGATATTGGTCTTGTGGCTGCTGGATAAATGCTGTAAAGTGTTCAGCACTGAAGCTTGGTACTATATACTGGGATAAATCTGCTGAAACTGTCATTTCTATACGTATACGTAAATCCTGTGCTCGTTGTTCTTGTTGGCATCAGTATGTACACTAATTAATACGCTTATAAAATCTCATATAAAAATGTATGACACTTCATTCTCTGCAAAATATGAATGAAATGGTTTCAAGCATTTTGATGCTTTCAGTTTTTGGTGTATCAGCCTAGTAAGTTTGCTTTAAGGAAATTAAGCAACCGCATATATGAATACCACAACCATAGCATCATGCAGTACAATAAATAACCCCATTTCATGTAATCATCTTGCAGACTTTTTTTCAGTGCTTTCTCACAAAATGAAAAACGCATTCAGTTAAATTGAGTTCAGAAAATACATTTTTAGGTTCTCCACTCAGTCAGATTGAGCTCATAAACCTCACCAACGAAATACATTATATCTGCTACTTAATAACACACATAGACTCCTCTGCCACATAGATTTCTTATTTCCTTTCTGTGAAACGAACAAGTCACGGAAATACTTTTTTCATAGGGTTTCTGACAATGTGTAAGAATAAGATGAATGAGCTCAGTCAAAGGGACTCTTTAGATGCTCGTACTAATCAACGAAATTGAATGTTACTGTGCTTGTGCTCACTTACAACACGATTTTTTAGAACTGGTAAAAATTGCATCGTGTACAATAAACAAGTTCTGAATAAAACATCATTCCCATTTAGGATTTCATACTTCATTCTCAATTCATATCCATTCATACTTCATAATGTTAGAATAAAATAGTGCATTTTAAATTCAAACATGCTCTTCCAAAACCGTTATACATTTTCATTGTCTGAAAGTGAGCAAAAACTATCATTTCTAGAATGAAATCAGAATAAGCTATTTATCTGGGAATAAGCATATATGACTTGGGCATGTTCTCAAACCAAATAGTCCCTAAATTGAAATGAAATCAGCACAAGGGTTTTTCTCATTGTTCAGCATTTAAAGCTACACAAAATACAAAAAAATCTAACTCTAACCAAGCTTTTCGTACACAAGGCGTAATATAGTGAAGAATGAATACTGCTTTCAAAAGTTTTAATTTCGTCGGTTCTCCACCGGAAGGGACGTAGACTCGTAAATATTTTTTGAAAGGACCTTATTCAAATTCTTACAACCCTGGGACCCTATCCTAATTTCTCAACTACACGTCAAGCGGTTACAATTAATTGTGCAATAATTTGATTTAAAAATACAAGAGGGTCCCAGTTTAGTGAGAACTTGAATATGGCCCTTTAAATGAACCAATTCACACAAAAGAATTTTGCTCCTACTAGCTTAACCGCTCAAGCTATTTTATTTCCTTTTCTCCACCCTTCACATTATTTTATGCCTTTACATTACACAGTCGTTACAGGTTAAAGTGCATATTACACAATAATTACCTATTACCCATATATAATATAATGCCATACGAAAGTCTACAAAAGATGCAGAGTGAAACAGCTTATTTCTAATAATAATTAATAATAACAATGCACTTTATCAATAACAATTAATTAATATCAGCCAGTTACAGAATTAAACACACTCGCAATTCATACTAACTAATCATTAGCCAAAGTCAAACCTAATACATTCAGAATGTAGTTTGATTTACCTTAATAATAATAAAAAACAGTGCGATTTTTTCAAGTTTTCAGTTCCTACAACATTTTGTGTAGATTGTAGAGCAAAAAGTACAATATATTTTAATAACAATTTATCCAAGCAATTATTTCAAATAGCTTCTTTTGGAAATATAACTTTTCATTTGTTTGCAAACCTATTTATCATTATTATTCATAGCACTCAACTATTTTTCTTTTTCAGAGAAAACCCCATTTTTCTTAGCACAATTTAATTATCTATTATACCATCTATATACTAATTAACATTTAGTATCACAAAAAATTCATTTCTTTTCTGCATTGGTTGCTGCATATTACGTTGTTCCACATTTTTTTACATTTTTAAAAAATTACTTTGTCTCTTTACACAACAATTAATTATTTTTGCACATGCCAATTTTATAAATTTTCATAGCTAACTACACAGTAATCAGCTTTATATCAAATTTTTCGTTATATAAACCTTTTCTTTTCTTTAATTTGTAAAGCTATTATTTATAGGACATTGTAGAAGCACAGGTGGATAAATATTTTCTATATATAATTTATTTTGTAGTTACAGTCAACATTGAAAAATAAATAGCTATTTAAACTTTTTTTATAAATACGATATTTTTCAAGTAAAGTTGTAAGAAGAGAGAGAAAGTTGCATGTGTGTAGTTTTTAATAAATGGGCGTTTTTTCTTCAAAATTTTCAGGAACTATAAATCTAGCTTATAATTTATTTCTTAAAGCTAACTTCCTCAGTGCACCTTGGCTTTCCCGTTTGATAAACCGTTGGATATTGTTGCTGCTGAGCCATTGGATTTTTCATGAGGCTCTTGAGTGGACACGGGGGAAGATGGAGCTGACTGCTTGCCATAAGAAGAGCCCTTGCTGATTCGGGTAAGGTCGACAAGCTTCATGAGACCCATGTTGGCTATAAAAAATTTGCAAAGAAATTTGATTAATTATTTTTGCAAATTTGCAAAAAATGATTTAATAAATTATAATAAATTAAGATTTTTTACCTGCTACTACCATCACCAGCACAATCCCCATTTTCACATAATTCCCTGAAGTAAACACGCTGTAAAAGTAGGCAAACAACGGCACCAGTATCAGCACCGCCCAACTTGTAAAGCAAACCAGGGAGTACCATCTTCTTGGCAAGTCCACCATTTTATAATTCTGAAACTCTGGCCACTTCGCCATGGGACTATCCTTTGGAAGAAATTCCCCAGTGCGAATATAATTATCCAATAGCTGGTCCTTCTGCTGATACCTTTTCTGCAGCCAATTTGCACACTCCACATCATCCTCTGGAACCTCATTAATCGGCACTCTTCTTATCATCAGCTCGGTAAGAACCTGCTTCCCTTTCAAAATGGAGTGCATACTAGGCTCGTTCTGATTTTGGGGATGGATCACCACCAAAATGTCATAGACTGCGGGTACTTTCTCTCTCAAATGTGGCATTGAAGCTACAAATCCCCGGGTACGAGGAAGCAAATGGTGCTTCAGTTCCGGAAGACCTTTTTGTCTGGCTACTTCCATACTGGCTTGATGCTTTTGAGGTGTAAAGCGAGTTCCTTCGGGAAAAAGGGTGAGCCACATGGGATCCGGGTAGTTTACTAGGTTATTCAGTTGCTTGCCCAGGTTACGTTTGTCCTTTTCCCAGTCTCGTTCCAAGAACACGATTTCTTGAAATTTCCAACTCCAACCGAGTACTGGGGCGTAGGCCAGAATCTTTTTGACAAATACCCGAGCGTTGCCCAGAACACGGTTACGATCGCAAATGAGCCAACCTACGACCCAGTCGATTTCGTAGGTGTGATTGAGTAAAAGGAGGGCGTGCTCCTTGCCGTAGTAGTGGTCCAGGTCGGAGGGATCGATGTAAATGCGGCATTGGGATTGGGACCACCATTCCACCAGAAATACAATTTCTTAAAGAAAAAAAAAATTGCATGAAAATTTTGTTTTATGAAAATTTGTAGGAAATTTGTAAGCTTTACTTACGACTATTTAAAGTGTAGGTAATGTAGTAATTAATTTTTCTGTAGAGACGTGCATTCCAGGGCCGGAGTGTACAGTAGAGCACGCCCTGAATGAGGTCGATCATCAGACCGGAAGTCAGAAAGACCACGGCCAGAAGCACCTGACAGCTTACAAGTTGTTTGAAGCTGCCCCATAGTTTGGCCACGCGCTGCGTGGGCGTCAGTCCCATGATTCTATTCTAAGTTGCTGATTGACAATTGACACTTTTTTAAGGGCAAGATTGATTTGGCAAGGTTAGGGTTTTTTAAAGGTTGAATCACATTTGAAAAAGGAATAATTCGGATGAATACTGATTTAAAAACTGAAAAAAGGTGAGGAGAGGAATATATGGTCCAGTGGTCCAGAACTCCAGAGTCCAGTCCACTTAATAAAAAAAGCTTGTGCGTTTGGTCAATAGTTTGTCCTGCAAAAATAGACATGGACAGAATACATACAAATTAGTTTATCGGAGATATATGATTATTGCACAATACCGCAAGTCCATACCAACTTGTGGCTAAATCTGGGTAAAAAATATTATGCACTCAGAATACAGGCGACAGTGAGGAATATTCAAGGTCGTGGGTTTATATATATATTGGTATGTATTTTGTATGGTGGTGGTTATAAAAAATTACGCGCAAAAATTTTTCGTGGATGTGGCTTATCAATCCAGTTTTAAGTAAGTTAAGTGGTGCAGCAAACAGTAAAGGAAAAATTGGGATGGTGATGATGATAATGATGATTTATTACATAATTCCTTGGCAATGGACTAAATGTGAATGATTTTTTTGGTAAAAATTAGGATTTTGGACAGAACTGGATTTTTTAACCTGTGACCTTCTAAAATAATACCTAGAAGATCTGATAAACGATTATGATACCTCTTTTTTAAAATAAGCTTCCTGGACCATTAAAATTATGAATTAATGAATTGGTAGTCAAGACAAATGAAAATTGTATAAAAAAATTCTATTCCCTATTTGTAATAAGTTGGCTTTGAAATGAACAAAGTACTGAAAAAATGCGCTGGATTATATCTACGGATTTTTATGATGTTTTATGCGTTTGTGTCTTGTGTTGATTGACATGAGATGATAAGAAAGAAGCTGATAAGCTGGGTGTAAAAAAATGTACCTACATAGTCCATATATTTTAAAAGTACGTGACATCATTTTTATACCGGGATAATGCGTTGTTAAGCTGGTTTATAACATTTTAAAAGTACATCGTTTCAAAAGTGATCATTCATCATCCGACAGATTACTATTGGAACTTTGAAAGTACAAAAACCGAACGACACAGTTTGATAAAAGAATGCAGTGCATTGTGCAATTGCACACGTACCAATACAACAGAAAAAGCTTACTCATAGTCATATCGTTTTCATCATGCGCATCTATGTTCCAGTTATTATGCAATCGCCAAACACCGAAATACATATGAAAAGTAATGAACTTGAAAAATCGATATTATCGATAAAATATTATGAAGGTTAGGTGGCACTGGGAAGCTAGAGTTCAGCCCAGTTTGAACCTTAGAGTTCATGAGTCCGAATCAGACTGAGATTTTGGAATTATGAACCGTGAACCTGACACCCGAATGACCCGAATAAAAAATGAACCCAGTTCTCTCTGACTTTCTGGCTTTTATCAAAACTCTAGATATTTAAACTGTAACCATTTATGGATATGAAAGCCTGAAACCCTACCAGACAGACTGACGAAACTGAAATCAAGGTCATGTACAATTTCAACCCCGACTTAAATCTTAAAACTAAACATCCACTCATATTCATCAGACAAAATAATGCATCAATTAATCTACTTTGTTCAATCTATCTGAATATTTCCTTTATACATGTTACTTTATCACTAACAACCTAACTGAAATGTAAACTGCACAACAAAACCAACATTTTGCGTGTCTAATAAAACAATTTACTTGATTTGCATACAAAACCACCAACTATTACCCACACGCACTGCCTTAAAACACTTCCTTACACTGTCCATGCATTTACATCGAATTACATTAAAGCAAATACATTAAATAACTACCTAACAAACTTACCAAAATAATCCGTTAAACCGTCTGCTTGATAACCACCGTTACAAAAGTCTCCACATTCACCACCCAGTTATTTCTTAACGTAACTTAGTAACCACCTTGTGCAAAACACACTGATACGCAATTTTTTAAGCACTAAACTTCACCAAAAAATAATTAACTTCAAAATTTTCCTTCGTTGTCAACTATTAACGCAGGTAATTAGGTAATAGGTAATAATATTCACCACCGTTTTATTTTCTCACTATCTATCTATCTATTTCATTCTACTGAACACTAAATGGCAACTAGTTAAATAATTTGGTCTTTTCAATTTACTATTTTATTATGATTGCATTTCCAACTGGTAAACGATTGTGCTTGTTTTTGTACGTTAAATTCCCACTATTAAAAATTTGCAATATATATTTCTCACACAAATTTTAATCACCCAGTTAACTGAATACTTTATAAATTCACACGGTTTAAATCCCAAATTAAAAACCTAAAGTTTTAAAAAAGCTTTTGGCAAAAAGTTAACAGAAAGGTTGACTAGACCACAAAATACATAACTGTTGTATATTTGTGCGTGTATGTTTTCATCGTCACTTTATGGTCAAGCACGTGTGTCACTTGTAAATTTTTCAATGCCACCCACTTATCGTCGTGGTCAACTTCTTCTTCCACTCTGGAAGATGTCCACTGACAAACTAAACAGTTAGATTGATTAACCTCCCATCTTGGAGGCGTTATACCAAGTGGTCATACTAACCTTCATCTTATTTTTGATCATTTTCACTCGTCCAAACACAAGCATCGTCGTCATTATTTTAGCTTAGTGTTGAGTTAGTCATAAACTTTTTTAAATGAATGAATTGGTTAATAAAAAATAATATACTACAAACTGTACAAGAAGATGAACGTGTGATGATGATGTAATGTAATTTTTTTAGGGCTATTCCCGAATCTTCGTGTGTGTTTAGTATTTTGTGTTTGTATAAAGCGATTTTTGTTTGAGGATGAAAGCACTTCTGTTTTTTAGAAAGTGGTTTGTTCATGTAAGCCTATTTGTTAGAGAAATTGAATATTTGAGTGCATGTAGTTTACTTTGGGCTTAGTAGACTCGAGAGACAGAAATGGCATGAAAAAGCACGGAAAGGATGGCATGTGCTTGCAATAATATGAGTGGGGAGTTTGGTGGAGTTTTTATCATCTGGTCACTTTTTTATGTATGGGAAAGTTATTGGATTTTCTGTGGGCTAGAAGAAGGCTAGATGGCTAGAATATAGAAGAATGCTAAGCTGGTAGAGAGTAATAGAATTGCTGAAAATGGAGATATTTTGGTGAATATGGGCTAAAAACGGAGAGAGATGGGGTGATGCGAGATAATTGAATTTAGAAACGAATTTAGTAAAGTAGCCTAGCTGACATTAGTAATAATAATTAAAGGTTGAGGTGTTAATTGTTGGTATTTTTTTGCATTATGGAAGCTGTTATAAGACAATTAATCTACTTTAATTAAAGTTAAATGCCATATTAATTAGGGTTTTTGAGGAAATATACTGAGCAGGTTTCATATTGAGCATTTAAAGAATTGCTGATGCTGAACTATGTAACATCATGTTTGAATTTTGTTAGATAATTGCTTGTTAGTAAAAATGCTTTACAGTTTGCAAATTACATCATTACTTTAAATAAAGTTTTGTGAACGTATATAATTTTGTAGACTCTAAACTAAGTGTATTTCTATGTTCGAATGAAAAGTAAAACAGATTGACCAACATAAATGAAAAGTAAATTACTCATAAATCATAACGTATAGTTAAATTGAATTTTTAATTTATGTCTAGTTTTACTTTAATTTTAAATTTGGTAAATGATGCATAATATTACATACTAAGGACAAACCCTATCGAAAATTTGAAAGATAGACATGGATTTCATATAAACTAACTGTAAGACGGACGGACAAACGTGTCAACATGTCTAAAAGTAGCCGTTCATCCTACCACTTCAGCTTTTCATTCAGAAGCGTATAAAACGTGTTTTGTCTATTGCCTTTGGTCTTATCTTGCTGTTCCTTCTTTCTGTCTGAGGCTATTTAGCCTGCGTACAAAATTGTGTGTGGGTTGATGATCATCATCATCATCGTCATGTATCATGTCCTTTCTGCAATTTATGAATAGTACAAATCAAGGAACAAACGAGCACACTCAAGAAAACACTCAAAGATGAAGATGGGATTATGGGATGATGTTTGTGATGACGACACACACGAACACGATGCATGCTCTTCAATTCAAGAAAAACTCAAACTCAACAGCATATAAAAAATATGAAACACATCTTGAAACACTTGAAATACATCTTTGACAAAAATGACCATAGCCCAAAGCACATGGATTCATATTCATATAAACTGACTTGACGATAAGAACTGAAGACACCGAAAGTTCAAGAATTTTTTTAAAGCGTGCACATGTACTGGGCTTTGGACTGTTTGGTTGGACTTTTAATTGCATCGTATGATCATTTTTACCCCAGCCAAGTTCATACTCCCATTTCCATTAAACTCTACACAGCAAATCCCATGGTTTTTAACTTCGTATATTAAATGCATTGTCATTGTCAATTTATTTAGAAGAAAAAAAAAACAGAAAATCCCAAAAAATGTATACCCTTTCATTTAACATTGCAGTGACCGCTACCTGGGACAACAATTGAAAATGCTTTTAATTAAACATAGGCATACAGGTAGTAGGTAGGCTATAATACATTTCATGCAATTTTCAATGTCAATTGTTTTGAATCCTATATCCATTACTCATTTCTGATGACTCATTTTATACACGACTATGAATTTTAAATACACGTTTACACTTACATTTTTACTACGCATCATTTACTCATTCTCTATTTTTGCACAAAAGATATCCTTGTTATTGTTTGCGAATCCCAAATTATATGACGCATTACACATTTACACGATACATACACGTAAATTACATTTCATTTCATAGCATAGTGCATTGAAAGCCAAGCGGTATCAAAACAACAAAAAATTTCTAAAAGACGCTTACAGCGTCATGTACAGCAATACAAGCGTGTAGTAAGCGTCAGCGTTCATAGCTACATGTTACCAAAAGCATACTACATGATAATATCATGATGATATACATTTTTATGCATTGGCATTATTTTGGCAGTCGCTGATATTTTTGCAAAAAATGCAATTTGCTATAGCTGTGCTACAATACTGGTAATTTGGTAATCTACTCCTTTCATTCAACTTATTCAACAGCTTTCTCATTTCATTCCATTCAAAAGCCTGTAATCATCAGAATACAATCCCAATCACAATCATGCAATCAGCGACTAATTAGTGGTGTGATGCATAGGCAAAGGGTAAAAACGACGCTGCACTTTATACATTTTTGCAAATTGCAAATTTCGTTACAGCGTTGGTATGGCAGCGTACTAAGCTTATAGGCAATTTACAATGAGAATCAGCACAGAAGATACATTTTTGCAGCGTATGGGGCCGTCCACTACACAAAGTACCCATTACCAAAAAATAAAATCTTATGAAAATTTTAACAAATTTTAAGCTTAATTAGATGTTTAGTATGTCAATTAAGTAGTTTTAATGAAATTTGCAATTTTTAAATAAAGTTAAATCTTAAATGAACGGCCCCTTAACACCTTGATTCTCTAGCGTGTCATGTGTCTAGTCTACCAGCCAATTGCACAGAGCTTCCCAGAAGGCGTGTGCTCTTTTGGGCTTCCCGTCGCACTCAAAAAGCTCTCAGCTCTCTCTACCTGACCATATGGCTGACGAAATACCTGTCTTTCTTTGCGCTCCGGTCTGCTCTAATTGCCAATCTACCTACCTGTCTACCTGACTTACCTGACCAGAGATTTACTTTTTGTGGACAAGTCATCGTCAATCGTCACACACGTCACATTTTACACAAGTGCATCCTGATTCCTGTTCTGGGCTGGACCATAAAAAAACCGGACTTTTACTTTTTTTCTGTCCTTGATCTCGTCCTGTCCAACTGTCCATGTGCTTGTGGTGCTGACTACTAGATTACCTAAATGATTGGTGGTCAATGTGAAGTTTAATGGAAGGTTAATGAATCAGTCTGGATTCTGGAATTTTAGTCTACTCAGCAGATTGACCAAAAGGTGACTACTTTTGTCTAGCCGACTTTTTAAAAGGGAGCAGCAGCGTCATCGTCCAAGGAAACCAGGTAAATATTTTAATTGTGGTTTGATTAATGATTAGTTTGTAAGGTGATTAGTAAATGATGCAATTTTTATTGAGGTTGGATTATTTGGGTGTGACAGATGAATGGTGAATGAATGACGATTTATGATTGATTTGTAAATGGTTATCTTTCTGGGTGAGCGTTTTATGCAACTGTGGGGAAATTAAGTGTGTTATCTTGGGTATTTTTTTGGCACGGAGGTGATAAGACTGGTGGCGAGTGACGCAGTGACGATTGACGACTTGTACAATGAATGGTTTAATTGCGTGTTTAATTTTTGTGAATATTTTAACTGTTTTGGTTACAGGTTACGTGCTAACTTCTGTGGCGTTAAGTTTTGAAGCTAATTTAAGTACTTAAAAAAATGGCTGCAACTGGAAATGACGCCACCTCCAATGGGGAGACGCTGAGTGTTGAACGGAAGAAGTTTTTAATTACCCGAAATCTTCAAGAAACGCTGGGGGAGGATAGACTGGTGAATCTTTTGAAGGAAAGGGATATCCGGGTGGGTTAATTAATTAATTAAATGGTTTTTAAGGTGAATTGATTGATAATCGTTAATTATTTGTCATTTTTTCTCTTGAAGATTTACTGGGGCACCGCCACCACCGGAAAGCCTCACGTAGCCTACTTCGTCCCCATGTCCAAAATCGCTGATTTCCTCAAAGCGGGTTGTGAAGTGACCATCCTCTTTGCTGACGTGCACGCCTACCTGGACAACATGAAAGCCCCCTGGGAGCTCCTCGCCCTTCGCACTCAGTATTACCAAGAAGCCATCAAAGCCATGTTGATTTCCATTGGCGTCCCGCTTGACAAGCTCAAGTTTGTCAAGGGCTCGGAATACCAATTTAGTAAAGAGTTTACCATGGACGTCTACCGTCTTTCAAGTTTAATTACGGAACATGACGCCAGAAAAGCGGGTGCTGAGGTGGTCAAGCAAGTGGATCATCCTCTTTTGTCCGGACTACTTTATCCTGGTCTCCAAGCACTGGACGAAGAATATCTTAAGTGTGACGCCCAGTTTGGTGGGGTGGACCAAAGGAAAATCTTCACCTTTTCGGAAAAGTATCTTCCACAGTTGGGCTACGCCAAAAGGATTCATTTAATGAATCCTATGGTTCCTGGGTTAGCCGGGGGGAAAATGAGTAGCTCGGAGGTAGAAAGTAAAATCGACCTTTTGGATAGTCCGCAAGAAGTACAGAAAAAGTTAAAGAAGGCGTTTTGCGAGCCGGGGAATGTGAAGGATAATGGAGTATTGAGTTTTGTGAAGCACGTGCTATTTCCCATTTTTGGAGATAAAGAGCCCTTTAAGGTGGAAAGGAGTGCGGAGTTTGGAGGAAATGTGGAGTATGAAAAGTATGAACAGTTGGAAGAGGCTTTTGCGAAGGAGGAAGTACATCCCGGGGATTTGAAGGCGGCGGTGGTGAATTATATTAATAGACTGTTGGAACCGATAAGAAAGAGGTTTCAGGAGAGTAAAGAGCTGGTGGAGTTGACTAAAAAGGCTTATCCGGATCCGAGTAAGATGGGTAAGTTGAGAAATAGGTGATAAGTTGAATTTTGGGGGATTTTTACTAAAGTTTGTGTTTTTGGAAATAGTCAAAGAAGACTTTTTGGGTCCCCACAAGTTGGACATCCGAGTGGGAAAGGTGGTGGATGTTAAAAAGCATCCTGAAGCGGATAGCCTCTACATTGAGAAAATTGACTTGGGAGAGCCAGAACCCCGAACCATTGTCAGTGGACTAGCCAATTTTGTTCCCATTGACCAAATGAAGGATAGAATGGTGGTGGTGTTGTGTAATCTAAAGCCTGCTAAGTTAAAAGGGATTATGAGCTCGGGTATGGTACTTTGTGCGAGTAAGGAGGATCCTAAAGATGTAGAGCCTTTAAGTCCTCCTCCAGGAAGTAATGCGGGGGATAGGGTGGTGGTGGAAAGTTATGAGGATGGGAGTCCGGAGGATGTACTTAATCCTAAGAAAAAGGTTTGGGAAAAGTTGCAAGTAGAGTTGAAGGTGAATGGGGAGGGGAAGGCGCAGTGGGAGGGAAATGACTTGCTGGTGGTGGGGAATAATAGTGGGACAGTTACCGCAAAGAGGTTAAGTAGTGTGCCGATTCGATAAGGGAAATAGTTAAGTAGGCTACAGAATTTTTAAAATGTAAGGCTTAAAAAATTGTCACTATTTTGTCTGATTGATAATTAATTTGAAATAAGTTATAAGTGTGTAATTAATACTTTGGTGTTTTTGTAACGAACAAAATAGCAATAAAGCTAGAGAAATGTGTTAGTAGGTGAATCGATGGTTTTTAAATTATAAATAGTTACGATTATAAAGCCAGAAGTAATTTATTATTATTTTATAACTTTGATTGGGTTGAAGGGTTGAAAATGTACAGAACAGGTGTAGAATGTGAGATGAGTAATGATTGATTACGATATCACTTTTTTTGTCACGGGTTCATGGTTCATTTTCAAAGTATTTAAATACCTTTGTGTAGGTACTAGTTTTTTAAACAATGTTTTTTGCTAATTTAGAATATCTTTTCATTTTTCAAAGAAAATTAATGTGCCTTTTGTAATAATGTCCTCTTGTCCTCGTCTGTGTGTTTGTAAATTGGTGTACGAAATCGATCAAAAATTAATGTTTTCTGAGATTGAGGTGATGACTAGTTAGTTTAGCTATTAAATTACAACTCTAAAAACGAATTTTTTGTGTTGTGCAATGTGCATTTAAATTACTATTTTATGGTAGTAGGAGTATTCGGATCCGATATTTCGGTTAAAGTGTGATCCTGCTGGTTTGGATAAAGTAGAGTTTGTGTTTTATTTAGCTAATTTATCTTTAAATATACTAGTTAAGTGGTGTAAAAGTCGATAAGCTCAAAACTACGGACTTTGCTGTAGCTCTTGTGCATTTTATAATGATAATTATGATAGTATCCACACTACTTCCATTAATTATGCAAAATCGCAATTCTTGTTTTTGTACCACCACCAATTACTAAACTACTATATAAAAATTTTGAATTATGTAACGTAATAATCTGTGAATTCCTATTCTATAATCAACTATGAGCAATAATAATTGGCATTTTAAGCAAAATCACTATAAAAAGTAGTTTTATCTAAAATTTTTGTACTACTTGTGACTAAGCATAGAAAAACATGTTATGGAACCAAATACGTCATCATCATGCTATCCGTGTAAAGTAGTGGAAAGATGTATTAGCTCTAGTCAGCAGTTGACAGGAAGCAAGTTGTAAAAGGTTAACATTAATTTCGATTACTAATCAATTATCATTATCAGTATCAGCTTGCTAAATATCCAATATAGTTTTTATGAACTGATAAAACCGATAGATAAATTCAATAGATTTCGTGAAGTAGTCTCAAGTCGCCCCAGAACAAGTTCCTATTGTGCTCATCTCAAGTTATATTGTATACCTTGCTACATAATGCCATTTACTAACTATCTGTTAGAACTACAGTTAATTTTAACAATATATGCCACTTTCATTCACTCATTCATTTTATTTATAATACTCTCCAGATTACAAAATTTGTACGTGCCACTTTTCATTTTTTTCATAGACATGTCACGTTATCAATTATCATCAGTGCCACTTTCTTCATCTTCTTGTTTAAGTTCTTGAAAGCTTTTATATTTAATGAATGAAAGCAAAGCAATCAAAATGCTCAACTTATATGTTCTTCATCTTCCCCATTTCATAATGTAAACTTTGTACTACTTTCATCTTCCTTTTCTTCTCAAGCTCGTTTTTATGTTTGTTTATTTTATCCTCACTTTTATTTTCTGCTTACCACATCATCTTCTTCCCCTTTCCAACAGAATGTCAGTGAACCTTGATAACATTTCATGTTTTACAAAAAAATCTCACAAAAAAATGAATGAAACAGCATTTTCCCCTTTTTTACTCTTCTCCAGCCAAAAACTCCATTTATCACCCATTTACCTTCAACATTCAGCAACCGTTTTCCATCATCTTTCCATCTTTTCTATCCTTTTATCGATAAAAATAGGCTGCTTTTTCCAACAACCAAATCACTCTAATCTCCTGTAAAAAGCTGACGTATTTCCATTTCCACACGTTCCTCTTACCAATTCCAAGAGTAGTGACGTTGTTTCCTTTTTTATCACTAAAAGCCTAATAAGCCACTAGCTTATTAGATAGGTAGTCAGCGTGGGAGTAAAGTAAAATAGCCAGAAAATACAAAAAAAACTCTGCACTCTCTACTGATCATGGAGGCATTCCCCAAGTTTCCTCCATTCTGCAAGCACTAAACTTTCTTTTGTTTCACAGAAAAAAAGAAAATCCTCCGAAAAAAAATCCCCGGAAGTATTCGGCGGACAACCCGGGAGTGCTCATAAAAATGCAAAGTAAGCCCACTACATTACATACTCCTCCATAAACTTTTCCCAGAGAAATATACGCAGTTTTCAACATCTTGTCTTTTATCTTAGCATCTGTTGCTTTATCTTCTTCTCAAGAAATTTTAACTGTTAATTTTTTAAATTAAAGCTGTAACGGTCACCAGTCTCATAATTGCTAACGGCAATAATGCTAAAATGAGAAAAGGTTCTGGCGGCTCTAGTTCCGCTGGTTTATTTAATCCCGTGGCCTTACATCATCATCTGCATAGTCATCACCACCAGAACCCGCATCATCATCCCCTGTTGCATCCCACTCACCATAGCAACCACCACTCCCAACCCCATTCCGTTGGGGGGCCCATTATCCCCCCGCATTTAAGTTTTCCAGCCCATTTGCACAGCCTCCAACAACAGCATCATTTACATAGCCAACAGCAACAGCAGCAATTACAACAACATCTTCATAATCAATCGCAATCCAATCACCAACAATTAAATCATCATCAATCGTCAAGTCAAAGTAGCCCCGGGGGCAACATGGTACAGCAACGTGCCAATCCCACTCCCAGTGGTCGCATTTATCTAAACAGTCACCACAATCCCCCGGGCACTTACCAACTTCAACAGCATAATCAGTCCACTGGGTTGGTCCTTCAACAGCAAAATACTGGCCAAGGTCATGGTCATGGCCAGCAGCAGGGTCATGGTCACCCCCTACCCCCCGGCGGAGGTCCTTTACAACACACCGCCCAAATGCATGGCCATCACCCAGGCCAAAGGCCCATTATACCCCACGGGGGTGCAGGTTTTGGAAACCATCCCAGTGGAATGGGCCAAGGTTACATGGCCGCCCAACATAGTAACTATGGAAATAATGCGGGGATTAATAGTCATTTTGGTACGACGGTTAGTCGTGGGCTGGGTGAGAATAGGGAGGGCGTGGGTAGTTCCGCGGGTGGGGATTTGCCCCCGGTGGAAACGGTAGTGGCTAGGTTGGAAACTGCGTGTAGATTGTTGCATGGCATTGGGGGAAATAATACCCGGGTGCAGGAGATTGGTCAAGAGATTCAGATTTTAAGTGAGGATCTAAGGAGAGTTGGGGCATTGCTGGAGAATACGTACCCGGAAGTGCTGGATAGGGTAATGAGTAGTATGCGGGATGCTAGTGCACAGCCCTGTCTACCGCCCAGTTTAAGACTGGCCATTTTTGAGTTGGTGGAGCTAAGGGCGAGCAAGTGGATACTGCCTAGTGATAGCAGTAATTATTATAGGCAGCGGAGAAATTTAAATGTAAGTTGACATAAAACCGATTTTTCGGGGATTTTTTTTAGAAAATTTTGTAAAATTTCGGTTTTTTTCTCTGTGAAGGATGCTGCACAAGCTAATGAAAATTTGGATGAGCGGTCGGGAAGAAGTAGTGCGAGTAGTGGAGGGGCTACCGGAAGTAGTTCGGGTGTTACAGGGCAATCGGGTAATTCGGGGAATGTGAATAGCCCACAAGTTACTGTGGTGGTGACCACGCCAGCACAGCAGCAGCAGCAGGGAAATAATGGGAATGTGAATCAAGCTGGGGCAATGGGGATACCGGTGACGGTGGGGGTGGGTACTAGTGGGGGACCAGGAAGTAGTAGTCCGAATAATAATCAGGTTGTTAGTGTGGACTTGGATACGCCACCGCAACCCCAACCAGCAAAGACTTTTAGGGAGGAGATTGTCATTAAGAATTCGGATTCAGGGAAAGGTATGCAAAAAAGTTATGAAGAAATTTGAGAAATATGAGTTTATCTTTTTTGTTGAAAAATGCGTTAAATTTTTGGTTTAATTGAATAATGGGTTAAGTGATGGGCGTTAGGGGCAGGAGGGTGCACCTGATTGAGGCTATTAGCGATACAATCATTTCTTTTGAAAAAGGTTCGGTTTCAGTTTCTTCAAGAAAAGTATTTCTGTGTAAAGTTGTGCGCGTGTAAAAACTTAACTTACCACTAAAATTAATTGACAGATTAAAAATTAGTTTTACATTTAAAGCAGAAGATGTTTTATTAAAAATTAATAGCTACTTAATCAGACTAAATGATTGATTAATTAATTGATTAAAAGGCTAGAAATGTGGTTAGTAGTTGGTTTTGTGCAAGTTTGGTATAAGAATTTGAATGATTTTTGGTTAATTTGTCGTTTAATTATATTTTGCAGTGGCTCCAACGGCCAAGGAACGAGTGCTTTCAATAAATGGCTACTCCCAGCAGTCAATTAAGTAAGAAATTATGAAATTTTAAAGAAAAGTTAAATAACATTCGACGGTTCCATGTTCCATGAAAAGTTAAGCAAGCCATTAATAGGGGCAAAATGAACAAAGGAAATCTGTGCATGGCTGAGATCTCTGCACGTGCACAAATTTGCTCGAAGTGAAGACAGCAGTCGTAAAGATTGTTTATCAAATTTGCATTCCCTATCCTACTTGTCTTAAAGAAAGTTCCAATTTCTTAAAAAGAATTTAAGTTTCCTCCAAAATAATGGCTACTCCCAAGAAAGTCTATGAAAAAACCCGGAAGTTGGGTGGAGTGACCACCTATGAAATTCTAAGGCCTAGTAGCCATTCCTCAGTAGTTGACGGTGGTTGCTCCCAAGTTGAAAAGGTTTTGGAGGGGATGTCACCTCCAAACAACAAGGAGGATGGAGGGAATGTCAGTTACTTTATGTACGGTTGGCAAACCTGGGGTGATTATGGTCCCTGGACGCAAAGTGACTTTAGTAGTGACGATGATCAGGAAACTGGTGACAAAAGTGACCATTATTATGTCGAACCCGAAATTATTAAAGCTCCGTTAATTTCTGATTCCAGTTTGGCTAAACAACTAATCCAGGAGACAATTACCCGCAATGCCAGTCCCGTTTTGGATGGCATGGTAATCCCGGGTTCCTCCTCTAGTCCTTCCAGCGTGGGTGGTGCCGGAGGGGATCTCCTCAGTGAAATCAGTGGCGTGGACGATGCTGAACTTGCCTTGAAGCGAATGCAACTTCAAACGGTGGCTAATCGCGTAGAAGGAAGTGTCTCGGGCCACGGAAGTAAATTGGGTGACCATTCTCCACATCACTCAAGTCATTTCAGTTACACAGTGACGTTGGGCGAACACCAGATAAAAATCTTAGGGGATGACCTTCAGTACGTCCAGGAGGCGAAAATGGCTCTGGATGATTATTTCCTGCAAAAATACCCGGATTTATTTTGTGCCAATTTAAATGGGATTGAGGAGGATGATCAAGAAGAGATGGAGGAGGAAGACGAAGAGGATGACGATGAGGACTTTCATGACACGTGTCTGCAGCGCTATGACAGGGAGACGCTGCTCAACCTGAGCAAAGTGAGAACACCGCCACCGGATTTTAGTCATTTGGAGCCGGATATCAGGGGAAATATTGTGCTTGAGGTAAATCGTCACTTTTCGTCACCTCCAAAATAACCGATTTTTGAAGATTCTAAATATTCATTAATTCTGTTTTTAGAAACCGAGACAATTTGACCTAGACAAATTTTCCCGAGAAACGGTTGGCCTAGCCACCGGAACCGGAAGTAGTACGCCCATGGTCAGCGCCCCTTCATCCACGCCCTCCACACCGTCAACTCCAACGGCCACTTGTAACGTGGGTACTTTAGCAGCAGCGGCTGCCGTTGCGGCAGCGGTACAAGCAGCCTCCACAAGTAACAACAATAACGGCAGTGGTGGAAGTGGAAGCAAAACTGCAGACGTTTTACCTGGCTAAAATTAAAACATAATCAATCATTCAATCAATCATAAAGAAAAAAAGTCTATTCAATTGTTAATTATTATCAAAAAAACGAGAATAATTATCTGTTATTCTTCTGTTAAGAAAAACAAATTCGCAAGAGTTGTAAAAATAGACATAGTGAGAATTATAACTGTATAATTTGTTAAGTGCGGATTATAACTAGTGCCTAATTATTTTCAAGTAGAGATTATAACGGTTAATTATACATTACAGTTATTAAAGCAAACGAAAAAACGTGGAACTATGTCTACCATCCAATTATAATGGATACCTGGAAAACATGGCAAATAATCAAGTTTTGCAAAAGACCTGAAGAAAAAACAGTTTATCTTATCATTTTAGAAAAATGGTCAATTTATTCATAGCTTTAAAAGCAATTATGATTTAATTATTAATTAAGTATAATTATTTGCTATTCAATCATATAAAAACCTGGAATAATCCTTTTTTGTAATTTTCACAAAAAAACTGATTCAGTTTTAAAAATATATAAGTCAGTGATAACCTATCACTCTGTTCGGTTATCGATAAAAGTTAAGTTCGATAATATTAAGTTTCGTTTAAAAATGTACAGTTTACTTGTTTTGCTATTCAGTACTAATTTACTAATTAACTAATTTACTTTATAAAGCTATTATCTTATCACAGTGTAAAAATTAAGTTAGCTTATCACTTTTTATGATTATTTATCACTGGTTGATTAACAAAATAATTTCAAAGTTTTTTCAAATAAAAACAGAATTTGTACAAAATCTTGTCATCTATCATCTCTATTCACTTTGTTGTACTTCCCGTTCCATTGTCAAAATCCTCCCGTAGACATCCCCCAGGTAACAAAAACCTATACTTTTCCCATTCCTCCACCACCCCCTCCGGAATCCCCAGCGTACTCTTCCTCTTCGGAATCTTCCCCCATCTTGCCACAAAGTCCTTAATGGAATACGCTTCTGGAGGCATTTCAAACACATCAATACCCTGACAAATCCTTCGTTGAATTTGCTCCTTGTCCAAAAAATCCTCTCTAGTAACCAAACTTGAATGACTGTAAGCAGTCATTTTAAACACAAAGTCAGCTAAATATCTAAAGCAAAAACTACAATGCCACCCGGCATCCGCCAACATTTGCCTGTTTTCACTTAAAATTATGTGATGAAACCAATATCCTCCATCATAAACGGTTACATGAGGTCGCCAATTTGTGGTTTGAAGTTCAAACTCAAATGAATAGAGATACTCCTTAACTTGCAGATGAAGCTCTTGAGGATAACCTTGACAACTTTTGATAAGCTCTAAAGCTTTTCTACTTGGAATTTCGTCAATATCCGAAGCCACAATCAAATCCCCTATTTGTGGCTTGACATCCCGAATAAAACCGGTGATATAATTGCGCATCCTGCTTTCATTCTCAAATAGCCCCGTGGGATTCTCGGATAGTCCGTTGACCACAAAATGTCGGATTTTATCCTCAGCCCAGCGAAATCTTTCCTTATTTTCTTGAAAATATAAGCGTTTGGGTTGACCTTGAAATGTTCTGGAGGCTTCGACAATTACAAAGGTGTCTACAATGGGGTATAGCTCTTTTAGGCGAATTTCTAAAAGATCCAGTTCAATGCTGAAGGTAAAGGCGTCTATTATTCGAGGAAGGTTATCTTCATCAGAACCTCGGGGTGTCCAACCGTGTAAAGCGCAACGGTTTGAAGGAGATAGATTTGAAGAGTAGAAATGCGGGATTATTGTTTGGGGACCGGTTCGGAAGGGGTGACCCCAAAGAGGACGGACATAATAGTCCAGGTCACGGAAGAAGGTTTTTCGCCAGTAGAAAATGTACAAGGCTATTATAAAGAAAAGGGTGAGATAGACACGGCGCCAGAGGTAAAGGCACCAAAAACACTGGCCCAGGCGTCTTCGGGCACCTGCACGCAATCCACAACGGAATCGCATGGTTTTAAGAAGATTTTTGGTGTGCGAGAATAGTAACTTGTGTAAAACTTTGAAACAATGGCACAACCTGGATACATTTTGGCTTATCGATTTGTTTACTTAGTTATCTATATGGTGGGCTGATAAGCTCTTCCTCTCTGTTTTATAACGGAATGATGTACGATTCACAGTTGACATGTTCATTAGCAATAGGATAAAGAATACTAAATGCTTGCTTGGCAATAGTGATGGTAGAAATCGAAAACTAATCGTGATTAATCGCGATTATTCCGATTTTTGTCCAAACGTTTTGAGCGTGATGGGAAACGTTTTATACAAAAATCGAATCGAAAATCGCGATTAATCGCGATTTCTAGAAAACGCGATTTTATGGCAAATATAGCATTTAAAGTTGCTTAAATTGGAAGCAAGTAACCTATTTTCACTGAAAATTACACGAATTGATTTAGTCACATGCTTAATGTTGTCAAATTTTTGCTTTTCTCAGGTTTTGTAGTTGCTATATGTAGCACTATAAATAAATTTTAAGGAAACCTGATTGATTTTAAGGAAATTTTTGAGGAAGTAAAAATCGCGATTTTTCCGATTTCTAAACGTTTTCAGCACTAATCGGATCGGTTTTCCGATTGTCTAAACGATTTTACCGAAAATCGGATCGGAAATCGTTTTGGAATCGTGATTAATCGTTTGCCATCACTACTTGGCAATGCTAAATGAAATGACAAATTTTTTCTGTTACGTGCTTGAATTGCATTTCATTTTCCAATACTGATTGATATACTGCACCTGATGATTTAACCCATTCCTGCTATAATTAACCTACATATCCCAACCATATTTCAACTTCAAATTTAACAAAGTTACACAAATGAATAAGGTATCTATTCATCCTACTATTGCATGTCACTAAACGAAAATATTATGATCTGTCTGCTGTCCTTGTCTGCTTGCCTGTATATTTATTAAACGAATGACTCGTTAAACTGTGATTTGCTATCTGAATGATTGGGATGTTTTTGCATTTGCATAACAATTCATTGTATACCAACAAACCACTATATTGCTAAAACTTCCACATCCGCACGAAAAGCCAATTTAAACGGCAAACGGGCCACGTGCATGTAACTTAAATGCTCAAATGGTGCAATTAATTTCCGTTTAAAAACCTATTGTGGTGTTCCAAGAAAGCCATTATGTCATTAATTCATTTATACAACTTAAATTACAACTTTACAACTTAAAAATTAATTTGGGGTAATTCAATATCCGGGTATCTACCTCACTGCGGTTTCAACAAAACCATCAAAAACCACCGCAACCAAACCCAATTACCGTTTAAAAACCCTCCACCAACTTTAATAACTTTTAATTCATAATTAAACCCTAAAATGCATTTTATTTAAAAAAACATCCCAAATTTTAACCCAAAAACATCCAAAAGCAAAATGCAAAAGACACACACATTTCATCAATTTTTCTAGCTTATCACCTTATTTATTCAGCTTATCTTATTTCCATTTCGCCTTAACGCTTATTTTTTACCTCCTAAGCTGCTACGCTTACCATTTACCTATAACGCTTAAAAAACGCTGCTGATAAGCGTTGTCAGTCTCCTCATCTCATCTCACCACCACCACCGAACAAAGCTTCAATACTGCACTCCACACCAAGCCAAAATCCCAATCCGCTACCCAACCGCCACCTTCCCTTTTCCTTGGCAACCTAGTGCTCAGCCTCTGTTCAAAATCCCGTTTTTCCCCAAACAGGGGTCTAGTCAACACTCACGTTACCGCATCCGCAGAAGCAAATCCTTCCCCAAAATCTGTGCAGTTGTAGGCGCACAGCTCCGCACAGCATTTTGCGGAGCTTTGAGCAAAGCCAGGAATACCTTTCTACGTTGCCCTGGTCCAGTGCCGACTGCAGCACGGGCAAGATAGCCACTCTGAACGCAGGACGGAATAGCAGACTTGAAGAATAACAAGCAGTTTTTTTGGGCGACTGACTTGACTCAAAAATTTCTGAACATTTTCGTCGGCTGCTGCGCTCTAAAATAAATAAATAAATAGTTAATTGTTGGCCTTAATTCTGGAGCCGGTGGACGAGGAAAAATTAACAGAAAATTTGGAGCTGGTTCGCCATTAAAAAATTAAGTGGGATTTTAGGTAGATTTTTTAAGGAATTTAGATAATAGTTAGGTTAACTGTTTTGGAGGGGATTTGGGAGGTGAACTGAGGAAAAAGCTAGTCCAAAAAGAAGTGGAGGCTTGGAGGTGAACTGAGGAGACCTTTGGCTTTGGAGGGGACGGAGGTGACGAGATTAAATTGGCTTTGGGACACGAAGCTAGTTTAGTTTGTGGTCTAGTGGTCAGGGGAAAGATTGGGCGATTTTTTGGAGGGGATTTGGAGGAAAAGGCTGTAAAGAGGAGATTGAGGAGACCAGGATCTTGTGTGGTTGATGAAGTTGAGGTGATTTTGGAGGAGATTTAATTGACTTGTGGAGGTTGAAAGACTGTTAATTATGGATGAGGTGACTAGAAACTGGAGGAGATAGCGAAAAGGAAGGAGGTGGTGGGGACGTTTTGTTCGTGGAGGAGGTGGAGGAGGTGACGTGGTTCCTCTAGCCTATTTTTTGAGAAGGAGGAGACTTTGAACTTTAAAAAGACAGTTTTTTAATTGAAGCAAGTTAATTACTGAATAGTTGGCTATTTTGTGGTGTAAAGTGGTTATTTTTTTGTGGGGAGGGGATAAGAAGAAGAAGAAGTGGTTTTGGGGTATTTTTTTAACCGGGGGACGTGTCGGAGGAGTTAAGTAGGAAAACTGGTGGTCACTGGAAGGAAGTCAAGCACCATGTCCGACATGGATGCTGTAAATTCCTTCAACGCGGAGGTAACAAGGAGATTAATAAGTTATCTTTGAAGTGGTGTGAAGTTAATTAAGGTTTTAATGTGATTTTTAATTATTTTCTTTGCAGCTTCAGTCGTTGTACGACGTGAAGCCTCCGATTTCCAAGGGGAAAATGACCTCCATCACCCGAGCGGCCTTGAAAGCGGTGAAACTGTACAAGCACGTTGTTCAAAGTGTGGAAAAGTTTATTCAGAAGGTAATTAAATAGTTAATTAGTCATTTTAATTGTTGTACAAGTTTTAATTGTTATTTTTTTGTTCACAGTGTAAAGCTGAATACAAAATCCCCGGCTTGTACGTTATAGACTCTATAATTCGCCAGAGTCGTCACCAATTCGGTCCAGAAAAGGACGTGTTTGCGCCCCGCTTTTCCCGCAACATCCAAACCACCTTTGTTCACCTCTACCGCTGTCCAGAGGAGGACAAGGCTAAAATCATCCGAGTACTTAATCTATGGCAAAAGAACCAAATCTTTAGTCCGCAAGTGATCCAACCCCTTTTCGATCTAGCCGATCCCCAAAATCCGATTTGGGAGCAGATCAACCAAAATTCCAACAGTGACTCCAGAGGGGATGGTGGTGGTGTTGGTAGCTCAAGGAATAATTCTTCAAATTTAAACAATTCTTCGGGAGGAGGAGGAGGTGGATCCTCCTCAGGAAATCAAACTTCCAGCGGCGGTGGATCCGGATTCCCTAGCCTACCTCCAGTGCACTTTAACAAAAAAGTTTTAGACTTTGACTACGGCGACGGTGAAGATGACGGAAAGCCTTCAGATGCTCCAAACGCCTCTAGTAATAATGCCAGTGGTCAACAAAACTCTTCCGGAGGACCCTTAGACGCTCTAGGAAGTATTTTAAGTAATCCGGAAATCCTTCGTCAACTGCAAACCCTTCAGGAACAAATGGCCGCTGCTGCAGCCGCCGCTTCCTTTGCTTCAGCTTCCACACCGGAACAGGAGCGTCAACGGAAGCTAGCCGAGCTTTCCAAGCAAGAGGCGGCCTTTGACCAACGTTTAGCCGAAACCGTGGCTCGGTTGCCTTTTGCAAAAGACTGTGAGCTGCCTTTACCCCCTGACGGGGAACCAGGAAGGGGAAGTGACGGCGTAGATCAAAATAGTAATCAGTTAGGAGGGGGTGGTGGTAATCAAACCAATCCCAATGTTCTTCTTCCTCCCCCATTTTTCCAACAGTTGACTGAACAACAAAACCAACATCAACACCACCAACACCAACAGCATCATCATCAGCAACAGTTGCAAAATCTGTTTAGAAATATTCAAGGAGGAAATAGTAATAATCCCTTTGCTCTACCCTTGCCCTTTAACATTCAAGGAGTGCCTCCACCCTTTCCTCCGCAAAATCAGCAAGAGACTGGAACTAACTCTGTGCCTCAAAGTTTATTCGCAAGTGGGGAATTTTTTAATCACTTGCAACAACAACAGCAACACCAACAAAATAATCATCAACAGCAGCAGCAACTTCCGCAGATTTCAATCAGTCAAAAGATTTACGAAGAGATTGATCTGTGCGATGAGGAGGCCAAAGAGGATGCACTGCAACAGCAACAGCAGGCCTTAGCTGGTAGATCCGGCGAAAGGGAAAGGGACAGAGATAGAAGATCGAAAAGAAGCCGATCTCATGACAGACATGACAGTGGACGAAGGGGAAGAAGGTCAAGAAGTCGAAGTCGAGAGGGCAGAAGAAGTAAACGAAGTTATAGAAGTAGATCTAAAGAAAGAGCAAGGGAGGACAGAGAAAAGGAAAAAGAAAGACAGAGGAAAGGATTTCCCCCGAAAAAACGAGAGCATTTAAGTGTCTGCTCTACAACTTTGTGGGTGGGCCATCTGAGCAAGTTGGTTAGCCAAGAGGAGATTTCCGACACTTTTGGAGCCTATGGGGATATCATTTCTATTGATTTAATTCCTCCAAGGGGATGTGCCTTTATTGTAATGAATAGAAGGCAGGATGCTGTAAGAGCGTTGGATAGATTAAAGAATACTAAGTTGCAAGGCAAAGCGATTACTTTAGCTTGGGCTCCGGGAAAGGGGGTAAAAGGCAAGGAGTGGAAGGACTACTGGGAAGTGGCTGATGGAGTTAGCTACATTCCCTGGAGTAAATTAAGGGATGAAACGAATTTGGAGGAGTTTGAGGATGGAGGTTGTATGGATGAGGATACACTTCCGGATTTTCTTAAGAATAGACCGCCTCAACCTCCGGCGCAAGATAGTAGTAAAGTTAATCAACAGACACAGCAGCAACAGCAGCAACCACCATTGCCTCCTTTGGACAACGAAAATAGCCAGGATAGTAATAGCTTAGGTGGGATTCAACCCCCGCAACCGCCATTGCCTCCTCCGCAGACTAGTGCAGCAGCGCAGTTGCTGCCAGGATTGGTGCCGGGACTGGCGAGTGTGATGGCTAGTATGGGGGATACTGATGCGAGGGATGGACCACAGGGAATGGCAGGTCCTTTTGGATTGGGTCGTAAGTTAAAATAAGAAATTATAAAAAAATTGAAGATTTAGAATGGGAATTAATTTTTGTGTTTTTTTGTAGCTCCAGGAATGGGAATGATGCCCATGGGCATGAATCTGATGGTACCCCCACCCATGCTAGCTGCTGCAATGGGTGGTGGTAACCCCTTCCAAGGAATGGCCAGTCTTCCAGGAATGCCACCGGGAATGATGGGAATACCAGGAATGGTGCCTGCACCTCCGCAAATGCCAGGAGGACCTCCACCGCATCCTTTGGGTGCTCCGGGATTACTAGGAGAAGTTCCGCAACAACCTCCACCACCTAATCAACAGCAGCTTAATGATTCACTTAATAATCTACTTAATAGCAGCAACGAGGAGAGTGCAATGTCCGCAGGAGAGTTGATGGGCGTGGGGCAGTGTGGAGGAAATGGGACAGAGTAAACGGGCAAAGTAAGTCAAGTCAAGAAACTTTTAAAAAAATTAGAATCGGTGGTCATGTTTTAAGCTTTTCTTGTACAAAAATTGCAAGAAAAGTGTGATGACCTTACCGAAAAGTAAAATGAGAGGTTGTTTGAGTGCGGTTGAAGTACTATATTCAACTGCACATAGAAACCTTTTACAAGAAAAGATGAAAATTGGGATTTTAAAGGATTTTTAATGAATTTGTGTTTTTTCTTAAAGGAAACGCAGTCGCTTTGACAACCCCGAGGATAAGATGAGCCCCTCTGGTGACAACTCGCAAGACACAGGAAACCTAAGTCCGTCACAGGATCCTACTCGTGGACTGATGAAAGACGATCGACCAGTATTTGAAAGACTAAAGAGCTTAGCAGAAGGTATAATTGGCTTGAAATAATTTTTAAATAAAACTTGGAACTTTGAAAATAATTTGGAGTTTTGTTTCTTTGTCAATTTTGAGTAGGTTACAGTTTCGCCAACAATGACAAAGCCGGGATTGCTGGTGGTCCAGGCAGCTTACTAGGAAATCCTCCAGGCTTAGGAGGTCCTCCACGACCCCTAATGCCACCCAACAGCTTCAGTCAAGCACCACCCCCCAGTCTGCTGGGAAGTAGAGCTCCACGACCACTGTTTAGCTCTCCAGTTAATGCCGGGCAACCAAGACAAGCTCCTGGAGCTAATGCGTGGGCTGGTGGCTTTGGAGAGAATACCGAAAATCCCTTTTTAAATCCCAATCCCAATAATCCCTTTGTAGCTAGTGGACAAGCTAATCCTTTTGCGGTGGTAAATGCGGGGGGTTTTGGCACGAGTGAAAATCCCTTTGAGATTGTGGCCAATAGTCAGCAGGGCAATCCCTTTGCCGCGGTTACTGATAATGGAGCCTTTGGCGGAGGAAGAAGAGGAGGAGCTTGGGCTAGAGAGAATAATGAATGGGGTGGAGGGGGTCGCGGTGGCAGAGGAAGAGGTGGTGGAGCAAGAGGATGGCGCGGTGGACGAGGTGGTTGGGGCTCCAATGACCAAATGGATGACCTTATTCAAGAAAATGACGAATCTCTGGGGGGATTTAGAGCAGGCAGAGGGGGAAGGGGAGGAGGAAGAAGGGATAACAGTTGGAATAGGGACAGAGATAATAGACCCAGAAGTAGGGAGGGAGACAGTAGAAGAAAAAGTAGAAGCCCTAATGGTCGAGATAGAGACAGGGATGAAGGTGGCAGAAGGAGAAGAAATAGCAGTGAAAATGGTGGGGAACGAAGGTCAAGACATAGAAGCCCGGGGGATAGAGGTAGACGCGGGGATAAGTATAATAATTATAGAGAGCAGGATGGACATCCTCAAAGAGAACAGCAGCTTCATCAGCAGGAGCAACAAGAAGAAGACTGGGAAACGGGAGATAATGACAATGTGGATGCGGTAATGATGAAACCTGCGGAAGAGCAACAGGAGCAGTTTAATAGTGACGAGATGATGGAAGGAAATGAGGCAGAAGCTAGTACTAATTTGGAGGATGATCCACCTCCCATTCAGAATGAAGAGGAAAGGGAAGAGCAGCATTATGAAGGGGAAGAGGATGAGCAGCAGATTAGCACCTCGATGAATAATAATGAAGAGGAGGAGGAGGAATATTATGAGGAGCAGCATCCAAGTCAAGAGCCGGAAAGTTTGAGTTGTGCACCGATGCACCAAGAAGAGGAGAATACTCAGGGGGATTATCAAGAGGAGGAGGAGGAAGAGCAGGAATATAACAGTTATAATAATAATGAGGAAGAAGAGGAGATGATAATGGGTAATGAGGAGGAAGATCAAGATGGTGGGTATGGAGGTGGCGAGGAGGAAAGTTATCAACATCAAAATCAGTATCATCATCATCAGCATCATAATAATGAGGAAGAGGAAGAGGAGGAGGATGAGCAACAGTACCAAGGGGAAGAAGAAGGGAATGGGAATGGACTAGAAGATAGTTTTAATGAGGATAATGAAGATGTGGATACTGGAGCTCAGTTGGAACAACAATGGGAGGAAAATAATGTGGAACAATGTCCTGCGGAAAGTAGTGTGGTACTGGGTAACGAAAAGCATCAAAATGAACATGAAGAAGAAGAACAATTTGTTAATAATGAAGAGGAGGAGGTGGTAGAATGATGAATAATTTTATATGTAAATAAATTATAATTTAGAATTAGCTAGGCAATAGAAAATTGTGTAAATTATTAAACTAAAATGGTAGATTTTAGGTTTTAAACTGCCTAATTACTTAATAGGGTATATAATTTAGATGCATTTAAAAATAATAAATTGTTGTAATTGTATTTGTTATATAAAAAATGATGCATGTTTGTGTTTATGTGTGTGTGTGTATATGATATGATAAATTAATATAGTTTTATTGTACATAAAAAATAATTAATTGTTTAAGATTAAAATTACTGAGGATTAATTATTGCTGTTGGGGATGAAAACTGATGATGATGAACATATAAAAAGAGATAAAAATGAACTGTAATGTACTGTGTACTACTTGTAAGTGTAGTTGTTTTTTTAATTTATGATGATTATCTATAAAAAATAATTAATGAATTGTGTTGTTGCTGATATAAAAAAATCGAAGAAAAATATCGTTGGTCTGTATACACTATAATTAAGAAAAGTTTTTTTTGTGAATTGGCATCTGTATTTATTAAGGAGGTGGTGATGAGGATGAAATGAAAAACGAAGAAAAAATAAAGAGAATAGATGTTGGTTGGAAAAATAAGAAGAAAGAAAGTTAATTGATTGGAATGTTAGAATTTATGGAGATTTTGGCATTGGTTCTTTGTTCGTGTAAAATGATGTGAGTGTAGGCATTTATGCAATAATGACGTGAAAGAAGCAAAGCAAAAAGCAGTGAAATGATTTTTTGTACAAGCTCAGCATTCTGCACTTCGTAGAGTTTAAACTGGTAATATGCTGCTTTATGAAAAGTTTAAAATGAATGAGAATACATATTATCTGTCTGTCTTTTTTTGCTGCTGCTGATGTTGCTACTGATATCAGCTATTTTTTAAACTTTGAAATGAAATGAATTACATGGACAGTGAAAAGACGTGGTTTGGTTCTTGGTAAGTTCATGAGAAGGGGAAACAAGTACAAAGACAGCATTCATATTTCAAATGTTAAATGTACATGAATACCAGAGGAAGAATAGCCGTTTTGTTTAGAGACATAAGCTTACTTTTACTGGTTATGTACGTACATTTCGCTACTAGCTGGATTACAAAGCAGTTTGAGCTTCAGCTTCAGCTTGATGAAGAGTTTTAGGGGATCGTATACCATTTATGCTCAAAATTGTAAAATGTTACAAACCAATATAGCTTAGTAAGCTTGTAAATGTTACAACTTATTTTAGAAATGCTCCCCTAAATCTGTTTTGTCTGTCTCTGGCTGGCTGTGTATGGTTTAAACCAGGTTTATGGGCTTTTGTGCTTGTTCATATACATTTTTTATTCATAAACCTATTTCTCTCGTTTATGTTTCATGCTCTGTTCATATATCTATTCCTGAAACAGTTGACATTATACACGAATCAGTTTAGCAAAACTGCATACAAATTCATTTGAGCTCTTGTAAGTTCTTCTTTTGCTGCATACTGTAATATCCATAATATTACGTGTAGCCGGCATAACAAATCTCGGCATGCAAACACTATAGCTAATTTTTTTTTGCATATATGCCAGTAAAAACTCAAGCTAAATTACCTATGTGCTATACCAAAACCAAACTGAGATTATTTCACACGAACTCAGAAACTTTTTCTTGTCACACAAGCCATAAATGCTTTTCTGTTCTGATGTCTCTTTAGTTCTAAACGGTAGCAAGTTGGGCTCATCTTCTTCAGTCATTTCGCAGCCAGTCTGCCAGTAGCACACCACTTTTCTGTCTCAGTCCGTGTACGGCTTGTGTCGTGCTCTCAACTCTGAATCTGAACAAAATATCTACATAGTGCCTTACCGGAATCTTCCGAACCATTTCCCGGATTTGCCAAAGTAACAGCTTACATGTAACAACGTTTTGCTAAACAAGGTAAGCTTATATTACATATCATATCATATTGTATGTTCATTCACTAAAAACCTATTTCCAGCAGAGTATAAAATTCCAGCACTCTGGAAATAGGTATTTTTTGTGCTCGTGCTGTGTGTTGACGTATGGATTGCCGTTTAGGGTCACCTAGAAAAAGTGTAGAAAAGTTTTTTCCAATAGAAATCAGGCAGGGTGGTGTCCTTCGCCCCTCCTCTCAAGGTTTTATGTACTATGCTGTTATACCAAAAAAAGCTGGCAAAATCTTAGCAAAAATATTCTATTACGTACGTTGTAACACTGTAGCAGGCTAAAACCCAGGTTTTAGACACAACTTCCGTGTTATTCCAGAATAATATTTACAAAGCTTTAAAGCTCAGTTTTGAAAGCTAAGCTAAATATTTGAAATATTTTGCAAACTTAATAAAATCCGGAATTGAGAAGCAAGTATAAAACATTAAATATTTAAACAATTTGGCATTGCATTGCATAGCATGCCGAATTTGTTGGCTTATTCTAAGCCAGCATTAGCCAAAACCTTACAACAAGCTATTAGTAACCCCGCAAGCAACATTTTGCCATTTGAGGTTATCCTCCCTACCAACTCACTTGCAAATTTCTTCTTCTTCGAATCCAGTGCCAATCCTGGCCGTACAAACGCCATTATTCCTTCAAGAATTGCTGCGTTTGTGGGGGAGAAATCTCTTGATGTTGCTATTTCGGTAGTAGCTGACCTCCTCAGCTTAACAGAAGGTCACTCCAGTGCAGTGGAGGCAACTCCCGAGGTGCTAAAAATGAAGGAGCCCAGCTGACATCCCCCACAAAACATTTTAAAATCACTGCAGCTTCAGATAAGCGCACACATTATCTGACATCACCATCATCAACCCTTCAGCATTTTCAATTTAGAAGATTTGCAATAAAATCTAAAAAATATCACATATTAGCAGTATTGCAGCATCAAAAGATAAAATTTTTAGCAATATTTGGCAAAGCTCAGGGGGTCAAAGGGCGGATAAGGTGACCCCTTTGAACCCCCCATTTGTGGGGTACATCGAGACAGCATAAAAAACCTACCTGACACACAATTTAAGACAGCACACCAGCTTTAAAAAAATACTCTCCAATAAAACTTGATCAGTATTTGCAACTTTATTTTTCAGTGATTATTTGCGTACCTGGACATTTCGAAAAATTCTATAAAAAACTTAAAAGTTCAAAGAAGAATCAGAATGAGTGATCATAGCAGTGGTTGTGGAGGGGATAGCGACTTGGAGTACAATAGTGGCAGTGAAATGTCCTCGGCAAGCGACAATCTGGTTCTACTCAATGAGAACACTCGGGATGGTCAAGATTCGGAGGTGGATAGTCTGGACATGATAATTTTGGATGAGGAGTATGGCACAGATGAAAGTTTGAGTGGAGCGGGGGAATCGTCCTCGGGAAATGGGAGTAGTGAGGAGGAAGAGAAAATTGAAGATGAGGATAAGCCAGAAGATAAGCTACTGGATAAGGAAAGTGGAAAGAACAAGAACGACTTCTACTTTGAGGGGGTGGAAAAACTGCTGGAGATTTGGTTTACTAGGCAGGATGGCAAGTTGGGGGATTCCTGTAACTTACGGAGAATTCCAAGGTAAGAAATGTTAAAGCCTTTTTTTGCATGCGTTTGAAAATGTGTCGTGATTTTGAAAGGATTTTCCTTGAAAAACGTTAGGCCATGATAATGATCATGAATCATGAATCGTGCTAAAAGTTGCATATGTTGTTATCTTACACAATTGAATCTCATGAACCAAAAATATCGCTTAGCTAAAATGAAGTCGGCTATAGTAACACCGGCTTTTTTTCATGTGCATTTGCATTTATGGATGGGCAAATGGCACGTCTCATTTTATTCATATTGCCTATTATATAATCCTATACACTTTGGTATTTGGTTATCTTTTTGGAGTCATATTCTAGGCACCAGACACACATAAAAACGATACATGCGTGGCATATCAAACTGCAAAAAGATACTTGAGCTGATATGTTGCTAAGGTAAAAAAGATGTAGAAAAGCCGGTGACTCTATGAACTCAAGCTCAGGTTTAGATTTCATGTATTTATATAGGAATAAAATTGCAAGATATATGGATTACATGGAATTTTGAGATAACGTATTACAGGTTTAGAAACGGCAAGTCAGAAAACCTGAAAGCCAGGTGCAGCTTGTGCTAGGTGATTTGCTCTCGTGTTGCAATAAATTGGTAACTTGAGATTTTGCATATGGACCGGGATAGTGTTCTTTTACATTAGAAAATGAAAAGGCCTGGCTTAACCAGCACCTATCCATTTTCACTGAGATGATGCTTTTAAAAGCTTAAGCTGTCATGTTTCAAGTTTTTTTTGCAACATTGCAAACTGTATATAGCTAGGTATTGAATATCTGCTTCAAGCACAAGTTGTATGCATGTCCAGGTTAGAAATTTTTTTTGCAAAATGAAAAAAAAACTTGCAATCTTATAGGAAAGTTGATGTAGATAGAATTCGTGTATAGTTATGTATTTCTTCTCTCTTGGCATGAGTGTAAAGTGTAAGCCAAAAAGATTTTAGAGATAGGTGGTAGGTGGATTGAAAAATTGTTCTGATGCTCCACGCAAGCATTTTTTGGGGAATTGAGTCTCTGAAGATGATGACGGTGCATGCTACATAGACTGCACTTTGAATGAAAGCTATTTTTACCACGACCTGGCCAACAACTCTAGAAAAATGTGTGATGGGCTTTTACATGACGACGGGAGTTTTAAAAATGTCTAAAGATTTTGTACAATTGCATGTATGCCTATGTGTAGGAAGTGGAATTGTTTATGGAAAAGATACACATGCAGTTTTTTAAAATGCAATGGTTGCAGTAAAATGGTTTGTGATGATCCCACCAAGGAAAAATGGTAGCCTTGCACTTTTCGTAGAATATAAAGAGGGTTTACGGCTTTTCTAAGGTTAAAGGTTTAACTGTCCAAAATTGTTTTAGCATCTGGTTTTGAGATGACAGAAGCCAGTAAAATTTGGAAACATGAAAGGCCAGTAATGAATTTTAAAATAGCTTTGTTTTCACTATGTTGAAATTTTGGGTGGTTAAATAAAATTGTGACATGCTACTTTTATTACAAATGACAAGGTTTTCACGAACATGCAGAATTTCGTTAATTTTGTTTTGCTCACATGTTTTGGCATATGTGAAGTTGTTTTAAGTAATTTATTGTAAATCTAAAGTAGCCCCAAGTATGTCATTTTATAAGAACATTTCTAATTGCAAGGCTAGGTTTGCATTGTAAATTTCCGTTTGCACATGTAACCTCAATTACAGTTTTTGACGTAACTGAACGTTACCGGATATTAGTTACTTAACCTTTGTCAGTATCGAGGTTACCTGAAATGTTAGCAGTGTGTACATATATAGGTTCTCGTTAAATCCAGACTTATTTTACCTCGTGAGATTTTGGCAAACAAAAAATATAAAGAAATGTACACAAGAATGACATAATAAATAGGTATAATGTAATGCATCTTTTGTACATTTCAAATATTAGCTTGGTTTATTCCGGTAACGTAACTTGTTTCGACCAGGAAAGAAGCACGTGCGTGGGCGTATGTTGGGTTTACTTATAATGCAATAATAAGGCTTTTACCTGACACTATACCGCGGTTTTACTTGGCAAATGAATGAGTCATCAAATATAATTTGCATTACGTTTTAATATTTGCATCAAACGTCAATACCGGTATACCAAACGAGAAAACCAACATTGGTGAACTTGCACGAGCTAAATTATCAGCTACGTTTTATAGCATGACCATCATCGATCGTCACATGAGCTCACGAAAATGTTTTTCTATGAATTTAATGCTCTATTTCTCTCTCTCTATCTGTTTGCTTTTGTTTAGGTACCAACTGGAAGAAATGCAGAAGCTTGTCCACTGCGAGATAATTGACTCGGTATCCAACGACGAGATTGACTCTTACGTCCTCAGGTAGCACACTCATCCATAAAATACTTTTAATCCTTTTTTCTTCTTCTTTCATGCTTCATAGAAATTATCCATATATTTTCCATTTAGCTTAAATGTTCCTATAACTCTAGTTTGAATAATTATACCGTTAAATTCATCCCAACATAAGTATATGAAACGGTATGAGTTCATTAGCATGAAAAGTACATTAGAAATTGATAAAATTAATGGTAAGTAGATAGTTACTGTGGTCCTAATCCCCAATAATCTGTGTGGTTGTTGGTTAGGACTAATTACATTCTTAAATACTTAGTAGGGTTGATAAACTTATTAAAGTCATACAATCTTGTTGAGCTCTAACTAGAAATTTTTATCAGTTTGGTAATCCTAATTTTTAAATCGTAATTGATAACGCATGCCAAGATAAGTACATTCAATACGCAATACAAGACATCAGAAAGAAAGTACAGGAAGCGCGGAGGGTGAGAATCAAAAAAATGTTTCAGTCACATATTTTACGCATTTTCATCAGGCTTCAGCTATCCATACGAAAGTAGAGAAACCATAAACAGCTATAGCAACCAGCTTTCATAAATTATTTTTATGGAGATCAAAGTGTAATATTATAAGAACGAGCAAAACGAAAGAACATCTTTCATCCTAATGTTCCATGTAGACATTGACGCATTTTTCATGAAATAGTACATCTGCTTGCCTGTTCCATGAATTGCATTGACCAACGAGTACTGAACTTTCCTGGATTAGTTAATAAATTTGAAGGATTAGGATCGGTAGGGGAGATAGGCATTAATGTTTTGAATATGCATTCATTCATCTGCCCATGTAACTGCAGCTGCTGTCAAAAGCCCAAGCTCACTGCATGCCTTTGTTGTTCACAATCTCAATATGTTAAATGCGGAGTTATCAAACAAATAATTTTTTCCTTGGAACATAAATTTACCAATATAAAATGTGGAGACGAATTGCGGTATGTAAAGTAAAAGCAGTTGGTAACAGAAAGTTTTGACTTTACTCACAAACAATGAAGTCATAACTAAATTATGGGTATATTATGGTAGGTTGGCACACAAAATACAATAACAAAACATTAAAAACCCTTGACCATATTTTAGCTACCTAGATAGGATAATTTTGGTGCATGATCAAATTTCGTTTTTAGAATCCTGGAAAGAAAAAAGCGCAGAGGGTGCGATTCAAACAAATTCGGCTGGAACCCTGTAAGCATTTGATGAGATAAAAATTGTCCACTAAATGATGGGTTAGCTAACAGAGCTTAAAGTATATTAATGTTTAAGATAAATAAGCCCATTAACATATACTTTCTTCCAAGATTTATTTATTTTTATTGTTAAATTTATTACAAAAAATTGAACATCTCTGGCATATTCCGGTGGGTACAATAATACTTTGACGTACCCAAAATGGCAGTAAAAAATGAAATGTGATACAGCAAGCATAACCAACCTGAAAGATAGTACACGTGCTAGAATTTCCGACAACACGCTCACCAAAAAAATATTTGCAGATAATGCCAACAAATTCGTTTTAGAAATGACTTCACTAATTGAGTAAGTAGTCAGTATCGCACTATTACGTAAACCTCCAGTCTAGATCATTTCCCAATGCCAACGACCAAAGAAATGCGTTTTAGGATAAAATGACGACAAAGTTGTATTGATTACTTTCCAATCCTAAAGAATTGCTTGGCAACTTTGGCCCAAAGCACCAAACAAACGAATAGATTTACGCATAGTATGTATCCTTTTAGCAAGTGGAGCTATAGCTGCTGAGCTGTTGTAGATGTTTGAAATATTCAAGGTTACACTACAACTCTTTCTAACAGGCAAATTAAGTATTTTGCAATTTACTTAGAAATTTCAAAAACACTACTTATTGTAGATAGTATCAAACTAGTAAATATTGGAAAAGTACATGCCATATTTCCAAAATTGCTTATAGCGTTAACAAGTTCCATGCAAAATAGGTAAACGCAAAGTTTCCGCTTGTAACTAATCCACAATAAAACCCAGCCTTAGTACTTGTTGATGTACATGTCGAATGCCGTAAATTTTGAAAAAAAGTCAGTCAAAATTATCAAAGATGGTCTTCAACAAACCAATTAAAAAAATGTAAATAGTTATCGAGGTAAGATAAGCCAATGAAGCTTATAGGTAAATATGTCCCTATATCTCCGCCTCTAAAAATTTCTCCAAAAGCCAATGTGGAAAACAAAACTCAATTTTTCCTTCTGCAGCATGATGATATAACTTAGCCAATGTTTAGTATAACGATTATTTTAGTGCTACTCTGTGAACACAAAATCTTTCAATGTTTGCACTCTCCTTTGTGATAAGTGACTTATCAGTGATCTTTCCAACAAATATTTCAGTGTCAGTATACCCTAAACCAAAACTAAGCTTCTCTTAGAACATCTAGCCTATATAATATTTAACTCTCTGTCCATATTTCTTTCCAAATGTGTAACCTGTACAGGTATAAATAAATTTATTCTATATTACCTATATCTATTTATAGTATTTTTTGTTGGTCCTGTAGGTTCTAATATGTGTTCCAGGAGGAGCAAAAAAAGCATGATGAGAAAGTAAAAATTGTACGGTAACATGTGTTCGTTCGTATCGTAAGAAAAAGTTACCACACCATTAACCACGTAGTTGGAAGGCCAAATGTGAACTCAAAATTTCGCAGACCTGCTTCTACAGCAGACCTACTTCCGTGTCATCCCGCCATACGAGCCAAGAAAGTCTGTCGAGCTCTGAGTCGCCAAACAAATTGACTGATGATGACCAAACATCAAACTCACACGCACACAATCGACTCTGCTGAGAGAGAGCCATTTACGGGCATTGGCAATATAATCGCAGCCAGCTAAGTTTATTTCTGGTTTATTGTCAGTGCCACAACAAAGTATGATGCTTAAAAACATGAATCCCCATCACAAAAAAATACAAAAATATCCTGCTACAGATATCCATGCTTTCTCTCCTTTGCAAACCATACTTTTAAACATGTCAGTTAAAATATTTCAAATGTTGATCAAAAATTCAAATTTTTTAATTTTAAGATTTTACAATTAACGATATTTGAAACAAAAATTGTTTGCCAAAATTTAGTAACATTTTTCAAATTCTTATATCA